>JAKSZU010000039.1:0-500000 GCA_026018925.1 Tupaia tana | reverse complement strand
CCTACAGTAGCTAGAATTGGCAGATAAAAATCTCTTTCCTGTTATTTTCTATCTTTCCTAACTTTAAAAAAGTTTTTTTTTTTCCCTGTGCCTTTCTCTTGCTAAATGATCACTTCTTCCCTCATAGGACAGAGTATTTGCAGGCATATAATTTCTTTTCCTTTTTTTTTTTTTTTGGAGAGGTTTTAGTTATAGGGTGCATGCGCTCGCCAGACAGGCAGAGAGAGACAGAGAGACAGAAAGCAGGAAATCACCACCCAGGGGGGATGGCCATGCCGCAATCCCTTCTCCTCCATTCTCCTCTCGGGATTTTGGACACGTACGCACATGCGCCCGGCATGAGTTTAAGCCACCAGGTCCGGGACTTGAACCGCGGTCGATTACGTGGGAGTCCAGCGACATAGCCATTACGCCAACTGCTGGTCCCTCCAGGCATATAATTTCTACGTGTGCTTTCTTTTTCTAAGCCAGTATCACTGCTGTGAAACCCCAGCCTGGGCCCTTGGTACCCTTCAGACTCCTCGGAAATATCTTATTTCTTATTTCTCTTTTCTAAATTTAAGGAAAAAAAAAAAACATTTTTTTTTCCTGCTTGCACCTCTCTGTTCCTAGTTTTTCTTTTCTTACCACATATGAGGCATAATATTTGCAAGCATCTCCATCTCTGTGTGTGCTTTTCTAGGGCCAGTATCACTACTGTGAAGATGTCCTAGCAAAGACATCCCTGCTTCAAAACCCAATAAGCTAAAAAGGGAATATCTACAGGGATCTCCAAATCTGCATTTTCTGCCCTTTGCTGGGTCAAGCATCACTGATGTGTAGCTCCCACTCAGTGTCTATACCTTCAGACCCAAAAAGCTAGAAAAGCTATGGAAAATCTCTGTTATTTTTTACCTTTTAAACTAAAAACAAAACAAAACAACAACAAAACAGAAAAAAACAACTTTTTTTACCCTGTGCTTCTCTTTTGCTAAGTTTTCTCTCCATACCTCACATGGGACAGACTATTTGCAAGCATCTCTATGCCTGTGTGTGCTGCCCTTGTGAGGCTAGCATCACTACTGTGAAGCCACCAGTCAGGCCGCCACTTCCAGATTCCAGAAGCTAGAAAAGGTAGGGAACCTGTTTAACCTGTTATTTTCTATCGTTTTTTACTTAGAAAAAAAGTTTCCCACCCTGCTGTTCTTGTGCTCATTTGTCTATCCTTTCTTCATATAGCACAGATATTAAAAAACATCTCCATCTCTGCAAGTGCTGCCCCTTTTTTGGCCTCTATCACTGCTATGAAGCCCACAACCATGATTTCTCCCCTTCCAGACCCCAAAAGTTACAAAAGTACAGTATATTTACAGGCATCTCCATCTCTATTTGTGCTGCTCTTTGTGGATGGAGCATCACTGCTGTGCAGCCCACAGCCAGGGACACAATCCTTCCAGATCCCAGAAGCTAGAAAACGTAGGGAAAAGCTCTCTCTATTCTGTTATTTTCAATCTTTTCTAACCTTACAAAAACCAGTTATTTCCCTGCACCTTTATCTTACTAATTTGTTTTTCTTTTCCAAATTTTAGGAGTGAATATTTGTAAGTGTCTCCTGTTTGTGCTGTTTGTGCTGCCCTTTTCAAGGCCTCCCATCATTGATGTGAATCTCCCAGTCAGGGCCCCACTTATTCCGGTCCCCAGAAGATAGAAAAAGTAGAGAAAAATCTCTTATCTTGTTATTTTCAATCTTTTCTAACTTAAAAAAATATTATTCCCCTGGACCTTTCTTTTGCTAATTTGTCTTTCCTTCCCTCAAAAGGAAAGAATATTTGCAGACATCTCCATTTCTGTTTGTGCTGATTTTTTTGGGTCTTTCATAACTGCTTTTAAGCCCCCAGCCCAGGATTTCCAGACTCCAGAAGCTAGAAAAAAATATTTGCATGCATCTTTATCTTTTCTGGGTCTAGCATCACTGCTATGTAGCTCCAAACCATCACCCTCATACATCACCCTCATACAAACCTTAGAGCTAGAAAACATAGGGAAAACCTCTATATATCCTGTTATTTTCTATCTTTTCTAGTAAACTTGTTTTCTCACTCTGTGCTTCTTGCTTTTGTTAATTTGCCTCCTTCTCATATGGTACAGAATATTTTCAGGCATCTAAATCTCTTCATGTGCTGCCCTCATCTGGACCAAGTATATATAATGCTGTGAAGATTACAGCCATGACCCCTCTTTTAAGACTCCAGAAACAAAGAACCAGCAGTAAGCATAATGGCTATGTCGCTGGATTCCCATGTAGTTGACCACGGTTTGAGTCCCAGACCTGGTGGCTTAAACTCACACTGTGTGTGTGTGTGTGTGTGTGTGTGTGTGTGTGTGCTCAAGATCCCAAGAGGAGGGTGGAGGAGAAGGGATTGTGGTATGGCTATCCTCCCTGGGGGAGGGGGGGGTGATTTCTTGTTTTCTGTCTCTCTTTCTGGTGAGCACATGTGCCCTATATCAAAAACCTTTAAAAAAAAAAAAAGACCCCCGAAGCAAGAAAAGGACAGAATATTTATTTGGAAGTATCTCCATCCTTGTATGGGCTGCCCATTTTGAGCATCATGACTGTGAAGTCTTCAGCCAGGGACCCCACTTTTCTATCCCCAGAAGCTAGAAAAGAATGTAGGCATCTCGATCTTTACATGTGCTGTCCTTTTCTGGACCAAGAAATATGCTGTGATACTCAAGCCAAGGCCCTTCACTTCTGGATCCCAGAGGTAATAAAGGTAGGGGAAATCTCTCTATTCTGTTATTTATTTATTTTATCTTTTCTAACTAAAAAAAGTTTTTTCTTTTGTTCCTTTTTCTTGCTAATTTGTCTCTCCTTCTTCACAGATTACAGAATATCTTCAGGCATCACCATCTCTGCATTGACTTGCTTCTCTGGGTCTAGCATCACTGCTATAAAGCCTCCAACCAGGGGCCCCCTTCCTAGACCCCAAGAGTTAGAAAAGGTAGGGAAAATCTCTCTCTACCCTGTTGTTTTCTATCTTTTCTAACTTAACAGATTTTTTTTTCCTGCTGCACCTTTCTCTTTCTAATTTGTCTCTCCTTTACTCATGTAGACAAAATATTTGGAGGCATCTCTATCTCTGCATGTGCTGCTTTTTCCTGGACCTAGCATCATTGCTGTGAAACTCTCAGTCACAGTCACCCCTTATGAGACCCCAGAAGCTATAAAAGATTGGGATAATCACTTTCTATTCTCTTATTTTCTATATCTTCTAGCTTTTAGAAAAAAGGTTTTCCTCCCCTATGCACTTTTCTCTTTCTAACTTGTTTCTCCTTTCTTCATATAGGACAGAATATTGGCAGGTATCAGCATTTGCTGTGAAGCCTCCAGCCTGGGTCTTTCCCTTTTCAAACACCAGAAACTACAGAAAGTAGAAAAAAATCTCTTTCCAGTTATTTTCTATCTTTTATAACTTAACAAAAAAACTTTTTTTTTCCCTCTGCACCTTTCTATTGCTAATTTGTCTCTCCTTGCATATAGGACAGGATATTGACATGCATCAGCATCTACATGTTCTGCCATTTTTTAAGCCAGCCCAGTGCTTTTAATCCTGCAAGCTGGTACTCCCTTTTGTCAGTCCCCAGAAGCTTGAAAAGGTATAGAAAAATCTCTCTATATTCAGGTATTTTCTATCTTTTCTAGCTTTAGGAAAAAAAACCTGTTCTAACTTCCCTCTGTGCTTTCTCTTGCTAATTTGTTTCTCCTTCCCTCATATATGACAGAATATTTGAAGGCATCTCCATTTTTTTTTTTTTTCTTTTTTTTTTGGAGAGGTTTTTGCTATAGGGCGCGTGCGCTCGCCAGACAGACAGAGAGAGACAGAGAGATAGAAAGCAGGAAATCACCCCCCAGGGGGGATGGCCACGCCGCAATCCCTTCTCCTCCATTCTCCTCTCGGGATCTTGGGCACGCACGCACACGCGCCCGGCGTGAGTTCAAGCCACCGGGTCCGGGACTCGAACCGCGGTCGACTACGTGGGAGTCCAGCGACATAGCCATTACGCTAACTGCTGGTCCCAAGGCATCTCCATTTTTGAATGAGATGCTCTTTTCTTGGTCTAGCATCAGTGCTGTGATGCCCACAGTCAAGGCCCACTCTACCAGACCCCAGAAGCTATGAAAGGTTAAGCAAAATCTGTTTCTATCCTGTTATTTTCTATCTATTATAATTATAAAAATAGTTTTGTCCCCTTCATTTTTGTATTGCTAATCTGTTTCCCTTACCTTATATGCAGGCATCTCCACCTATGTGTGTGCTTCTTTTTTCTGTGCCTAGTGTCACTGCTGTGAAGCCCTCAACCAGATAACACCCTTTCCAGACTACAGAATCTAGAAAAGGTATGCAAAATCTCTATCCTGTTACTTCTATCTTTTCTAAGTTTTTTAAAAGACATTTTTCCCCCAGTACACCTTTCTATTGGTAATTTGTCTCTCCTCCCCTCATATAAGATAAAATATTTGCAGGCATCTCCATCTCTGTATGTGCTATTCTTTTCTGGACCTATTATCACTGCTGTGAAGCCTTCAGCCTGGGCTCTCCCCTTTCCAGACTCCAGAAGGAAAAAAAGATAGGGAAAATCTCTCTTTAACCTGTTATTTTTTTTATCTTTTCTAGCTTAATAATAATAATAATAAAATAATTAATAATAATAAAACATTTATACCCCTATGTCTTTCTCTTGATATTTGCTCTCCTTCTTTATTGATTATGGGATATTTTCAGGCATCTCCATCTTTGAATTTGATTTCTTTTTTTGAGTCTAATATTACAGTTGTGAAGGCCCAGTCAGGGCCCCTTCTTCTAGATCCTAAAAGCTAAAAAAGGTAGCAAAAATCTCTCTCTACACTATTGTTTTTATAACTTATAAAAAACACACACACACAAGAAACCCCCCCCAAAAAAATCCTGTTTTACCCCCTGCACCTTTCTATTGCTAATTTGTCCTTTGCATGCATTGCACAGAATATTTGCAAACCTCTCCATCTCTGCATGTGCTGCTTTTTTCTGGGTCTCTAATCACTGCTGTGAAGCCCAAAGCTACAGTCCCCCTGTCCAGACTCCTCCATAAGCTAGAAAAGATTAGGATAATCTTTTTTATCTTGTTATTTTCTATCTTTTCTAACTTAAAAAATAGTTCCCCCCCCCCCGTGACATTCTCTTGTTAATTTGTTTCTCTTTGCCTCATATAAAATAGAATATTTGCAAACATCTCCATCTCTGTGTGTGTTGCCCTTTTCTTCTCCTAGAATAACTACTAGCATGCCACTAAATTTCCATGTTTAATTTATCTTACCTTTTAAACATTTTTTCTCATTTTCTGTTGTTTTTGTTTTGTTCCTTCTTGCTTGGTTCTTTTATTATTCTTCCTATTTCTGTTTTCTATCTTTTATTTTATTTTCCTTTCTCATTTTGGTGCTCAGTCCTCATGCACAACCTAGAAGGGGCTGGGTACATAGTAGCCAAACATCTGAATAGTATGACTCAGAGAATTTTTCACCCCCATCACATGAACCAGTTAAATAAAGAGAGAAAATCCTCTTCATAAATCTGATCTCAAGCAACTCCTGTGGTTACCACACTAAAAGACAGAGTAGAAGAAAGAAAGCACAGAATTATTTCAAAGTAAAAGAAAAAAGAAAAGTTCACAGTTACAGAATTCTTCAACAAATTAGTAAAAAGTGAATTCAATACAAAATTACTAAAAATTAGAGAAGACCCTCAAGAACGAGAGAAACCAGTATACAACTCCAATAAAGTAACTTGACTCCAACTATGAAAAAATTAGAGAATACTATCAAAATGCCAAAATTATTCAGAATATTTATAGTGACAAAACTGTATAAGATACAATAGAAAATAAAAATTAAACTCCAAGAAATGAGGATGTCCTTCCAAAATATAAAAAAAAGGATTAGACACCATGAAAAATCAAACAGAACTTGTAAATGTGAGACTACAATACAGAAAATCAAAACTTTCCTTGAAAGTATAAGATTAAATCCTGAAGAAGATTGAATCCTGGAAGTAGAAAACAAAACCTCCAACCTACAAAAAAATGATCAAAAATACTAAGAAAATACCAAGAAAAAGGAGGACAATGTATATGAGATTAGCTAGGTACCATTAAACATCCAAACATTGGAGTAATTGGTATCCCTGAGGGTGAAGAAATTAATGAGGACATTAATAATCTAATAATTAATAATTTTCCATGAAATCCTGAAAGAAAACTTTCAAAGTCTAGAGAACCACTAAAATATTTACCCAAGAAATATGAAGAATCCCAAATAGAATCAATTAAAGAAGATCTTTTCCACAGCACATCATACACAGAAGGCCAAACTACAAAAAAGGAAAAGTTTCTAAAATTGCCAAGATAGAAACATTAAGTCACAAATGATCAGAAGAAATAGGACCTCTTATCGGAAATGATGCAACCAAGAAAAGAATGAGGAAATATAGTCACAGTGTTAAAATAAAAACAATCTCAATCAAAATAATTATATCTAGCAAACAAAAAAAGTAGAGATAATGGATCTACATGATACCGTGAATCAAATGGACTTAACAGACATCTATAGAACTTTCCACTGAAAAATCATAAGATACACTTTTTCTTCATGCCAACCAACATAGAACCTTTTCAAAGATTGACCACATGATAGAGCACAAAGGAAGCCTGTAAATATTCAAAGGCATAGAAACTCTATCCAGCATCTTTTCCAAAAATGATAGAATTAAACTTCATATTAATTTTAAGAAAAAATCTCAAAATTTCTGGACAAATATAATCTACCAAGAATGAGCCAGGAGGATATATAAAGTCTGAATAGGCCCATAACAAGCCAGGAGATTGAATCAGTAATAACCTCCCAGCAAAGAAAAGCCCGGGCCCTGATGGATCACCTCTAAAATCTATAAAACTTTCAAAGAAGAGTTAACCTCTGTTCTGCTCAAGTTATTTCTAAAGATCCGAAAGAGTGAATATTTACCTAATTCATTTTATGAAGCCTTTATCACTCTCATCCTTAAAACAGATAAGGACAGGACAAGGAAGGAAACCAATAGACCGATATCGCTGATGAATATAGATGCAAAGATTCTCAACAAGATACTAGCAAATCGTACCCAACAACTTATAAAAATGATCATACACCATGATGAGGTAGGCTTTATTCCAGGAATGCAAAGTTGGTTAAACATACACAAAACCATAAATGTAATACATCATATTAATAGGAATAAAGATAAAACCCATATGGTCATATCAATTGATGCAGAAAAAGTATTTGATAAGATACAACATCCCTGATGATCAAGACTCTCAGAAAAATCAGCATAGAAGGGCCATTTCTCAACACATTAAAAGCCATCTATGAAAAACCCACAGCAAACATCATCCTGAATGGAGAAAAGCTGAAAGTTTACCCACTAATCACGGGGACAAAAAACAGGGTGCCCACTTCCTTCCACTCCTTAGTATTGGAAGTCCTTGCAAAGGTAATCAGAAAAGAGGAAAAAATAAAAGGCATTCAAATAGAAAAAGAAGAAGTGAAACTCTCTCTATTTACAGATGACATGATTGTATACATAGAAGACCCAATGTTCTCCATGGAAAAATTACTGGAAGTAACATATGATTATAGTAAAGTAGCAGGATATAAAATCAATATACAGCAATCGATAGCATTTTTATAGGTGAATAAGGAAAACTGCGATAGAACTGAAAAAAGTTATTCCATTTATCATAGCCACCAAAATTATGATATGTAGGAATAAATCTAACTAAAGACATTGAAGACTTCCACAAGGAAAACTATGAGAGGCTAAAAAAAGAAAATAAAAATGACACAGAAAAGTGGAAGGACATTTCATGTTCCTGGATTGGAATAATCAATATAATCAAAATGGCAATTCTACCCAAATTAATCTACCCATTTAATGCAATGCCAATTAAAGTACCAGACACATTTTTCACAGATCTAGAAAAGTCTATCATAAAATTCTTCTGGAATAATAAAAGACCCCATATTGCCAAGACAATTCTATACAAGAAGAGTGGAGTGTGTGGCATTTCACTTCCTGACCCAAAAATATACTACAAAGCTGTGGTAATCAAAACAGCATGGTAATGGCACAGAAACAGACAGGTGGACCAATGGAACAGAATAAAATCTCCAGAAGTAAATTCCCAAATATACAGTCAACTGATTTTTGACGAGGGGTGCCAGTAAGTCCAGTGGGAAAAGGAAAACCTCTTCAGCAAATGATGCTGGAAAAACTGGATTTCCACCTGCAGAAAGATGAATCTGAACCTCTACCTCTCATTGTTGACAAAAATCAAGGCAAGGTGGATCAAGGATCTAACTTTAAGACCTCAAACTATAAAACTGACCCTGGAAAACACTGGGGAAACTCTGGGAGACATTGGGGTAGGGAAACACTTCTTAAATAAGACCCCCCAAAGCACAGTCAAAAATCCCCAAAATAAAGTGGGTTACATCAGACTAAGAAGTTTCTGCATGGCAAGAGACACAGTAATTAGTGTGAATCGACAACCCTCAGAATGGGACAATATTTTTGTTAATTAGGCGTCAGATAAGAGACTGATAACCAGAATGCACAAGGAACTCAAGCTGCTTTTTGGAAAAAAGATAATCAAACCTATTAAAAGATGTGACAAGGAGTTGAAAAAAACACTTTGTAAAGTTGACATAAGAATAGCCAAAGGTATATGAATAAATGCTCAACATCCCTCATCATAAGGGAAATGCAGATCAAAACAACATTGAGATACATATAACCCCAGTCAGAATATCTAAGATTAAAAAAAAAAAAATGATACATGTTGGCGGGCATGTGGTGAAAGGAGAACACTTTTGCACTGCTGGTGGAAATGTAAATTGATCCAGCCACTGTGGAGAGCAATTTGGAGATTCTTCAAAAATCTACAAATAGAAATACCATATGACCCAACAATCCCAAAGGACAGAAGAATTCTTCATTGGAAAAGTGTTTGCACATCGATGTTCATCACAGCACTATTCACGATTGCTAAGACATGGAACTAACCCAAATGCCCCTGTATGGATGAATGGATTGAAAAACTGTGGCACATATACTCTATGGAATACTATTCAGCAATAAAAAACAACAAAACCCTGGGTTTTGACATCCAGTGGAAGAATATGGAAAGCTAGGCTATGAAGGAGAGACATTGTCTGTCCCCACTTAATATATACTGAGTGTCTGCACTCTATGACTGCAACTGATTGACCTAAGGTTGTACAAACACAAGAGATGGGGGTTAATGCCAGAAGTGGAGTGTGTGGAGAAGAGGAACCTAAGGAAGGACATTTTGAGGAGGGATATGGAGACAAAGCATTGACAGGATAGGGAGGTGTGGTGTTATTGGTGAAAGATATTTTGATCAACCTGACTGGGGATTCACTTTAAGCTAAATATGACTGAACATATATAAAAAATTAAAATTAAAAAAGAAGAAGAAGAAGAAAAAGAAACAGCTTTTAGTTTATTTATTTTCTGTATAGGTTTTTTAATTTTCTATTTCATTTATTTCTGCTCAGATCTTTATTACTTCTTTTCTCCTGGAGCTTTTGGAATTCTTGCTGTTGCTTTCCAATTCTTTGAGGCATGGTGTTAGATGGTTAATTTACCTTTTTTCTATTTTCTTTTTATGTGTACTAATTGCAATGAACTTTCCTTTTATGACTGCTTTTGCATTATTCCAAAGATTATAGAAACTTGTGTCCTCATTGTCATTGTCTTCCATGAATTTTTTTGATATTGATCTCTTCCTATCTTTTGATGTCATTTAAAATCTGAGATGTGTTCTTGAGAGTTTAGGGACCAAGGTGATTAAATTTGTGCTCAAAACCCACCTTTAGACCCCTGAAAGTCTGAGACTGGTAAAGTGAACTGCATTCTCTGACTATCTATGTCTCTCTTTACATTTTACTTTTTTTTATTTTCTTTCATATTTAAAACACTACTCTCCTAAGGCCTTTTCTTTCTCATATTAATTTTAGGAGTCATTTCAAATCTGAGGTGTGTCCTGGTGTGTTCAAGGGCCAAGATGACTGAAGCTATTATCTATATCCCATCTTCTAGACACCCCAAAAATTGAAAGACCTCTGTTCTGTGTCTTTGTGTGTCTTTCTCTCTTTCTTTCTCTTTAAATTATTATTTTTTTAATTTTTAAACTCATTTCTGGCCTTTTCTTTCTCTTCCTAATTTCAATAGCTAATTTAAAACTTAGTTCTGTCCTGGCATGTTCAGGGACCAAGAAGACTGAACTATGCCAAAAACCACATCTTCTAAACCCCCAAATCACTGAGACAGAGTGATCTCTGTCCTCTACTATCTTTATCTGTCAGTCTCTCTCACTCATTAGTAATTGTTAATTTTTAATTTGTTTTCATTTTTAAAACACATAGTCTTATGTTGAGCCTTTTCTTTCTCTTACTAATTTCAGAAGCCATTTTAAATCTGAGTTGTGTCCTGACACATTCAGGGACCAAGGAGACTTAAGTTATGCTAAATCTCATCTTCTTACACCCTTGAAACACTGAGAAATGTAGGGAGGCCTCGGACCCCTCTCTGTCTCTATTTGTCTTTCTCGCTCTCTTTAGATTTTGTATTTTTTTTAATTTTTAAAACACATTTTGCTTTGGGCCTTTTCTTTCTCTTGCTTATTTCTGATGCCATTTTAAATCTAAGGTGTGTTCTGGAATATTCTAGAGCCAAGTCTACTGAAGCTATGCTCTAATGTCATCTTAAAGATACCCTAAACACTGAGACAGATAGGGAGACCTCTTTCCTCTCTCTGTGTCTGTCTGGATGTCTGTCTCTCTATTTTAATTTTAATTTTTTTAAGTTTTTCAAACACTTCTCACCTATGTCCTTTTCTTTCTCTTGCTAATTTCAGAAGCCATTTTAAATCTATGTTTTGTCCTGGCTCATTCAGGGCAACTGAAGCTATGCTCAAAACCCAATCTTTTATACCAAAACACTGAGACAGGTAGGACTAATTCTATCCTCTCTTTATCTCTATCTATCCAACTCTCAATTTAATTTTTTTAATTTTTTATTTAAATAAAAAGAAATACTACTCACTTCATGTTGTTTCTTTCTCTTGCTAACTTAAGAAGCCATTTTAAATCTGAGGTGTGTTCTGCTGACAACGCCTACTGTGTGCAGGTGCACCTGAGCCCCAGACCCTCACCTGGAAGCCTGGGTAACCACAGTACTGGTGCTACGGGGTCAAGGCGTGAAGGAGATGATCGTCTGTGAAGGACGTGGCTGTGCCTGGCCGGAAGCAGAGGCTTCCCGGGTGTGTTCCGGGCACAGGTGACTTGAAGCTATGCTCTGAACTATATAACCTAGACTCTCAGAACAATGAGAAAGGTAGGGTGACCTCTACCCTTTCTCTTTCTCTCCAATTGTTTTTTTTTTTTTTTTAATTTTTAAAACATTTCTCCTCTTGGATCTTTTCTTTCTTGTTCATTTTAGAAGCCGTTATAAATCTGGTATGTGTTCTGGTGTATTCAAAGACATCTAAAACTATTCTTAAAATTCCATCTTTTAGACCCTCAAGACACTAAGCAGGTAGGTAGATCTCTGTTTGTTTTTGTTTTTATGGTTTGTTTTGGTTTTGGTTTTGGTTTTTTCTATTTGTCTATCTCTGTCTTTAAATTTATTTTTATTTTTTTATAAAATTTAAAACACATCTTCTCACCTCCAGTCTTTTCTTCCTCTTATTAATTTCCAATGCCATTTTGACTGGGAGCTGTGACTCTGGCATATTCAGGGACCAAGGCAATTGAAAGTATGCTCTAAACTTTATCTTCTACACCCCTGAAACACTGAGACAGGTATTGAGATCAATGTTGTCTCTCTGTCTCTCTCTGTGTGTCTGTCTATCTGTCTTTAATTTTTTTATTTAAAAATATTTTTAGAACACTTCCTCTCACCTTGGGTCTTTTCTTTCAATTGCTAATTTAAGATGCTAACTCTGAGGTGTATCTGGTTACGTTCAGGGGCAAAAATGACTGAAGCTATGCCCTAAACCCCACCTTCTAGACCCCAGAAACATGTGTCAAGTAGGGTGACCTCAATCCTCTTTCTTGTCTCTCTATGTCTCTCTGACTTCCTCTTGCTCTTTCAATTTTTATTTAAAAGAATTTAGATACATATTCTCATCTCAGACCTTTTCTTTATCTTGCTATCAGATCATATATTAAATTTGAGGTGTGTTCTGGTGTGTTCAAGGACTAAGGCAACCTAAATTATTCTCTAAATTTTATCTTCTGGACCCCCTAAAACTCTGATACAGATAGGGAGATCTCTGTCCTCTCTATGTGTTGTCTCTCTGTCTTTCTAATGTCTCTAATTTTTTAAAAATTTTTATTTTTAAAACTGTTTTTGCTTTGGACCCTTTCTTCCTTTTGCTAATTTCAGTCATTTTAAAACTAAGGTGTCTCTTGGTGCTTTCAAGGATGAAGGCAACTGAAGTTATGCTCTAAACTCCATCTTTTATCCAAAATACTGAGACAGATAGGGTGACCTCTGTCCTCTCTCTGTCTGTCTATGTCCCTCTCTCTTTCTCTTTAAACTTTCTAAAATTTTTTTTTAATTTAAAACACTTTTCAACTTGGGTCTTTTATTTTTGTTGCTAATTTCAGAAGCCATTTTACATCTGAGGTGTGTTCTTACATGATTCATGGTACACTAGCACAGCACTCATTTTTCAGTATTTACCTTTAAAAATTTTTTTGCTGTTTTTGGTTATTTTTGCCTTTTTTCCCTTCTTCATTTTATTATTTATATTTTTAACCGTACTTTTCCCTCTCTTCAGTTTCCACACACTTCATGTCTATACAGGCCTTGGTCCAGAGAAGCCAAACATCTGAATACATTTAGGGTCACTAAAATCCTCAATGCTTATTTAACCTCCTGCATTAGAAAGATACTCCTTTTTATAAATCTGAAGTCAGAATCTTTCTGTGGGTACCATGTTGCAAAATACAGTAGAAGAAAGTTTTTATCACAGAATGATCAGAAATAACTACAGAGGTACAAAAATATGATAAACCAAGAAAATATTTCTCTCCTAAGGAAAAACAACAATTCTTCATTATTCACAGAAATACAGTGGAAATTGTGGAAATGTCAGAGAATTCAGAATATTTATAATGAGAAACTAAACAAGATGCAAGAGTTGAGACATTGAACTCCAGAACATGGAGGAGAAAAAAAAGACAATGAGATTCAGGAGGTAAGGAAGTTCTTGCACAATCTGAAAGAGGAAATACATATCATAAAAAAAAAACAATCAAATGAAGCTGTTAGAAATGAAGGCTGCAATACAGAAAATAAAAACCTCCTTGAAAGTATTAAATGTGGATTAGTCCATGAAGAAGATTGAATCTCAGATATTGAAGACTAAATCTCTGACCTAGAAAAAATAACCAAAAAAAAAAAAAAACTGAGAAAATAGCCCCCAAATGAGAATACTATACAAGAAATACTAGATACTGTTAAGCACCCAAACATTTGGATAATTGGTATCCCAGAAGGTGAAGAAACTAATAAGGGCATTGATAATAATAATATTGATATAATAAATTGATAATTTATTCCATAAAATCATGGAGAAAATCTTTCCAAATTTAAAGAGGAATTCAAATATCCAAACCCAATAAATACAAGGGGCTACTAATAGAATCAACCAAAGAAGATGTTCTCCAAGGCACATCATAGCCAGATTAGCCAAAATCACAGACAAAGACAAGATATTAAAATTGGCAAGAAAGAAGTGTCAGGTTACTTATAAAGATTATCCCACCAGGCTAACATTAGACCTATCATCAGAAGCAATAGAGCAAGGAAATAATAGAAAGATATATTCAAAGTGCCAAGTTACAACCAAGAATACTATACTCAGTAAGATTATCCTATATATGAGAAGAAAAGATAGAAACATTCTCAGATAAACAAAACCTGAAAGAATTTACCAACACCAGACCAGCTCTTCAAGAAGTTCTGAAAAGAGTGTTTTACCAGGAAAACTAAAAACACATAAAGAAATATCACAAAAAAAAAAGGAGGAAAGAAAATGACCAACTTCATGCTTGGGACAAGAAATATCAATAATAACATTGAATGTTAACATCTAGAATTTAAACAGAAAGATTGGACCAGAGTAATGCTGCAGAAGAGAGATTAATTACATAAGACCAAACTGGTAAAATAGAATTTTATGACTTTTGAAAAACACATACTTTTTTTTTTTACTATGCTTTGTTTTCCCGATTTGAGCTGTTGAAAGTTTCAACAATTTGTTCAAATGCTTTTCTTCTTGTTTGTTTGTTTCTTTAAATGGAAGCAAAGTTTTCTCCCTCCCTGATCTCCCTGGAATTGAAAATATTTGGAAGTATTCTTATTGTGGCAGAATGGTTATTTGCATAAGTTCAATAATACCTGTTGCCTTGAATCTGAAATTGTAAATACTTGTTATTGAACAAAGTTTTGACTGGACTATCATATCTGAAGTTTAAACCAGAAAGCTATAGTACTAAGATGGATCTCAAGTGAGCCAAAAGAAGCTCTTGGAAAGAAGGTCTCACACTATAAACAGTTCTGCCTGACAGAGAGGATTAGATAAGCTAGAGGAAAAAAAATTTGTACCATAAAATAACCTTAACTTTTTCAGTCCTGAATTGCAATCAGTGGAGATTATAAAAGAGCAGAGGGTAACCTTGAAGAAAACTTTGAAGGAAGAAAATAAGACTGATCTTTCCTGGCAGATGGTTTATCACAGAATACTAGGTAGTCTAGGCTGAATTAAAAAGGTTCATGTGTGAATTGTGTTCTAGGTATTTGCTTTTCAACAGTTTAAGTATTTGACATGTAAATATATTTTAAAAATATTTAAACACAGGGACCAGCAGTTAGTGTAATGGCTATGTCACTGGACTCCCATGTAGTCGACCGCAGTTCCAGTCCTAGACCGGTGGCTTAAACTGACGCCAGGCATGTGTGCGTGCGTGCCCAAGATCCCGAGAGGAGAATGGAGGAGAAAGGATTGTGGCATGGCCATCCGCCCTGGGGGGTGATTTCTCACTTTCTGTCTCTCTCATTCTCTGTCTGTCTGGTGAGCACACACGCCCTATAGCAAAAACCTCTCCAAAAAAATATTTAAACACAGTCTCTTGTTATAAAGTCACTAAAAAATTATAACAAATATTTCAAACATTACCTTTAAAATTCAGTTTTTATGAAATTTTGAAAATTTTTATTAACTGTCATAAACTATGGAGTATGAGCCACATTTTTTGATATGTAAAGTAAATGTGAAAAAATGTAAAAATGAAAAAATGATAAAAAATAAACAATTTTTTTAAAAAGAATAATTTTATACCTGCAGAATCCTATCCAATTTAGTGTGCAGAATACAGGACTAGTACAATACCAGAGCATAAATTCTGATCCTGCAGCTTACTGATAAAAGTGAAGTGGATGTTTTTAAATTTCACTTTGTCCATTTAACCACTCTAGATCACTTAGCATGTGAAGTGAATGTACCCAAGATGAATAAACTTCACACCAGTTCAATTCAGAATACAAAATACATTATCAACAGATAGTAATTCACTTATGTGTCCCATAAATGCCTTGCTTTTCTGTTTCTTTCCTAACAGTCTCCCTCTTCTTATTTATTTTATATTATCATTATTATTCATTTTCATCCATTAGATCACTATACACCATTTGGTTTGTAAAAAGAATGTACCTGACATGAAATACACCTCAAACTAGTCCATTTGAGAATACTACAAACAACGTCATCAACAGGTAGTAAAACATTATTGGGTTATTTTTTATTACTGGGTAGTATTCTATAGAGTATATGTACCACACTTTCTCAGTTCATCCATGTTTGAGGACATTTGTGTTGTTTCCATTTCTTGTATTCATAAATAATGCCACAATAGACATTGAATTCAAGTGCTTTTCTGACTGAACATTTTCCTTTTTTTTGGGTAGATAACCAAGGGTAGAATTACTGGATGACATGTTAGTTCTATTTGTAGTTCTTTCAGGAACCTCCATATTGTTTTTCATACTGGCTAGATCAATTTACATGCCCACCAGTGGTAGAGAGTTCCTTTTTCGTCACAACCAGACCAACACTTATCTTCTTTTATGTTTAATTTTCTTCATTCTGATGGGTTAGCTGGCATGTCACTGTGATTTTAATCTGCATCTCTCATATAATGAGGGTTGTTGAATATTTCATTTTATGCTTTTTGACTGTTAAAGTGTCTTACTTAGAAAATGTTTTGTTCAACTCAAAGTTGTGTTTTGTTCAAAGTTGAACAAAACACAGAGTTGAACAAATGACTGGATTCTTTGTGTATTCTGGTTATCAGTCCTAAATTGAGGCATAGTTTATAAAAATATTCTCTCCTTCTGATAGTTCTTGACTCACATTATTCACAGTACCTTTTGCTGTAGAGAAACTTCTTAATCTGAAGTAATCCCAGTGGTTTATTTTGGGGATTATTTCATGTTTTGGGGGGGTCTTATTTAAAAAATCTTTGCCTCTCCCAGTGACTCCAAAAGTTTCCCCAGAATTTTCCAGCAGTATTTTTACAATTTGAGTTCTTATGTTTAGATCTTTGTTCCACTTTGAGTTGAGTTTTGTTAGTGGAAAACAAGATACAGTTTCATCTTTCTTTAGGTGTATGCCTAGTTTTTCCAGCTCTGTTTGCTAAAAAAGTTTCCTTTTCCAGTTTCTTTCTGGAGTCCCTCTTGTTCCATTGGTCCACCTGTCCTTTTTTTGTACCAATACCACCCTGTTTTGATTATCACAGCTTTATGGTATAGTTATGCAATGTCTTCTACTCCAGTTTTCTCGTACAAGGTAGCTTTGGCAATTCAAGGTCTTCTATGATTCCATACAAAAATACAACGGTCTTATCTAGATCTGTAAAGAATATCTCTTGTATTTTATTGGAATTGTGTTAAATATGTAGCTTACTGTGGGTAGAATTGCTATATTGATTATATTAATTTTTCCAATTCAGGAATGTGAATGTCATTCCACTTTTTTTTTCTTTTTCAAAATTCTTTTTAAGATTTTCTTAGTTTTTCTTGTAAAGAATATTTTTTTTGAGAGGTTTTTACGATAGGGTGTGTGCACTGGCCAGACAGACAGAGAGAGACATAGAGACAGAAAGCGAGAAATCACCCCCAGAGGGGATGGTCACGCCGCAATCCCTTCTTTTCCATTCTCCTTTCAAGATCTTGGGCATGCACGCACATGTGCCCGGCGTGAGTTTCAAGCCACCGGGTCCGGGACGCAAACCGCGGTCGACCACGTGGGAGTCCAGCGACATAGCCATTATGCTAATTGCTGGTCCCCTTGTAAAGAATTTTAATCACCCTGGTTAGTCTTAATCCATAGCCGTTTTTCTGGCTATGGTGCATTTCTACTTCAGTCAGCTTGTTCTTCTATAGAAATTCTATAGATTTTTTTTTTGAATGCTGATTTTGTATCCTGCCACTTTATTGCACAGTCTTCCTCTTCTCTCAACATTTCCCACAATTTCCCCAGAATCAATAAACATTTTCAATGCTTCTATGTCTTATAATATTTCAGTTTCTGTCATTGACTGTAAGCATTATATTATATTGTAAGTAAAGACACACCATTTCTTTCATTTATAGCTTGGTGTGCTTTACTCAGCAGTAAATCTACTATAATTGCACTCTTTCTATCAAATGCCTTGTTTTTTATGATTGAGTAGTGTCACACTTTTTCAATCCATTAATCAACTCATGAACGTTTGGGTTGATTCCATGTCTTAGCAATTATGAATAATAAAATAAATATAGATGTGCAAGCACTTCTACTATTTAACTTTTAATTTTTTCCTGTGCCTTGGCTAGACACCAAGGACTGAAGCCATCATAACCTGGACTTTATTAAAAACAAACAAACAAACAAAAAAACCTGGACTTCTTTGTTTGTTGGAATGATATTTATTTCTGGCTGATTAAATATCACAGTTTTTTATGGGTCTTTCAGGCTTTCTATGTCATATTGAGTCAATCTTAGTAGATTGTTTGTGTCCAGGAATTTGTCTTTTTTGTTGTAGTATAGTATCCTCTAATAAGTTTTGTATTTCTATTGTATTCAATATATCTTATATTGCCTGTTTTGTTGTGAATTTGATTTATATGATTTCTTTCTCTCTTCTTAATTAGTCTGCCTAATGGTGTGTCAATCTTCTTCTTTTTTTTTTTTTTTTTTTTTTGCAAAGAACCTGCTTTTAGTTCCATTAATTCTGTATAGTTAGTTTATTTTCTATTTAACTTTTTCTTTTGTAATTTACATTTATTTATTTAACTTCATTCACTGATCATTACAGCATACAAAATGAGATTTTCCATCCAGAATACACTGGATATTGGCTCAATCAAGCACATCCATTTCTTGTTTTCTGTGTATTTTGCTTTTGTTCCATCCTTGATTCCTTCTCTCTCATCCTATGCCATCTCCCACCTTCCTCTCATACTGTCTCTGGTATCTATGGTTGCTTTTTATGCCTTTTCCCCCCACATACTATTGATTAACTAAAGATCTTAATTAATTTAAATATTTTGAATAGCAAGTGCAGCTGATATATATATATATATATATCTATATCCATGAACATAAGTCTGACTTTAGGCATAAACCTCAGTGAGTAGGATGAACATACTATAAAGTAGCACCTAGCTGGGGCTATATAGCTTACTGCAGTCATCAAGTAGGTATTTTTGGTGTGCTTTTTTAATTTCAAGAAAAAAACTATTTTAGTTTTTTTTGCGGGGGAAACTTTTTTTAATTTAATTAATTTACATTCATTTTCTAAGCATTGTCACAGCATACAAAATGTGATTTGCTATCCAGAATATACTGCATAATGGCTTAATCGTGCATGTTATTGTCAATAATTTTCCATTTCTAGTTTTATTTATACATTTATATACATATATATATATACACACACACATATATACACACACACACACACACACACACCCACACACATACCCACACACATATGTATATATAAAAATATATTTTATATAAATGTGTATATATATATCATATATATATATATATATGATATATATATATATATAGGTAGATAGATAGATAGATAAATTACCCCTATTTCTGACCCTCTGTCCTTTCCCAACTTCTTCTCTCACTAACTCTGGTGTCTACAGTTGTCTTCCATTTCTTTTCCCCCCACATTATATTGATCACACAATTTCTTAAATAATCTAACCACTTTCATCAGCTGGTAATTTCAAAAAAGACAGTTTTAACTTAGAGAAATCCTAAGGAACTTTGCTTAAAACTTAAAGCCAGGAAACAAGTTAGGATTCTGTTTAAATGGTAGGTACATAAACCTATTGACAGCTCGAGACAGGACACAATTCTTAAAATGGACAACAAAGCCTAAAAGAAAATCAGCAATGTTTTAGTCAAAAGTTATAAAGTGGTCAAAACCAGCAGTTAGCGTAATGGCTATGTCGCTGGACTCCCACGTAGTCTACTGCGGCTCAAGTCCCGGACCCAGTGGCTTAAACTCATGCCATGCGCGTATGCGTGCATGCCCAAGATCCCAAGATCCCAAGAGGAGAATGGAGAAGAAGGGATTGTGGTGTGGCCATCCCCCCTGAGGATTGATTTCTCGCTTTCTGTCTCTCTGTCTCTCTCTCTCTGTCTGGCGAGCGCACGCACCCTATAGCAAAAACCTCTCCAAAAAAAAGTCATAAAATGGTATTTTACCAGTTCAGTCTCATGTACTTAATATATCTTCTGTTGTGATTTGATCTTCCCAACTGAATTATGGGCCATAATGTTCAACTCCAGACTTGTCCCGACGACTTAATTAAGTTGTTCATTTTCTTAGTTTTTGAACCCTTATTTCTCTGTATCTGCATTTAATTCTTCTGATATAGTACTCTTTGAGAACTTCTTGAAGATCTAGTCTGGTACTGTTAAATTCTTTCAGGTTTTGTTTATCTGTGAATCTTATTTTTTCTTCCCATATGAAAGATAATCTTGTCAGGTACAGTATTCTTTATTGAAATTGCTTTCCCTTGAAACTTTGAGTATATTTTCCCATTCTTTCCTTGCTGGTATTATTTCTGATGAGATGTCTCCGATTATCTTGATGGGATATCCTTTGTGGGTAACTTTATGTTTTTCTCTTATCAATCTTAGTATCTTGCCTTTGTCTGTGGTTTTGATCAATCTGGCTATAATGTGTCTTGGAGAAGATCTTTTTTGGGTTGATTCTATTTGGGGTTCTTTGTATTTCCTGGGACTGGATCTTTGCCTCTCTAGGTTTGGAAAGTTTTCTTGTAGGATTTCTTGGAATAGATTACCAAGCCCTTATGATATATGAGAAATACTAGATACCATCAAACATCCAAATATCCAGATAATTGGTATTCCAGAAGGTGAAGAGATTCATAAGTGCATTGGTAACCTATTTCATTAATTTCTGCTCAAACCTTTATTATTTCTTTGGCTTTTGTTCTTCAAATTCCCTGAGGTATAATGTTAGGTTGTCCTTTTGCCATCTTTCTATATTTTTCTTTTGTACCCTAATTGCTATGAACCTTCCTCTCATAATAGTTTTTGCAGAAAACTATTACTCATTTGCAGAAACTGTGAACTCATTATCATTTGTTTTCATGAATCTTTTGATTTCAGTATTAATTTCTTCCACAGTTGTGAAGTCATTCAGGAGTAGGCTAATTAGTTTCTATGTATTTGTGTATTTTCAAGCATTATTCCTGGAAGTTAATATCAAGTTTAATTTCATCACGGTTGGAGAAGATGCTGGAAATAGTTTCTATGCCTTTGGATCTATTAATACTGGTTTTGTGCCCTATCATGTCATCAGTCTTTGAGAAGGTACCATGTAGGAAAATCAAACCAGTTCATTGATCTGTCTAAAGGAGATAATGGGGTGTTGAGATCTGTGACAATTAATGTGTTACAGTTGATTTCTCCTTTTAAATCTACCACTCTTTCCATTACATATTTGGTTGTTTCTCAATTGGTTTCATAGATAGTTATAAGTGTTATATCTTCCTAACAAATTAGCCCTTTTACATATACATATTGTCCTTCTTTGTCTCTTTTTACAGTTTTTGCCTTAAAGCTTATTTTGCCTGATGTCAGCATCTCCCACTTTTCTTTTTTTATTGGTTTCCCTTTGCATGGAATACCTTTTTACAGCTCTTCACTTTAGTCTATGTATGTCTTTATCCATGAGATAAATTTCTTTTAGGCAGTAAACTGAGAGTTTCTAATTTTTTTATCCATTCAGCCAGTCTGTGTTTCTTGATCAGAAATTATAATCCATTAACATTCATGTTATTATTTGTATATCCTGATTTTCTCTACCATCAAGTTGGCCATATTCTTGGCTGTTTTTTCTTCTTTTATTTCTGCCTGCCTGTCTTTAGTTTTCTTGGTATCACATTCCTTTTAGAATTTCTTAAAGAGCTTGTCTAGAATGTATACATTCCTTCAGGTTTCATTTATCATTTACCATATCACAACATTTTTATCTCTTTTTCCCATATGAAAAAAAATCTTGCTGGATATAGTTGTCTTTTTTAATATGACTTTCTTTTTTTATATGTCCAATCACATTCCTTAGCTTGCAAAGTGAATATTTAAACATGTATACGTTATTTACCAGTCCAGTTGAGAATACTATACATGTTATCTTCAAAAGAAAATAATCCATATCTTTGTCCCATAAATGCTTGCCTCTATTTTTTTTCCTCAGACTCTACTTTTTCACCCACCCTCTTCCCACACTATATCTAGTACTTATAACTATATCCTCTAGCCATTCAGTTTCAACTATAGAGTGCTGACACTTGGTATATATTAAGTGGACACATACAGTGTCTCTTATTTATTGCCTGGCTTGCTTTACTTGGCAATAAATTCTCCATATTTATCCACTTACTGTCAAAAACTATGGTCTCTGTTTTATGGCTGAGTAGTATTCCATAGAGTATATGTGCTACAGTTTTTCAATCCATTCATCTGTTCATGGGCATTTGGATTGGTTCCATGTCTTAGTAATTGTGAATAGTGCCATAATTAACATCAATGTGCAAGCACTGTTCTAAGAATTCTCCTGTTCTTTGGGTACCAGTGAGTGGGATTGTTAGATCATATGATAATACTGTTAGTAGATGTTTAAGGAATCTCCAAATTGTTCTTCACAGTGGCTGGACCAATTTACCTTTCCACCAGCAGTGCAGGAGAGTTCCCCTTTCTCCACACTCCTGCCAGGACTGACTTATTTATTCATTCATTCATTCATTCATTCATTCATTTATTGATTTTTTATTTATATGTTTTTTTCTCTCTTTAAATTTATTTTTTACATTAATTCACTATACATCATTACAGCATACAAATGAATTTTCTGTCCGAAATACATTGTGTATTGGCTCAATCAAGCACATCAATATACATTTTTTCAGCAAATAATTTTCCAATTCTTATGTCTTGTATACTTTGTTTTTTGTTTTGCCATCCTTGATTCCTTATCCATCATCCTCTGCCATGTCCCACCCTCCTCCCACATTGTCTCTGGTATCCATGGTTGCTTTCTATGCCTTCCCCCCCATATAATTGATTTGCTAATGAACTTAATTAGTCTAAATATATCCAATAGCTAGCACAGCTGATATATACCTATACATGAACCCAAGTCTGACTTTAGGCATAAACCCCAGTGAATAGAATGAACATATTATAAAGTAGTATCCAGCTGGGGCTATATAGCTTACTGCAGTCATCAAATATGCATTTTTTTTTTTAATTTCGATACGAACAATTTTACCATTCTTTTTTTCTCCTGCAACTTTTTTTTAAATTACTTAACATTTATTACCTGATCATCATCACAACGTACTAAATGTGGTTTCCCATCTAGAATAAACTCCATAGTGGCTTAATAATGCATGTTATTATCAATAATATTCCATTTCTACTTTCATACATATGTATACATATATGTATATATATATATGTTTTTTACACCATATTTAACCCTCTGCCCTTTCCCACTCTCTTATTACACTATTTCTGCTATATACAGTTGTCTTCCATTCCTTTTTTCCCCAACATTTTGTTCATCACACAATATCATAAGTAATCTAACTACTTTCAACAAGTAATTTCAAGAAGAGTAGTTTTGAACTAGTAATGATATTTCCTTGAAACTTAAAGCCAAGAAACAGGTTAGTATTCTGTTCAAATAGTAGGTACATGAATCTATTGACAGCTGAAGACAGGACAAAAATCCTTAAAACCAGACAACAAAGCTTAGGAGAAAAGCAGCAATAATTTAGTCAAGTCACAGAATGTTGTTTCATCGGTTCAGTCTCATGTACTTAATCTTTCTTCTGTTAAGTTTCGATCTTCAGATTGAATTCTGGGATATAATATTCATCTCCAAACATTGTCCCTACAATTAAGTTGCCCATTTTCTTAGTTTTTGAACTCTTATTTCTGTGTGTCTGCATTTAATTTTACTGACATAGCACTCCCTTAAGAACTTCTTGGAGATCTGGTCTGGTGCTGGTAAATTCTTTCAGGTTTTGTTTATCTGGGAAAGTTCGTGTCTTTTCTTCCCAAATTAACGATAACCTTGCTGGGTACAGTATTCTCAGTTGGAATTGCTTTTCCCTTAATACTTTGAATATATTTTCCCATTCTCTCCTCGCTCGCATTGTTTCCGATGAGAGGTCTGCAGTTAGTCTGATGGGATACCCTTTGTAGGTAACTTGCCTTTTTTCTCTTGCCAGTCTTAGTATCTTGTCTTTGTCTGTGGTTTTGGTCATTCTGGCTATAATGTGTCTTGGAGAAGATCTTCTTGGGTTGATTCTATTTGGGGTCCTCTGTATTTCTTGGGACTGAATCTTTGAGTGCCTCTCCAGGTTTGGAAAGTTTTCTTGCAGGATTTCATGGAATAGATTATCAATGCCCTTATGAGTCTCTTCACCCTCTGGGATGCCTATTATCCGATGTTTGGATGTTTAATTGTATCTAGTACTTCTCGCATATTATTCTCAAATTTTTGGGCCATTTTCTCAGTCTTCATGGTGGATATTTCTAGGCCAGCCATTTTCTCTTCTACATTTGAGATTCTATTTTCTGTATGATCTAGTCTGCTTTTAATACTTTCAAGGGAGATTTTTGACTTCTTGTATTACAGCCTTCATCTCTAACAGTTCCATCTGATTCTTTTGTAAAGTGTGAAATTCCTCTTTTAGATCTTGCATGAATTTCCTCACCTCCTGGAACTCTTCAACTCCTTTCTCCTTCCTCTTCAGCAGTTCCTTGTCTCTCTTCTCTTCCATCTCTGTTAGCTTTGCTGTTATGAATGTTCTGAATTCTTTATCAGACATTTCCATGATTTCCATTGAACTGTGTGTGGATGAAGAGGAGCTATCCGTTTCCTTTGTGGGAGAGGTATTTTCCTGCTTCCCCATATTTCTTGTGGTCCTGCAGCATTTTCTAGTCATCTTGTGGATGGTCAGTTTCTTCCCAAACTTGGAAGTTCAAACACATTTTGTATGCTGGAGGCCCAGTGATCAGTGGGACATCTTCCTTTCTCCCAAAATGGCTAGATCGCAGAGCCATGGAGATGTCTGTTTCTTTTTATATGTTTTCATCTTAGTCATTCTGACTAGGGTTAGGTGGTATCTCATTGTTGTTTTGATCTGCATCTTCCTTACTATGAGGGGTATTGAGAATTTTATCATATGCCTTTTGGCTATTTGTAGATCTTCTTTAGAGAGTTTTGTTGTTGTTGTTGTTGTTGTTTTTCAGTTTATTCTCTCATCCTTTAATATCTTTTTTGGGGGCACATTCTTGAGTTCTCTGTGTTTTCTGGTCACCAGTCTCTGATGCATAGTTTACAAAGGTATTTTCCCATTCTGAGAGATTTTTATTCACAGTAATTACTGTCTTTTGCAATGCAAAAACTCCCTAATCTGATGTAATTCCACTTGTTTATTTTTGGGATTATTGACTGTGTTTTGAGGGTCATATTTAGGAACTCTTTGCCTACATCAATGTCTCCCAGGGTTTCCCCAATGTTGTCCACTAACACTGTTTTATAGTTTGATATCATAAGTTTAGCTCTTTGATCCACTTTGAGCTGATTTTTGTCAATGTTGAGAGGGTTCAGATTCATCTTTCTGCAGGTGGATATCAAGTTTTTCTAGCACCATTTGCTAAAGAGGTGTGGGAGGCTGCGCACCAGCGAATATCACCAGTTTCTCAGAGAGCAAACAATTACACAATGCCAAAGGCCATGATTGGCTCTCCTTCAAAACTTCACCTTCAAAACCACACTGTGATTGGCCACTTCCCATAGCAAATCGGTGAGGTTAGAATCCCTCAGATTTACATTTCTGGCATCTCATGATTGGTCCACAAAAACAACCAATCATAACCCAAGTTCTCAATCCTTCATTAGCATATAAGACAACCAATCATTGCCCACCAGCATGTATATAACCATGATCCTTGGCCCACAATTGCCAGATGACCCTGAAGACCCTGTAGACCTGTGATACCATGTCATCTCCAGACGACCCTGAAGAGTTGTAACACTGTGTCATCTTCGTGCTGCCCACAATAAACAGACGACCCTGACACTGCATCGTCTTCATGTTGTAACACTGTGCCATTCATCCCATCTCTCACTCCTTCCCTCAGGAAACCTGTTCGACTCTTTCCCAGGTCAGGACAAAGAGGCTTTCCTTTTCCCACTCAGTTAACTGGTACTCTTTGTCAAAAATTATTTGGCTGTAGGTTTGGGAGTTTATTTTTGTGGACTCTATTCTGTTCCATAAGTCCACCAGTCTCTTTCTGTGTCAAAACCATGCTGTTTTGATTACCACAGCTTTGTAGTATAATTGCTATGAACTTCCCTCTTATGACTGCTTTTGCAGTGTCCCAAAGATTATGGAAACCCATGTAGTGTTTGCAATTGGTTTCCATGAATCTTATGATTTCAGTCTTTATTTCTTCAGTAGCTGTGAAGTCAGTCAGGGGTAGGTTATTCAGTTTCCCTGTATTTGTGTATTCTTATTTTTTATACACATCCAATGACATTATTTAGCTTACAAAGTGAATATTTTAATATGTGAACATTCCCCCCCAGTCCAGTTGATCAAATTATCTTCAACAGGTAACACCACACCTCCCTATCCCATCAATGCTGTGCCTTTGTATCCCTCCTCCAAATGTCCTCCTTAGGCCCCTTTTCCCAACTCACACCAAATCTGGCATTAGCCCCCATCTATTGTGTTTGTACAACCTTAGGTCATTCATTTCCAGTCACAGAGTGTAGACAATTGGTATATATTTAGTAGGGACATATAATGTCTCTCCTTCATAGACTGGCTTGCTTCACTCAACAGTAAAACTTCCATATTCTTCCATTTTCTGTCAAATGCCAGGATTTTCTTGGTTTTTATGGCTGAATAGTATGCCATAGAGTATATGTGCCACAGTTTTTCAATCCATTCATCCATACAGGGGCATTTGGGTTGATTTCACGTCTTAGCAATTGTGAATAGTACCACAATAAACATCGATGTCCAAGCACTTTTCCAATAAAGAATTCTTCTGGCCTTTGGGTAGATACCAAAGAGTGGGACTGCTGAATTATATGGTAGTTCTATCTGTAGACTTTTGAGGAATCTCCAAATCATTCTCCACAGTGGCTGGACCAATTTATATTCTCACCACACCCCACCAACACTTATCAATTTTGTTTTTTAATCTTAGATATTCTGACTGGGGTTAGATGTATCTCAGTGTTGTTTTGATCTGCATTTCCCTTATGATGAGGGATGTTGAGCATTTATTCATATGCCTTTGGCTATTCTTATGTCATCTTTACAAAGTGTTTTTTTCAACTCCTTGTCACATCTTTTAATAGGTTTGATTATCTTTTTTCCAAAAAGCGGCTTGAGTTCCTTGTGCATTCTGGTTATCAGTCTCTTATCTGACGCCTAATTAACAAAAATATTATCCCATTCTGAGGGTTGTCGATTCACACTAATTACTGTGTCTCTTGCCATGCAGAAACTTCTTAGTCTGATGTAACCCATTTTATTTTGGGGATTTTTGACTGTGCTTTGGGGGTCTTATTTAAGAAGTGTTTCCCTACCCCAATGTCTCCCAGAGTTTCCCCAGTGTTTTCCAGGGTCAGTTTTATAGTTTGAGGTCTTAAAGTTAGATCCTTGATCCACCTTGCCTTGATTTTTGTCAACGATGAAAGGTAGGGGTTCAGATTCATCTTTCTGCAGGTGGAAATCCAGTTTTTCCAGCATCATTTGCTGAAGAGGTTTTCCTTTTCCCACTGGACTTACTGGCACCCCTCATCAAAAAACAGTTGACTGTATATTTGGGAATTTACTTCTGGAGATTTTATTCTGTTCCATTGGTCCACCTGTCTGTTTCTGTGCCATTACCATGCTGTTTTGATTACCACAGCTTTGTAGTATATTTTTGGGACAGGGACTGAAATGCCACGCACTCCACTCTTCTTGTATAGAATTGTCTTGGCAATATGGGGTCTTTTATTATTCCAGAAGAATTTTATGATAGACTTTTCTAGATCTGTGAAAAATGTGTCTGGTACTTTAATTGGCATTGCATTAAATGGGTAGATTAGTTTGGGTAAAATTGCCATTTTGAGTATATTAATTCTTCCAATCCAGGAACATGAAATGTCCTTCCACTTTTCTGTGTCATTTTTACTTTCTTTTTTTAGCCTCTCATAGTTTTCCTTGTGGAAGTCTTCAACGTCTTTAGTTAGATTTATTCCTACATATCTTATAATTTTGGTGGCTATGATAAATGGAATAACTTTTTTCAGTTCTATCTCAGTCTTCCTGTTATTCATATATAGAAATGCTATCAATTGCTGTATATTGATTTTATATCCTGCAACTTTACTATAATGATATATTACTTCCAGTAATTTTTTCATGGAGACCATTGGGTCTTCTATATATACAATCATGTCATCTATGACTAGAGAGAGTTTCACTTCTTTTCCTATTCAGATGCCTGTTATTATTTCCTCTTTTCTTATGTGTTGGTGAGGACTTCCAGTATTATTTTAAAAAGGAGTATAGAGAGAGCAGGTATTCTTGACTCGTTCTTGTGTTTAGTGGGAAAGCTTTCAGTTTTTCTCCATTCAGAATGATGTTTGCTAAGTGTTTTTCATAAATGGCTTTTATTTTGTTGAGAAATGGCCCCTCTATGCTGATTTTGCTGAGTCTTGATCATGAAGAGATGTTGTATCTTATAAAATGCTTTTTCTGCATATATTGATATGACCATATGGTTTTTATCTTTAGTCCTGTTAATATAGTATTACATTTATGGTTTTGCATATGTTGAACCAACCTTGCATTCCTGGAATAAAGCCTACCTGATTATGGTATATGATCTTTTTTATAAGTTGCTGGATACAATTTGCTATTATCTTGTTGAGAATCTTTGCATCTATATTCATCAGAGATATTGGTCTATAGTTTTCTTTCCTTGTCCTGTCCTAATCTGTTTTAAGGATAAGAGTGACAGAGGCTTCATAAAATGAATTAAGGAGAGATTCACCCTTTTGGATCTTTATAAATAACTTGAGCAGAATGGGGGTTAACTCTTCTTTGAAAGTTTTGTAGATTTCACAAGTGAATCTGTCAGAGCCTGAGCTTTTCTTTGTTGGGAGGATGTTGATTACTGATTAAATTTCCTGGCTTGTTATGGGCCTATTCAGACTTTCTAAATCCTTCTGGTTCATTTTTGATAGACAATTTTTGTCCAGGAATTTGTCCATCTCATCCAGATTGTCTTGTTTCTTAGCACATAGATGTTCAAAGTAACCTCTAATGATGTTTTGAGTTTCTACTATATCTGTTGTTATATTACCAGCTTCATTGCAGATTTGACTCACCTTGTTCCTTTCTCTCTTCTTCTTAATAAGTCTCACTAGTAGTGTACCGATTTTATTTATCCTTTCAAAGTACCAGCTTTTACTTTCATTTATTTTCTCTACAGTACGTTTATTTCCAATTTCATTTATTTCTGCTTGGATCTTTACTATTTCCTTTCTTGTGGAGTTTTTTGGATATTTTTTTGCTGTTGCTTTACCAATACTTTGAGGCATGCTGTTAGGTGATCCATTAGCCTTCTTTCCGTCTTCTTATTTTGTGCACTAATTGCTATTAACTTCCCTCTTATGACTGCTTTAGAAGTGTCCCAAAGATTATGGAAACTCATGTCCTCATTGTCATTGGCTACCATGAATCTTTTTATTTCAGTCTTTATTTCTTCTGTAGTAGTCAAGTCATTCAGGAAGAAGTTATTTAGTTTCCATATAGTTGGGTAGTTGTGAGAATTTCTCTTGAAATTAAAATTAAGTTTAATTCCACCATGGTCAGATAAGATGCTGGATATAATTTATATGCCTCTGAATCTTTAGAGGCTCCTTTGTGTCCTATTATGTGGTAAATCTTTGAAAAGGTTCCATTTTGGGGTGAGAAAAAAGTGTATCTCATGGTTTTGGGATGGAAAGTTCTATAGATGTCTGCTAAGTCCTTTTGACTTATGGTATCATTTAGATCCTTAATCTCTTTACCTGTCTTTTTGCCTAGTTGATTTGTTCAGAGAAGATAGAGCAGTGTTGAGATCTCCAACAATTAGTGTATTGCAGTTTACCTCCCCTTTTAGATCTAACAGTCTTTTCTTCACATATTTGGGTCCTCCTGTGTTAGGTGCATAGATATTTATAAGTGTTATATCTTATTGATCTATAGAGCCTTTTACTATCATATAGTGACCTTCTCTGTCTCTTCAAACAGTTTTTGTTTTAAAACATATTTTGTCAGAAATCAGTATCACAACTCCAGCTCTTTTTTTTTTTTTGGTCCCCATTTGCATGGAAAACTGTTTTCCAACCCTTCACTTTGAGTCTATGTATGTCTTTATCCATGAGGTGGGTTCCCTGTAGGCAACAGATTGAGGGTTTCTGGGTTTTTTTTTTTTTTTTTTTTTTTTTTTTTTTTTTTTTTTTTTTTTTTAATCCATTCAGCCAGTCTGTGTCTCTTGATTGGAGAATTTAACTCCTTAACATTCAATGTTATTATTGATGTTACAGGATCTGTACCAACGTTTAAGTTGGACATTGTTTTAGTTGCCTTTTATTTCTTTGTTTCAGGCTGTTCATTCTTCAGTTTTCCTAGAACAGTACTTTCTTCAGGGTTTCTTGAAGAGCTGGTCTGCTGTTGGCAAATTCTTTCAGGTTTTGTTTGTCTGAGAAGATTTTAATCATTTTTTCCCATATGAAGGATAATGTTTCAGGATATAATAGTCTTGGTTGAAATTGTTTCTGTCTTAATACTTTCAATATATCTTCCCATTCTTTCCTTGCCTGCATTGTTTCCATTGAGTGATCTGGTGTTAGCCTGATGGGATGGCCTTTGTAAGTCACTTCTCTTTTCTCTCTTGCCAGTTTTAGTATCATGTCTTTATCTGTTGTCTTCAAGAGTCTGGTTACAATGTGTCTTGGGGAAGATCTTCTGGGGTTGAGTCTATTTGGTTCCTTTGTATTTCTTGGGTTTGGATGCTTGAGTGCCTTTCTAGACTTGGGAAATTTTCTTCTAGAATTTCATGGAATAGATTTTCCATACTGTTATTACCTTCTTCACCCTCTGCAATGCCAATTATTCTGGGATGCCAATTATTCTGATGTTTGGGCATCTTATAGAATCCAGTATTTCTCATGTATTATCCCAGTGTTTTTTAGTTATTTTCACTATCTTCTTGGTGATTTTTTCTAGGTCAGAAGTTTTATCTTCTACATTGGAGATTCTATCTTCTGCATGGTCTAATTAATTTTTAATACTTTCAAAAGAGTTTTTGATTTCCTGTATTTCAGACTTCATCTCTAAAGCTCCTTCTGATTCTTTCTCAGAGTGTCCATTTCTTCTTTCATATCATGGAAGGACATCTTAATCTCCTGAAGTTCATTGTTCCTTTTCTGTTCTAACTCATAGAATTTGTTCATCATGAAAGTTCTAAATTCTTTCTCTGACATTTTGGTGACATCCTCAGATTTAAGGAGGGATGGAGGGGAGTTACTCTGTTCCTTTGATGGAGACACATTTCCTGACTTGTTCAGATATGAGGCTCTTCTACTTCTAGCCATTAGAAGATGTATTCACTTTTAAATATCTTTTAGGAGAAGTTTTTTTGAATAGGAGCAAAGGTGGTTCCTTTTGCTGTGAATTGATGTGTGCAAAAGTACCTCTTCTCAAGAGGGGCACTCAAGTATCTAAAGAGTACTACCTATGTATTCACAAGTGGTTCAGTATAGAGAAGGATTTCAGGAACGTCCCAATATTAGGGAAGTTCAGATTGGGATTCTAGATTTGTCTAATCCCCTTGGAAAAGAGGAGGATGAGGAAGCGAGGATAATATAAGAGGAAAGAAAAGAATACAGAGAAGATTAAACAAACAGTCGCGCACCGTATTATTGATTGAATCGCGATTTTGCCAGTGGGCTATAGATGCAACGGGAGAGCTCCTGCAGGGCCAGGACCTCTCTGGTCTGTGGGACAAGGGGGAGGAGACAATTAGTAAAACAAAAAAGAAATAGCAAAGAATAAAAAAATTAAAAAAACGAAGTCCTGCCAAACTTTAAGAAAAGTGGTGTCCTAGTCTTGGGAGCCTGGAAATGGACTGGGGGCAGTGGTGCCCAAGACTAAATCTCCCTTGATGGGAAGTGGGATATAGATGGAACAGGAGAGCTCCTGCAGGGCCAGGACCTGTCTGGCCTCTGAGACAACGGGGAAAAGAAAATTAGCAAAACAAAAAAAATAGCAAAAAAAAATATTAAAAAATGAAGGCCTGCCTACCTTTAAAGAAAGTGGGGTCCTAGACTTGGGAGTCTAAAATTGGGCTGAAGGCAGTGGTGCCCAAGCCTCAATTTCCCAAACTTGGAAACTGGGCTATACATGGAAGAGGAGAGCTCCTCCAGAGCCAGGACCTCTCTGGTCTGTGGCTCAAGGTGCCGGGGAGAATTTCTAAAACAAAAAGAAATAGCAAAGAAGAAAAAAAGTAAAAAAATGAAGGCATGCCTAACCATAAACAAAGTCAGGTCCTAGTGTTGGGAGCATGGAAGTGGGTTGGGAGCAGTGTGTCCAAGCCTAAATTTCACTTACTGGGAAGAGGGCTACAGATGGAATGGGAGAGCTTCTGGAGAGCAAGTATCTGTCTGGCATGTGGGACAAGAGGCAGGATAGAATTAGCAAAACAAAAAAAGAAATAACAAAGAAGAAAAAAAATAGAAAAAAATAAAGGCCTGCCTACCTTTAAATAAAGAAGGGTCCTAATCTTGGGAACCTGGAAGAGGGCTGGGGCCAGTGGTGCCCAAGTTTCAGTTTCCTTGCTGGAAAGTGGGCTGTAGATGGAACAAGAAAGCTACTCCAGGAACAGGAACTGACTGGATTGTGGGACAAGGGGGAGGAGAGAATTTGGAAAACAAAAAGAAATAGCAAAGAAGAAAATAAAATTTAAAAAATGAAGGCCTTCCTATCTTCAAAGTAGGTGGGGTCCTAGTCTTGGGAGCCTGGACGTGGGCTGGGTGAAGTGATGCCCAAGCCTCAATTTCCTTTGCTAGGAAGTGGGCTCTAGATGGAACAGGAGAGCTCCTACAAGGCCAGGACCTGTCTGGTCTGTGGGAAAATGGGGAAAAGAGAATTAGCAAAACAAGGAGAAACAGCAAAGAAGAAAAAAATGAAGGCCTGCCTACTTTCAAAGTGGCATCCTAGTCTTGGGAGCCTGAAAGTGGGCTGGGGCAGTTGTGGCCAAGCCTCAATTTCCCTTTCAGGGAAGAGGCTATAGATGGAATGGGAGAGCTCCTGCAGGGCCAGAACCTGTCTGATCTGTTGGACACGGAGGAGGAGAGAATTAGCAAAACAAAAAGAAATAGCAAAGAAGAAAAAATAATTTAAAATATGAAAGCCTGCTTATCTTTAAAGAAAGTGGGGTCCTAGTGTTTAGAGCCTGGAAGTGGACTGGCAAAAGTGGTGTCCAAGCCTGAATTTCCTTTGTTGGGAAGTGGGCTATAGATGGAACAGGAGAGCTCCAGCAGGGCCAAGACCTGTCTGGTCTGTTGGACAAGGGGGAGGAGAGAATTAGCAAAACTAAAAGAAGTAGCATAGAAGAAAATAAAATTGAGAAAATGAAGGATTGCCTACCTTTAAAGAAAGTGGGTTGCTAGTCTTAAAAGCCTGGAAGTGGGCTGTGGACTGTGGTGCCCAAACCTCAATTTCCCTAGCTGGGAAGTGGGCTATAAATGTAACTGGAGAGCTCCTGCAGAGCCAAGACCTCTCTGGTCTGTGGAACAAAGGTGAAGAAAAATTAGCAAAACAATAAAAAAAAGCAAAGAAGAAAAAAAATTTAAAAATGAAGGCCAGCTTACCTTGAAAGAAAATGGATTGCTAGTCTTGGGAATCTGGAAGTCAGCTTGGGGCAGTGGTGCCCAAGCCACAATTTTCCTTGCTGGGAAGTCGGCGATAGATGGAATGTAAGAGCTCCTACAGGGCCAGGGCCTGTCTGCTCTATAGAAAAAAGGGAAGGAGGGAATTAGCCAAAAAAAAAAAAAAAAAAAAAAAAAAAAAAAAGAGAGAGAGAGAGCTAACAAAGAAGAAAAAAAATTAAAAAAATGAAAGCCTGCCAAACTTTAAGGAAATTTGGGTCCTACTGTTCAGAGCCGGGAAGTGAGCTGGGGCAGTGGTGCCCAAGCCTCAGTTTCCCTTGCTGGGAAGTCCACTATAGATGGGATGGAAGGGCTTCTAGAGGACAGTACCAGTCTTCCTTGTGGGACAAAGGGTAGGAGTGAATTAGCAAAAGAAAAAGATATAGCAAAAAAGAAAAATAAATTATAAAAATGAAGGCCTGCCTACCTTCAAAGAAAGTGGGGTCCTAGTCTTGGGAGCCTGGAATAGGGCTGAAGGCAGTAGTGCTCAAGCCTCAATTTCCCAAGCTGAGAAGTAGGCTATGGATGGAAAAGGAGAACTCCTGCAGGGCCAGGACCAGTCTAGTCTGTGGCACAAGGGGCTGGAGAGAATTACTTAAAAAAAAGAAATAGAAAAGTAAAAAAAAAAAGTAAAAAAAATGAAGCCTGCCTACCCGTAATGAAAGTCAGGTCCTCATGTTGGGAGCATGGAAGTGGGTTGGGAGCAGTGGTATCCAGGCCTCAATTTCACTTACTGGGAAGAGGACTATAGATAGAATGGAAGAGCTCCTGGAGAGCAAGTACCTGTCTGGTCTGTGGGACAAGAGGCAGAAGAGAATTAGCAAAACAAAAAGAAATAGCAAAGAAGAAAGTAAATAGAAAATAATGAAGGCCTGCCTACCTTTAAAGGAAGTCTGGTCCTAGTCTTGGGAACCTGAAAGTGGGCTGGAGTAAGTGGTGCCCAAGTCACAATTTCCCTTGCTGGCAAGTGGACTGGAGATGGAATGAGAGAACTACTCCAACTACCCAAGGGCCAGGAGCTGTCTGGATTATGAGACAAAGGTAGGAGAGAATTTGCAAAACAAAAAGAAATAGCAGAAGAGGAAAAACAATTAAAAATGAAGGCCAGCTTAACTTTAAAGAAAGTGGGGTCCTAGCCCTGGAAGCCTGGAAGTGGGCTGGGGGCAGTGGTGCCAAAGTCTCAATTTCCCTTGCTATGAAGTGGGCTATAGATGGAACAGGAGAGCTCCTGCAGGGCTACAACCTATCTGTTCTGTGGGACAAGTGGGAGGAGAGAATTAGCAAAACAAAAAGTAATAGCAAAGAATTTAAAAAAATGAAAAAAAAATGAAGGCCTGCCTACCTTCAAAGAAAGTGGGTTCTAGTCTTGGGAGCATGAAAGTGGGCTGGGGGAGTGGTGCCCAAGCCTCAATTTCCTTTGCTGAGAAGTGGTCTATAGATGGAACAGGAGAGCTCCTGCAGGACCAGGAACTGTCTGGTTTGTGGGACAAAAGGGAAGAGAGAATTAGCAAAACAAAACAAAACAAAAGCAAAGGAGAAAAAAAAAGAAAAAAAATGAAGGCCTGCCTATCTTCAAAGAATGTTGTTTCTTAGTCATGGGAGCCTGGAAGTGGGCTTGGGACAGTGGTGCCCAAGCCTCAATTTCCCTTGCTGGGAAGTAGGATATAGATAGAATGGGAGAGCTCCTGCAGGGCCAGGGCCTGTCTGGTCTGTGGGACAAGTGGGAGGAGAGAATTCGCAAAACAAAAAGAAATAGCAAAGAAGAAAAAAAAATTAAAATAATGAAGGCCGGCCTACCTTCAAAAAAAAGTGGTGTCCTAATATTGGGAGCCTGGAAATGGGCTGGGTGCAGTGGTGCCCAAGCCTCAATTTCCTTTGCTGGGAAATGGGCTATAGTTGGAATGGAAGACCTCCTGCAAAGGAGGACCTGTCTGGTCTGTGGGACAAGGGAGAACAGAAATAGCAAAACAAACAGAAATAGTAAAGAAGAAATAAAAATTAAGAAAATGAAGCATTACCTACCTTCAAAGAAAGTGCGGTTCTTGTCTTGGGAGCCTGGAAGTGAGCTCCGTGCAGTGGTGCTCAAGCCTCAATTTCCCTTGCTGGAAAGTGAGCTATAGATGCAATGGAGGAGCTCCTGCAGGGCCAGGACCTGTCTGGTTTGTGGACAAGAGAGAAGAGAGAATTAGCAAAACAGAAAGAAATAGCGAAGAAAAAAATTTAGAAATAAATGGAGGCCTGCCTTCCTTCAAAGAAAGTGTGGTTCTAGTCTTGGAAACCTTGAAGTGGGCTAAAGGAAGTGGTTCCTAAGCCTGAATTTCCCTTGCTGGGAAGTGGGCTATAGAAGGAATGGGAGAGCTCCCACAGGGCGAGAACATGTCTTGTCTGAGGGACAAAGAGGATGAGAGAATTAGCCAAGCAAAAAGAAATAGCGAAGAAGAAAATAAAATTTTAAAAATGAAGGCCTGCCTATCTTCAAAGAAAATGAGGTTCTAGTCTTGGGAGCCTGGAAGTGGGCGGGGGGGTGGGCGGGTGCAGTGGTGCCCCTTGCTGGGAAGTGGGCTGTAGATGGAATGGGAGAGCGCCTGGAGGGCCAGTACCTGTCTGGTCTGTAGTTCAAGGGGGAGAGCAGAATTAGCAAAACGAAAAGAAATAGCAAGAAGAAAATAAAATGAAAAAAAGTGAAGGCCTGCCAACCTTCAAAGAAAGTGGCGTCTTGGTCTTAGGAGCCTAGAATTGGGCTGGGGGCAGTGGTGCCTAAGCCTCAATTTCTCTTGCTGGGAAGTGGGCTATAGATGGAACGGGACAGCTCCTGATGGGGCAGGACCTGTCTTGTCTCTGGGACAAGAAGTAAGAAAGAATTAGCAAAAGAAACAGTAATAGCAAAGAAGAAAAAAAAAATAAAAATGAAGGCCTGATTACCTTCAGAGAAAGTGAAGTCCTAGTTTTGGGAACCTGAAAGTAGGCTGGGGGCAGTGGTGTCCAATCCTCAATTTCCCTTGCTGGGAAATGGGCTATAGATGGAATGGGAGACCTCCTGCAGGGCCATGACCTGTCTCATCTGTGGGACAAGGGGGATTAGTAAAGAAGAAAAAAATTAAAGAAATTAAGGCCAGCCTACCTTTGAAGAAAGTGGGATCCTAGTCTTGGGAGCCTGAGAGTGGGCTGGGGTCAGTGGTGCCCAAGCCTCAATTTTCCTTGTTGGGAAGTGGGCTATAGATGGAATGGGAGATATCCTGCAGGGCCAGGACCTGTCCTTTCTGTGGGACAAGGGGGAGGAGAGAATTAGCAAAACAAAAAGAAATAGCAAAAAATAAAAAAGAAGTAAAAAATTGAGGCCTGCCTACCTTTAAAGAAAGTGGGGTCCTACTCTTGGGAGCATGGAAGTGGGCTGGGGTCAGTGGTGACCAAGCCTCAATTTCCCTTGCTGGGAAGTGGACTATTGATGGAATAGGAGAGCACCTGCAGGGCCAGGGCCTGTCTGGTCTGTGTGGTACAAGGAGGAGGAGAGAATTAGCTAAACAAAAAAATAGCAAGGATGAAAAAAAAATTAAAAAATAGTGGACTGCCTACGTTTAAAGAAAGTCGGGTCCTAGTCTTGGGAGCCTGGTAATGGCCTTGGGACAGTGGTGCCCAAGTCTTAATTTCCCTTGCTGGAAAGTTGGGTATTGATGGAATGGTATAGCTCCTGCAGGTCCAGGACCTGTCTGGTCTGTGGGACAAGGGGGAGGAGAGAATTAGTAAAACAAAAAGAAATAGCAAAGAAGAAAAAATAATTATAAAAATGAAGGCCTGCCTACCTTTAAAAAAGTGAGGTCCTAGTTTTACGAGTCTGGAAGTGGGCTGTGGTTAGTTATGCCCAAGCCTCAATTTCCCTTGCTGGGAAGTCAGCTATAGATGGAACCGAAGAACTCCTTCAGAGCAAGGATCTGTATGTTCTTTAAAGAAAGCTGGGTCCTAGTCTTGGGAACCTGGAAGTGGGCTGGTGGCAATCATGCCCAAGCCTCACTTTCCCTTGCTGGGAACTGGTCTATAGATGGAACCAAAAAGAGCTGGTTCTTAAAAAATATAAACTAAATCAATATCTAGACTAATTAAGGAGAAGCAAAAAAGGAATCAGGTAAATCAAATTTGTAATGAATGGGGCAATATGACAACAGAAATAAAAGAAATACAAAACATCATTAGAGGATACTATGAAGAACTATGTACCAATAAACAAAAAATTGTGGATGAGATGGACAAATTCATAGACACAGATAATCTACCAATATTGCATCAGGTGGATGTAGAAAGTATGAATAGGCCAATAACAATCCAGGAGATTAAATCAATAAAAAATAATCTCCTAACAATAAAAAGCCCTGGTCCTGATGGCTTCACCTCTCAATTCTACAAAACATTTAAAGAAGAATGAACTGCTATTCTCCCCAAGTTATTTCTAAGATCCAAAATGTGGAACTCTCCCAAATTAATTCCATGTAGTCTCCATCATCCTTATCCTTAAAACAGACAAGAACAGGACAAGGAAAGAAAACTACAGAACAATATCTCTGATAAATATAGACACAAAAATTCTCAATAGGAAGCTAGCAAATTGTATTAAACAAAATATAAAAAATATTCATTATGACTAGGTAGACTTTATTTCAAAGATGCAGATTGGTGAAACATATGTGAAAATATAAATGTAATACACCATATTAATAGAAAAAAGATGAAAGCCATCTGATCATATCAATTCATGAAGAAAAAGCATTTAATAATATACAACATCTGTGCATGATTAAGATGCTGAGCAAAATTGGCATAAAAATGTCATTTCTTAACATTATAAAAGTTATTTGTAAAATACCCATGGCTAACATCATCCTGAATGCAGAAAACTAAAAGCCTTTTTGCTAAAATCTAGTACAAGACAAGTATGTCCACATTCTCCACTTCTTTTCAATATAGTACTGGAAATCTTCGCCAATGCAATCAGAAAAGAGAATAAAATAAAAGGCATTCAAATAGGAAAAGAAGAAGTGAAACTATCTCTATTTTCAGATGATAAAACTGCATGCATAGAATACCGGATGGTATCCATGAAAAATTCCTGGAAGTAATATTTGAATACAAAAAGTTGCAGGATACAAAATCAACATACAAAAATCTATAGCATTTCTATATATGAAAAGCAGGCAAATTTAGATTGAACTGAAAAAAGTAATTCCATTTACCATAAGTACAAACAGTATAAGACCTAGGAATAAATTTAACCAAAGTAGTTAAAGACCTCCACAAGGAAAACTACAAGAAGCTAAAAAAAGAAATTGCAATTGAACAAAAAGTGGAAGAACACTCCATGTTCGTGGATTGGAAAAATTAATATATTCAAAATGTCAATTCTATCCAAATAAATCTACATATTTAATACAATGCCAATCAAAGTACCTGACACATTCTTCACAGATCTAGAAAAGACAATCATAAAATTTATTTGGAATTATAAAAAGACCTCGTATTGCCAAAGCAAGTCTCCATTAGAAAGTAGAGTGGGTGACATCTCACTACCTAACCTGAAAATATACTACAAAGCTGTGGTAATCAAAACAGCCTAGTATTGGTATAGAAACAGACGGGTGGACCAATGGAACAGAATAGAGTCACCAGAAATAATCTTCTAAACATACAACTAACTGATTTTTTACAAAGGGTAGCAGTCAATCCAGTGGGGAAAGGAAAACTCTTTAGCAAATGATGCTGAAAAACTGGATTTCCACCTGCAGAAAGCAGAATCTGAACCCCTACCTTTCACCATAGACAAAAATCAATTCAATGTGGATCAAAGAACTAAACCTAAAACAGCAAGCTATAAAATTACTGCTAAAAAACACTAGGGAAACTCTGAAACACATTGGGGTAGGCATGGGCTTCTTAAATAAGACCTCCAAAGCTCAGTATAATCTCAAAAATAGTCAAGTGAGACTTGATCAGATTAAGAAGTTTCTGATGTGGGCCAGCAGGTGGTGTTATGGTTAAGGCACTGGACACTCTCATATGACCAATCATGGTTCGAGTCTTGGACCTGGTAGCTTGCTTTCTCACTTTCTCTCTCTCTCTCTCTCTCTCTCTCTCTCTCTCTCTTTCTCTCTCTGGTCAAACTAAAACAAATAAACGAATAAATAAATTTGAAAAAAGACCTGTCTTTACTAAAAAAAAAAAAAAAAAAAAAAAAAAAAAGTTTATGTCAAGGACACAGTAATCAGTGTTAATTGACAGCCCTCAGAATGGGGACTGATAACCAGAATACACAGTCCCCAACTGCATACTCAACTCTATTAAAAGATGAGAGAATACGTCAATTAAACCACTCTAAGGAAAACATACAATTAGCCAAAAGGCATATGAAAAAATGCTCAACTTCTGTGATTGTAAGGGAGATGCAGATCAAACCACAATTAATTACCACCTGACTCCTGTCAAAATAACTAAGATTTAAACAAACAAACAAACAAGTAATGATAAGTGCTAGCAGAAGTGTGGTGAAAGGGGAACTCTCCTGAACTACTGGTAGGAATATAAATTGGTCCAGGCACTCTGGAGAACAATATCAAGATTCTTCAAAGATCTACAAATAGAACTACCATATGATCCAGCAGTCCCACTCCTTAGTATCTACCTAAAAGACAGAAGAAGTCTTAGTCACAAAAGTGCTTGCACATTGATGTTTATTGTGGCATTGTTCACAATTGTTAAGACATGAACCCAACCCAAATGCTCAAGAAAAGATGAATGGCTTAAACAAGTGTGGCGCATGTAGTATGCCACTCTGTGAAATACGATGCAGGCATAAAAAATAACAAGACCCCTGACTTTTACAGAATGTGGATTAATATGGAGAATTTACTGCTGAGTAAAGCAAGCCAAGCTATAAAGGAGCAACATTGTATGTCTCCACTTAATGTATACAGACCATCTATACTCTATAGCCAAAACTGAATGACTGAGGATTTAGAAACATATAAAATAGGTAATAAATACTAGATACAGTGTGAGAAGAGGGTGTGTGAAGTTAGAGGGCCTAAAGAAGGACAGTAAGGAGAAAAATAGAGGCAAGACATTTATGGAACAAAAAAATGGATTTATGTGTTGAAGATAATATATATAGTATTATCAACTGGGTTGGTTAGAAATATATACATATTGGAATATTCACTTTGCAAGCTAAGTGACATATGTGATTGAATGCAGAAAAGAAACTAAAATAAAAAATATGTAAAAATAAATAATAAAATATTTAAAGAGAGAGAGACTCATAGACAGATAAGAGCTAGAGCATAGGTTACCCTACCTTTCTCAGTGGCTCCGGGGTCTAGAAGGTGGGGTTTATTGCATAGTTTCAGTTGCGTTGGTTTCTGAACATGCCAAGATACATCTCAGATTTAAAATAACTTCTGAAATTAGCAAGAGAGCAAAAGGCTCAATGTAAGAAGTATTTTTGAAAAATTAAAAAAGAAAATATTTGAGGAAAGAGAGAGAAAGACAGAAAGAAACAAAGATAAGAAGTGTTCACTGTACTTGTCTCAGTGTTTCAGGGGCCTAAAAGGTAGAGTTTAGAGCAAAACTTCAATTGCTTTTGTGCCTAAGCACACCAGGACACACCTCAGATTTAAAATGGCTCTGAAGTCAGCAAGAGAAAAAAAAAACGAGGTGAGCAGAAATGTATAAAATTTTTTTTAAATAAAAAAAATTAAAGAGAGAGAGAGAACAAAACAGAGGTTGCCCTACCTGTCTTAGGTTTTCTGTGATCTGTAAGATAGTGTTTAGATAGCTTCAGTTTTCTTGACTCCTGAAGATGCCCAGACATATCTCAGATTTAATTATTTAAACTGGCTTCTGAAATTAGCAAGAGTAAGAAAAAGTCCAAAGTGAGAAGTGTTTGAAAAATTGAAAAAATAAAAAAAAATAAAAAGAGAGAGAGGCAAATAGACAGAGACAGAACAGATGTCATCCTATTAGTCTCAGTGTTTCAGGTGTCTAGAAGATGGTATTTACTGCATAGCTTCAATCTCATTGGTCTCTGAATACAAAAGAAACACCTCAGATTTAAGATGACTTCTGAAATTAGCAAGAGGAAGAAAAGGTGAAGACTGTTTTAAAAACTAAAAAAAATAGGGCTGTCAGTTGCCATGGTAGTTGAGGTGCTGGATTCCCATTTGGCCGACCATGGTTTGAGTCATAGACCAGCAGGATTACTTTCCTACTTTCTTCTCTCTCTCTCTCTCTCTCTCTCTCTCTCTCTCTCTCTCTCTCTCTCTCTCTCTCTCCCTTCCTCCCTCCCTGTCTCTCTTTGGTCAAATTAAACAAATAAAAATAATAATCATAATAAATGTAATAAAATAATTACTTTAAAGTAAAAGATGAACAATTTAAAGAGGCAGAGAAGACAGAGACAGAGAGAACACAGAGGTCTCCCTACATATCTCAGTGAGTGAGGGGTCTAGAAGATAGCATTTAGAGCATAGCTTTCGTTGTGTTGGTGTATCCTGAACATGCCAGGATATTTCTCAGATTTTAAAATGGCTTTTGTCTCAGTGTTTTGAAGGTCTAGCATATGTTGTTTGGAGCACAGTTTTAGATGCCTTGGTTTCTTAATCTGCCAGGACACACCTGCAGGTGTAAAATTGTTCTTAAAGGTGTTTTTTCCTCTGCTGCTATTGAGAGAAAGGAAGAGAAGGGCAAGAAAAAGTTAACACCAAAAAGGATTAAGTTCACCTACCTTTTTACAATGACACGGTAGGATCAGAGTTCACAGTGCTGGGACTGAACCACCTGTTTCTCCTGCTCTCTACTGGGCATGGAGCTGAATCTGTAAAATTGATCTGAAAAGCCTATATTCCCACTGTTACTTTTAAGGGAAAGAGATGTAAGATAAGGAAAAATTAAGCACCAGAAAAAAGAGTAAAACTGGCCTTTTTTTTCAATTGCAAAATTTTATTTCAAAATTCTGTTCCAGATGCCTTTCCATACCATACAACAGATCATCGTATCTTCATATTTGAAGGGAAAAATTCTTAAGTGGTCATCATATTTAGGGTTGCTACTTTTAGCATAAGTTTTTGTTCTTCTATAAGAAGTATATAAATGGATTCAAAGTACAGAAAAATGTTATTTCCACTAAGTAATAATTTAAAAGTCACCAATAAATCAAAATTTGACAGGATTTATTGATACTTTAGGATTGTTTTCACCAACCCAGGTGCTGGTACAGGTGCTGGTCTTCCACTCTCACATAGGACAGATTTCTTGTTTCCAAAAAAGTCTAATTACTGCAGTACTCTGAGGAATCAAAGTTATATTTCCTTTTTTCTATCTAGGTCGAGTTGTGCCCGTGAAGAAACATCTCACATTATATTTGGCCTCTCCACCCTGCTGGCAAAACAGATCCTAAGCATCCATCTTTTCTCATAAATCTCCCAAATGTCCTTTCTTCTAAAACTAAATAATGCTAGATTAGAATTTATGGTACAGGGCTGATCCAGTCCTCCGTTTCACGCCCTGTAATCGGCAAGGTGCTTAAGGTGTAAAATTACTTTTGCATTTTATATTTTTTTTAATTTTTATTTTTTATTATATTACTATTTTTGTTGTTGTTGTTCCATTGCTATACATCACTTAGATTTTAAATATACTTTACCAAGCATAATGTACACCTCAGCCCAGCCCAGTTGAGAATACTATACACATTCTTGTCAACAAATAATAAACCATATCTGTGTACCACAAGTGCATTACCTTCCTATTCCCCCCCAAATTTTGTTTCATATGCTCTTCCCCCACACTCTCATTCCACTTTATCTCTAGTGTTCATTAGAATTTTTAGTGCTTTTATGTTCTCCAGTCTTTCAGTCTCTCTCATAGAGTGCAGACAGTCAGTATATGTTAAGTAGGAGCATAGAATGTCTCTCTTTCATAGCCTGACTTGCTTCACTCAGCAACAAATCTTCCATATTTGTCCACTTTCTATCAAATTCCATGGCCTTATTTTTTATGGCTGGATAGTATTCCATAGAGTATATGTGCCAAAATTTTTCAATTCATTCCTCTGTTGGCGGACATTTGGCAATCTTGATTCCATGTCTTAGCAACCATTAATAATGAAGCAATTAATATAGTTGTGCAACTGGTTTTCTGACTGAATGTTCTGTCCTTGAAAAGATACCCAGAAGTGGAATTGCTTACTCATCTGGTAGTTCTATTTGAAGGGTCTTGAGGAACCTCCCTATTCTCCACAGAGGCTGGACCAATTTACATTCCCACCAACAGTGTACTAGTGTTCCCCTTTCATCACATCCCCAGCACTTACTATTATTATTATTATTTTTTAATCTTTGCCATTCTAACTGGGTTTAGGTGGTATCTCATTTTGGTTTTATCTGCATCTCCCTTATGATGTGAAATGCTGAGAATTTTTTCATATACTTTTTAGATGTTTGTATGTCTTCCTTAGAAAGGACAGAGCTATGGGACCAGCAGTTAGCATAATGGCAATGTCTCTGGACTCCCACATAGTTGACTGCAGTTCACGTCCCAGACCTGGTGGCTTGAAACTCATGCCTGGCGAGTGTGCATGCCTGCCCAAGATCCTGAGAGGAGAATGGAAGAGAAGGGATTGCAGCATGGCCATCCCCCTGGTGATTTCTCGCTATCTCTGTCTCTCTCTGACTGTCTGGTGAGTGCACGCACCCTATAGCAAAACCTCTTAAAAAAAAGAAGAAAAGAAAGGACAGAGCTATTTATTCAGCTCATGTTCCCTTTGTTTAATTGTGTTAATCATTTTCTTCTGGGTAAGCCACTTGAGTTCCCTGTGTATCCTGGTTATCAGTCTCTTATCTGAGGCAAAGTTAACAAAGATTTTCTCTCATTCCAAGGACTGTCAATTCACAGTAATTATCATGTCCTTTGCTTTGCAAAAATTTCTTAATCTGATATAATCCTATCTATAAATTTTGGGGATTATTTTAGTGCTTTGGGGGTCTTGTTTACAGTCTTTGTTTACATCAATGTCTACCAGGGTTTCCCCAGTGTTTTCCACAAGTTGTTTTATAGTTTGCAGTCTTAAATTTAGATCTTTGATCCACTTTGACTTGATTTTTGTTAATGGTCAGAAGTAGTGGTTCAGATTTACCTTTCTGCAGGTGGATAGCCAGTTTTTCCAGCACCCATTTAATAAAGAAGTTTCCCTTTTCTTACTGATTTGACCATTTGTCAATGATTAGTTAGTTGTATATTTTGTGGTTTATTCTCGAGGTCTCTACTCTGTTCCATTGATCCTCATGTTTGTTTTTAATGCCAATACCATGCCATTTTGATCATCATAACTTTGTAATATGTTTTGGGATCAGGAAGTAAAATGTCACCTACTCCAATCTTCTTGCACAGGATGACTTTAGCAAAACAGGGTCTTTTATGGCTCCAGACAAATTCTATGTTTGTATTTTCTAGGTCTGTGAAGAATGTCTCTTGTAAATCTATAGAGGTTGCATTAAATATGTAGATAAATTTGGATGGAATACCATTTGATTACATTAATTCTCCCAATCTAGGGACATGGGATGTCTTTGTACTTTTTAGTTTTTCAATTTCCTTTTAAAGGTTTTCATAGTTTTCCTTGTAGAGGTCCTTGACTTTCTTATTTAGTTTTATTTCTAAGTAATTTATACTTCTTGTGGCTATGGTAAATGGAATTAATTTCTTTCATTCTGACTCTGCTGACTCTGTCTGCTATTATTTGTATACAAAAATGATTTAGATTGTTCTTTTCTTTTTTAGAGATTTTTTTTCTATAGGGTGCATGTGCTCTCCAGAAAAAGACAGAGAGACAGAAAGTGAGAAATTACACATCCGAGGGGATGGCCATGCTACAATGCCTTCTTCTCCATTCTCCTCTTGGGGTCTTAGGCACCCATATACTTGCACCTAATGTGAGTTAAAGTCATTAGGTCTGGGATTCGAACCACAGTCGATTACATGGGTGTCCAGCAACGTAGCCATTACACCAACTGCTGGTCCCATTATAAATTTTTTCTAAGTTAATTGTGGGTCCTACCACCTTACTGTATGCATTCATTACTTCTAGAAGTTTTCTTATGGATACAATTGTGTTTTTTCTGTATACAATCATGTCATCTGCAGACAGAGATCATTTGAACCCTTCTTTCCCTATTGAAATGCCTTTTATTTCCTTCTCTTGTCTGATCGCATTGGCTAGGACATCCAGTACTATACTGAATAAGAGTGAAAAAAGTGGTAAGCCTTGTCATATATCAATTTTCAGCTTTCAGCTTTTCCCCATTCAGTTAGCTATAGGTTTTTTATAGATGGTCTTAATTATGGTGAGAAATGATCCTTCTATGCCAATTTTACTGAGAGTCTTAGTCATAAAAGAATGTTGTATTTTGTCAAATGATTTTTCCAAATCTATTGAAATGATCATATTTTTAATCTTTCTTTTTGTTGATATGGTGTATTATATTTATGGTTGTGCATATGTTGAAACACCCTTGCATCCCTGGAATAAAATCTATATTGTTGTGATTAATAACCTTTTTTATATGTTCTTGAATTCGATTAGCTAGTAACTTGTTGAGAATTTTTGCATCTATATTCATCAGAAATATAAGTGTGTAGTTTTTCTTTTTTGTTGTATCCTTATCCATTTTGGGAATGAGGGTAATGGAGGCTTCCTAGAATAAACTTGTAAGGGTTCCTTCCTTTTGGAAGGAAACAGTGTTAGTAGAATGGGGGTGACCTCTTCTTTAAAAGTTTTGTAAAATTCAGCAGTGAAGCCATTGGGACCTAGACTTTTCTTTGTTGGGATTTGTTATTTATTACTTATTTAATCTTATTGTTTGTTGTATGTCTATTCAGGCTTTTGATGTTTTCCTGGGTCAATATTGGGTCATTATATGTGTCTAGGAATTTTTCCATCTCATCCAGGTTTCCTTTGTTGGTATATAGTCGCTCATAGTATTCTCTAATGATAAATTTTATTTCTATAATGTCTGTTGTAGTGACACCTGATTCATTGCAAATTTGATTTATCTCATTCTTTTCTCTCTTTTTTTTTTCTTTTCTTGAAGAGGTTTTTTTTTTTTTTTTTTTTTTTTTTTTTTTTCTATAGGGCTTGTGTGCTCACTAGAGAGACAGAGAAACAGAAAGCAAGAAATCAGCCCCCCCCCCGGAGGGGCCACAACACAATTTCCTCTCCTTCATTCTCCTCTTGAGATTCTGGGTATGCACACACACATGCCAGGCATGAGTTTAAGCCGCCGGGCCCGGGACTCAAACTGTAGTTGACTACCTGGGAGTCCAGTGACATATCCATTATGCTAACTGATGGTCCCTCTCTTCTTCTTAATTAGTCTAGTTAATGATGTGTTAATCTTGTTTATATTTACAAAGAACAAGCTTTGGCTTGTATTTATTTTCTATATAGTTTGCTTATTTTCTATTTAATTTATTTGAGCTTGAATCTATTATTTCTCTTCTCCTGGCATTTTTTTTTTGTTGTTGTTGTTCTTTTTCCAGTTCTTTTAGGCATGATGTTAGGTTGTCCTTTTGCCACCTTCCATCTTTTTATTTGTGTGTGTGTGTGTGTGCACTAATTGTGATGATCTCTCTTATGTCTGCTTTTGCAGAGTTCCATAAATTCCATATAGAAACTTGTGAACTCATTTTCATTTGTTTTCATGAATATTTTGATTATAGTCTTAATCTCTTCAGTAGTCATGAAGTCATTCAGAAGTAGGTTATTTAGTTTCCATACATTTGTGTATTTTTGAGGGCTTTTCCTGAGATTAATATTAAGTGTAATTCCATTATGGTCAGAGAAGATGTTGGATATAGTTTCTAGGCCTTTTAATCTGTAAAGGCTAGTTTTGTGCCCTATAATGTTGTCAATCTTTGAGAAAACCATGCAGGACTGAGAAAAATGTATATCTTGTGTTTTTTTGTGTGTGGAAAGGTCTATAGACTTCACACAAGTCCATCTGATTTATGGTATCATTTATGTCTTGAACGCCTTTGCTTTGCTTTTTTTTTTTTTGGCTCATTTACCTGTCTAAAGGAGTTAATAGAGTTTTGGGATCTCCAACAATTACTATGTTAGTCTATATCTCCTTTTTGATCTAGCAGTCTTTCCTTTACATATCTAGGTGCTCCTGAATTCAGTGCATAGTATTTATAAGTGTTATATCTTCTTGCTGAATTAACCCTTTTACTACTATATAGTTCCTTTCTTTGTCTTTTCTTAAGGTTTTTGTTATAAAGCCTATTTTATTCAGAATCAATATAGCAACTCTCACTCTTTTCTGGTTTCTGTTTGTATGGAATACCTTTTTGAAATACCTTTCAGTCTATGTATGTCTTTATCCATGATATGGGTTTTTTTTGCAGAGGAAGGGTTTCTGATTTTTAATCCAGTCAAGCAGTCTGTGTTTCTTGATCAGAGAATTTAATTCATTGGCATTCAATGTTATTATTTCCAGACTTGTCTCTACTATAAAGATGGCCATATCCCTTGTTGTTTTTTGTTCTCTTATTGCTGTCTGTCTCTCTTTAGTTTTCTTGATATAGTACTCCCTTCAGAATTTCTTTTTTTTTTTTTTCCTTTCAGAATTTCTTGAAGAGTGGAGTTGGTAAATTCTATCAGGCTTTGTTTATCCAAGAAGATTTTTATCTTTTTTCCCATATTAAGGATAATCTTGCCAGGTATATTATTCTTGGTTGAAACTGTTTTTCATTTAGTACTTTGAACATATTTCCCCATTCTTTTCTTCCTTGAATTGTGTCTGATGAGAGGTCTGGTATTTGACTGATGGAATAGCCTTTGTAAGTGATTTGTCATTTCTCTCTTGCCAATGTTAGTATCTTGTCTGTGTCTGTCATTTTTGTCAATCTAGCTTTGATGTGGTATGAAGATGATCTTCTTTGAGTGATTCTACTTGGCGTTCTTTGTATTTCTTGGATAATTTGGTGATATTTTCTACCTTCTACTGTGTCTTCCAATGTGGGAATCACAGGAGGAGTTTTTCAATTATATTTGTTAAGGTGAATTTCACTATTTTAGCAACCACTACAGTGAGATGTAAAGAGTCCTCTAAAACTCACAATGTTCAGATGTTAACTGGTATGTACTTAGCTGTCTCTAGGCAGTGAATAAGGGCTGAGCAGCGAAACAGGAAACTAAAGTTAAAAAACACAAAGTATGCAATAGAAATGGGGAGGAAAAGCAAAAAAAAAATAAAGTACTAGGAGAAAAAGAGTAAAAGACAGAAAAAAGAAAAACAAGATATCACTTTATAAAAAATAATACTGGGTTGATGATGGCATGCAGGTGTGCCATGCAAAGGTCCTACACAGGCTAAGGTGAAGATGCTTGGCCACTTTCTGTTGAAAGTAAGGGAAAAATAGAGAAATTAACAAGAGAAAGGGGACAAACAGATCAGAAAAGTTTTTTTTTTCATTTTTTTTTATTTTAAATTTTTATATACACATTATATAATCACATTATTTAGCTTTCACAGTGAACATTTCAATATGTGAACATTTCTCCCCAGTCCAATTGATCAAAATATCTTCAACCTATAACACCACACCTCCCCATCCCATCAATGCTCTGCCTCCTCCAAATATTCTTCCTTAGGTTCTGCTTCTCCACACACACCATATCTGCCACTAACCCCTATCTCTTATGTTTGTACAACCTTAGGTCAATCAGTTTCATTCATGGAGTGCAGACACTCGGTATTATTAAGTAGGGATATACAATGTCTCTCCTTCATAGACTGGCTTGCTTCACTCAGAAGTAAATCTTCCACATTCTTCCACTTTCTGTCAGAAGCCAGGGTTTTATTGTTTTATAGGAGAAGGAAGGGGCCGCTTGCCTGTCTGGCTAACACTTGGGTTTGAATAGGGGGTCTCTGGCTGGGGTGGGCTTCAGAGTCATGAAGCTGAACCCAGAGGCTCAACACAGGCTAAGGTAAAGATGCCTGGCTGTTTTCAGTCCTAGGTGAGAAAAGAAGGGTATAAAATTACTTTTAAAGGTATATATTTCTCTGATCCTATTGGGGCAAGGAAATAAAAAGGCAAGGACAAGTTAGCACTGGAAATAATAAAATCTATATACCTTTAACACTAAAATTGCAATATTAGAATTCATGGTTTAGGGGTTGAGCAAGCCCTGTGTTTCACTCCTACATTGTGCTAATTATGTAGGTGTAAAATTTCTAGAAACAAATTGATTTGATTTTGCTCTTATGGAGGAAGTAAAAAGAGAACAAACCAAATATAAAACTTGATTGACGTATAAAACAGAAACTGCAGGATTGGAATTCCAGGTGATGTAGCTCACCCATCCCTGTAACCAATACTCTGAGCAGGCGATTGCAGGTATAAATTACTCTTTTTAAATTTTTTTCATTTCATTTCCTTTTATACATTTGATCACATTATTATTTGTCTTACAAAGTGGATATTTCAACAGGTGAACATTTCTCCCTAGTACAGTTGATAAAATTACTGAATATCTTCAAGAGATAATACCATGCCTCTTTGTGCCAGACAAACGTTATGATTGTCTTTCCTAGATCTGTAAAGAATGTGTCTGGTACTTTTTGATTGGCATTGCATTAAATAGGTAGATTAATTTGGGTAAAATTGCCATTTTGATTATATTAATTCTTCCAATCCAGGAACATGGGATGTCCTTCCACTTTTTTGTGTCATTTTCAATTTCTTTTTTTATCTTCTCATAGTTTTCCTTGTGGAGGTCTTTAACTTCTTTAGTTAGATTTATCCCTAAGTATCTTATACTTTTTGTGGCTATGGTAAATGGAACAACTTTTTTCAGTTCCATCTCAGTCTGCCTGTTGTTCGTATACAGAAATGCTATAGATTTCTGGATATTAATTTTGTATCCTGCAACGTTACTGTATTCATGTATTACTTCCAGAAATTTTTTTATGGAAAACATTGGGTCTTCTATGTATACAATCATGTCATCTGCAAATAGAGAGAGTTTCACCTCTTCTTTTCCTATTTGAATGTCTTTTATTTTTTCCTCTTTTCTGATTGCAATGGCCAAGACTTCTAGTACTATATTGAAGAGGAGTGGAGAAAGTGGACATCCTTGTCTTGTACCCGTTTTTAGTGGAAAAGCTTTCAGCTTTTCTCCATTGAGGATGATGTTCGCTATGGGTTTTTCATAGATAGCTTTTATTGTGTTGAGAAATGGCCCTTCTATGCCCATTTTGCTGAGAGTCTTGATCATGAAGGGATGTTGTATCTTATCAAATGCTTTTTCTGCATCAATTTATATGACCATATGGTTTTTATCTTTCTTCCTATTAATATGGTGTATTACATTTATGGTTTTGCGTATGTTGAAACAACCTTGCATTCCTGGGATAAAGCCTACCTGATCATGATGTATAATCTTTTTGATAAGTTGTTGTATACGATTTGCTAGTACCTTGTTGAGAATCTTCGCGTCTATATTCATCAGGGATATTGGTCTATAGTTTTCCTTCCTTGTCCTTTCCTTATCAGTTTTAAGGATAAGGGTGATAGAGGCTTCGTAGAATGAATTAGGGAGAGATTCACCCTTTTGGATACTTAGAAATAACTTGAGCAGAATGGGGGTTAACTCTTCTTTGAAAGTTTTGTAGAATTCAGAGGTGAATCCATCAGGGCCAGGGCTTTTCTTGGTTGGGAGGTTATTTATAACTGATTTGATCTCCTGGCTTGTTATGGACCTATTCAGACTTTCTATATCCTCCTGGCTCAATCTAGGTAGATTATACCTGTCCAGAAATTTGTCCATCTCATCCAAATTATCTTGTTTCTTGGCATACAGATGTTCATAGTATCCCCTAATAATGTTTTTTATTTCTACTATGTCTGTTGTTATTTTGCCTGCTTCATTGCAGATCTGATTCACCTGGTTCTTTTCTCTCTTCTTCTTAATAAGTCTCGCAAGTGGTGTATCAATTTTGTTTATCTTTTCAAAGAACCAGCTTTTACTTTCATTTATTTTCTGTATAGTTCATTTATTTTCTATTTCATTTATTTCTGCTCGTATCTTTATTATTTCCTTTCTCCTGGAGTTTTTTGGATCTTTTTGCTGTTGCTTTTCCAATTCTGTGAGGCATGATGTTAGGTGATCCATTTGCCTTCTTTCCATGCTCCTCTTATGTGCACTAATTGCTATGAACTTCCCACTTATGACTGCTTTAGCAGTGTCCCAAAGATTATGGAAACTCGTGTCCTCATTGTCATTGGCTTCCATGAACCTTTTGATTTCAGTCTTTATTTCTTCAGTAGTTGTGGAGTCATTCAGGAGTAGGTTATTAGGTTTCCATGTATTTGAGTATTTTTGAGGATTTCTCTTGAAATTAAACTCAAGTTTAATTCCATCATGGTTGGTGAAGATGCTGGGTATAGTTTCTATGCTTTTGAATCTGTAGAGGCTTGCTTTGTGCCCAATGATGTGGTCAATCTTCGAGAATGTTCCATGTGGCGGTGAGAAAAAAGTGTATCTTGAGGTTTTAGGATGGAAAGTTCTATAGATGTCTGTTAAGTCCATTTGATTTATGATATCATTTAGATCTTTTATCTCTTTACCTATTTTTAGTCTAGATGATCTATCCAGGGGGGACAGTGCAGTGTTGAGGTCTCCAACAATTAGTGTGTTGCAGTCTATCTCCCTTTTTAGATCTAGCAGTCTTTCCTTTACGTATTTGGGTGCTCCTGTGTTGGGCGCATAGATATTAATAAGCGTTATATCTTCTTGATCGATTGATCCTTTTACTACAATATAGTGCCCTTCTTTGTCTCTTCGAACAGTTTTTGTTTTAAAGCCTATTTTGTCAGAGATCAGTATTGCAACTCCAGCTCTTTTTTGGTTCCCATTTGCATGGAAAATCTTTTTCCAACCCTTCACTTTCAGTCTATGTATATCTTTATCCATGAAGTGGGTTTCCTGTAGGCAACAGATAGAGGGTTTTTGTTTTTTAACCCATTCAGCCAGTCTGTGTCTCTTGATTGGAGAGTTTAATCCATTAACATTCAATGTTATTATTGATGTTAATGGATCTGTCCCGGCATTTAAATTGGCCATTGTCTTAGTTGCCTTTTACTCTTTTGTTTCTGGCTGTTACTTCTTTAGTTATCCTGGAACAGTACTTTCTTCAGGGTTTCATGGAGCGCTGGCCAGGTGCTGGCAAATTCTTTCAGGTTTTGTTTGAGAAGAATTTAATCTTTTTTTCCCATATGAAGGATAATCTTGCAGGATACAATTGTCTTGGTTGAAATTGTTTCTCTCTTAACACTTTCGATACATCTTCCCATTCTTTCCTTGCTTGCATTGTTTCCGTTGAGAAGTCCGGTGTTAGCCTGATGGGGTGACATTTGTAAGTCACTTGTTGTTTCTCTCTTGCTTGTTTTAGTATCTTATCTCTATCTGTGGTCTTATCCAGTCTGGCTATAATATGCTTTGGGGAAGATCTTCTTGGGTTGATTCTATTTGGTGTCCTTTGTATTTCTTGGGTCTGGATGTTGGAGTGCCTCTCTATGCTTGGGAAATTTTCTTCCAAGATTTCATGGAATAGGTTTTCCATGCTCTTATTAGTTTCTTCACCTTCTGGGATACCAATTATTCGGACGTTAGGACGTCTAATGGAATCTAGTAATTCTCGTATATTATCTTCATTTTTTTTGTTATTTTCTCTATCTTTTTGGTGGTTTTCTCTAGGTCAGAAGTTTTATCTTCTACATCAGAGATTTGACCTTCAGGATGGTCTAATCGACTTTTAATACTTTGAAGAGAGTTTTTGATTTCCTGTATTTCAGACTTCACCTCTAATAGTTCCGTATTATTCTTCCTCAGAATTTCTTCCTTCATATCGTTGAAGGACTTTCTCATCTCCTGTAATTCATTGTCTCTTTTCTGTTCCAGCTCATAGTACTTGTTCAACATGAATGTTCTAAACTCTAAATTGGACATTTTGGTAACATCCTCTATTTTTTCAGGAACAGGAAGGGAATTACTGTGATCCTTTGATGGAGATATATTTCCTGCTTTATTCATGCCAGTGGTTCTTGAACTTCTAACCATTGGGAGATGTGTTCCCTTTGAAAAACATTTTATGAGAAGGTTTCTTCTAATAGAAGCAAGTGTGTTTCCTTTCTGATGTGGAATGGAGACAGCCGAAGTCTATCTTCAATTGTGTTTAGTAATGTAAACCAAGAAAAAATATTCACTTCAGGTGTCCAAAGAAATGTATCTCCTTCTTCACAGGTGTTTCAGGGAAATGGAGGATTCTAGAGAGTCTTAAAATGCTAGAATGTTTCAGAATTGTAATTCTAGACCTATCTGGACAGCCAGGGATGGTGCAGATAAAAGATGTGAGGATTGAGAAACTGGGAAGAAAATAATATGTAGAATAAAGAAAAAGTCGCTGGAACTACTGGGGGAGATTCACCCCTTGAAGATCCTGGCCCAGGGGTCAAAAGATGGGAGTGTGGTGTGGATGAACTGAGGGCGTTCCTGTGTGATGATCAGAAGAGAGAAAATTACAAATGAAAGATGTGGGTAACAGGACAGAGAAAAATAAAGGAACAAAAAAATTACCTGGCTGAAAGAGGGGGCTCTGCCCTGGGGGTCCCGGGGCTGGAACTAATGGGGGGCAGTCCTCCCTCGAAGATCCTGGCCCAGGGGTCGAAAGATGGGAGTGTGGTGTGGATGAACTGAGGGCGTTCCTGTGTGTTGATCAGAAGAGAGAAATTTACAAATGAAAGATGTGTGTAACAGGACAGAGAAAAAAAAAGGAAAAAATAATGTACCTGGCTGAAAGAGTGGGGTCTGGCCTGGGGTTCCCGGGGCTGGAACTACTGGGGGGCAGTCCTCCCTCGAAGATCCTGGCCCAGGGGTCGAAAGATGGGAGTGTGGTGTGGATGAACTGATGGCGTTCCTGTGTATTGATCAAAAGAGAGAAATTTACAAATGAAAGATGTGGGTAACAGGACAGAGAAAAAAAAAAGGAAAAAAATGTACATGGCTGAAAGAGGGGGGTCTGGCCTGGGGGTCCCGGGGCTGTAACTACTGGGGGGCAGTACTCCCTCGAAGATCATGGCCCAGGGGACGAAAGATGGGAGTGTGGTGTGGATGAAGTGAGGACGTTCCTGGCTGAAAGAGGGGGTTCAGGCCTGGGTATCCCGGGGCTGGGACTACTGGGGGGGCAGTCCTCCCTCAAAGATCCTGGCCCAGGGGTCAAAAGATGGGAGTGTGGTGTGGATGAACTGAGGGCGTTCCTGGCTGAAAGAGGGTGGTCTGGCCTGGGGGTTCCAGGGCTGGAACTACAGGGGGCAGTCCTCCCTCGAAGATCCTGGCACAGGGGAAGAAAGATGGGAGTGTGGTGTGGATGAACTGAGGGCGTTCCTGTGTGTTAATCAGAAGAGAGAAATTTACAAATGAAAGATGTGGGTAACAGGACAGAGAAAAAAAAAAAAAAGAAAAAATGTACCTGGCTGAAAGAGGGGTGTCTGACCTGGGGATGCCGTGGCTGGAAATGATGAGCGGCAGTCCTCCCTCTAAGATCCTGGCCCAGGGGTCGAAAGAAGGGAGTGTGGTGTGGATGAACTGAAGGCGTTCCTGGGTTTTGATCAGAAGAGAGAAATGTACAAATGAAAGATGTGGGTAACAGGACAGAGAAAAAAAAAAAAAGGAAAAATATGTACCTGGCTGAAAGAGGCGTGTCTGGCCTGGGGTCCGTGGGCTGGAACTGCTGGGCGGAAGTCCTCCCTCGAAGATCCTGGCTCAGGTGTCGAAAGATGGGAGTGTGGTGTGGATGAACTGAGGGCGTTCCTGGCTGAAAGAGGGGGGTCTTACTTGGGGGTCCTGGGGCTGGAACTACTGGGGGCCAGTCCTCGCTCGAAGATCCTGGCCTTGGGGTCGAAAGATGGGAGTGTGGTGTGGATGAACTGAAAGTGTTCCTGGGTGTTGATCAAAAGAGAGAAATGTACAAATGAAAGATGTGGGTAACAGGACAGAGAAAAAAAAAAAGGAAAAAAAATTGTACCTGGCTGAAAGACGGGGGTCTGGCCTGGGAGTCCCGGAGCTGGACCTAATAGGAGGCAGTCCTCCCTCGAAGATCCTGGCACAGGGGTCGAAAAATGGGAGTGTGGTGTGGATGAACTGAGGGCGGTCCTGTGTGTTAATCAGAAGAGAGAAATTTACAAATGAAAGATGTAGGTAACAGGACAGAGAAAAAAGAAAAGGAAAAAATGTACCTGTCTGAAAGAGGGGGGTCTGGCCTGGGGGTTCCAGGGCTGGAACTACTGGGGGGCAGTCCTCCCTCGAAGATTCTGGCCTAGGGATCGAAAGATGGGAGTGTGGTGTGGATGAACTGAGGGCGTATCTGGCTGAAAGAGGGGGGTCTAGCCTGGGGGGTTTCGGGGCTGGAACTACAGGGGGCAGTCTTTCCCTGAAAGATCCATGCCCAGGGATCGAAAGATGGGAGAGTGGCGTGGATGAACTGAGGGCGTTCTTATGTGTTGATCAGAAGAGAAAAATTTACAAATGAAAATATGGGTAACAGGACAAAAATAAAATAAGAGGAAAAAAAATGTACCTGGCTGAATGAGGGGGGTCTGGTCTGGGGGTCCCGGGACTGGAACTACTGGGGGGCAGTCCTCCCATGAAGATCCTGGCCCAGGGGACGAAAAATGGGAGTGTGGTGTGGATGAACTGAGGGCGTTCGTGTGTGTTGATCAGAAGAGAGAAATTTACAAATGAAATATGTGAGTAACAGGACAGAGAAAAAAAAAAGGAAAAAAAATGTAACTGGCTGAAAGAGGGGGGCCTGGCCTGTGGTTCGGGGGCTGGAACTACTGGAGGGCAGTCCTCCATCGAAGATCCTGGCCAAGGGGTCAAAAGATGGGAGTGTGGTGTGGATGAACTGAGGGCATTCCTGGCTGAAAGAGGGCGGTCTTGCTTCGGGGTCCCGGGGCTGGCACTAATGGGGGCAGTCCTCCCTCGAAGATCCTGGCCCAGGGTTCAAAAGATTGGAGTGTGGTGTGGATAATCTGAGGGTGTTCCTGGATGAAAGAGGAGGGTCTGACCTGGGGTTCCCTGGGCTGGAACTACTGGGGGGCAGTCCTCCCCTGAAGATCCTGGCCCAGCGGTCGAAAGATGGGAGAGTGGTGTGGATGAACTGAGGGCATTCCTGTGTGTTAATCTGAAGAGAGAAATTTAGAAATGAAAGATGTGGGTAACAGGACAGAGAAAAAAAAAAGGAAAAATATTTACCTGGCTGAAAGAGGGGGGTAGGCCTGGGGGCCTTGGGGCTGGAACTACTGGGAGGCAGTCTTCCCTCGAAGATCCTGGCCCAGGGGTCGAAAGATGGGAGTGTGGTGTGGATGAACTGAGGGCGTTCCTGTGCGTTGATCAGAAGAGAGAAATTTACAAATGAAAGATGTATGTAACAGGACAGAGAAAAAAAAAGGAAAAAAAAATGTACCTGGCTGAAAGAGTGGGGTCTGGCCTGGGGTTCCCGGGACTGGAACTACTGGGGGCAGTACTCCCTCGAAGATCCTGGCCCAGGGGTCGAAAGATGGGAGTGTGGTGTGGATGAACTGATGGCGTTCCTGTGTATTGATCAGAAGAGAGAAATTTACAAATGAAAGATGTGGGTAACAGGACAGAGAAAAAAAAAAAAAGGAAAAAAATGTACCTGGCTGAAAGAGGGGGGTCTGGCCTGGGGGTCCCAGGGCTGGAACTACTGGGGGCAGTACTCCCTCGAAGATCATGGCCCAGGGGACGAAAGATGGGAGTGTGGTGTGGATGACGTGAGGGCGTCCCTGGCTGAAAGAGGGGGTTCAGGCCTGGGTGTCCCGGGGCTGGGACTACTGGGGGGCAGTCCTCTCTCAAAGATCCTGGCCCAGGGGTCAAAAGATGGGAGTGTGGTGTGGATGAACTGAGGGCATTCCTGGCTGAAAGAGGGTGGTCTGGCCTGGGGGTTCTGGGGCTGGAACTACTGGGGGGCTGTCCTCCCTCGAAGATTCTGGCCCAGGGGTGGAAAGATGGGAGTGTGGTGTGGATGAACTGAGGGCATTCCTGGCTGAAAGAGGGGGGTCTAGCCTGGGGTCCCAGGGCTGGATATACTGGGGGGCAGTCCTCTCACGAAGATCGTAGCACAGTGGAAGAAAGATGGGAGTGTGGTGTGGATGAACTGAGGGCGTACCTGTGTGTTAATCAGAAGAGAGAAATTTACAAATGAAAGATGTGGGTAACAGGACAGAGAAAAAAAAAAAAAAAGAAAGAAAATGTACCTGGCTGAAAGAGGGGTGTCTGGCCTGGGAGTCCCGTGGCTGGCACTGATGGGCGGCAGTCCTCCCTCTAAGATCCTGGCCCAGGGGTCGAAAGATGGGAGTGTGGTGTGGATGAACTGAGGGCGTTCCTGTGTGTTGATCAGAAGAGAGAAATTTACAAATGAAAGATGTGGGTAACAGGACAGAGAAAAAAAAAAAAGAAAAAAAAATGTACCTGGCTGAAAGAGGGGGGTCTGGCCTGGGGGCCCCGGGGGTGGAACTACTGGGGGGCAGTCCTCCCTCGAAGATCCTGGCCCAGGGGTCGACAGATGGGACTGTGGTGTGGATGAACTGTGGGCGTTCCTGGCTGAAAGAGGGTGGTTTCCCCTGGGGGTCCCGGGGCTGGAACTACAGGGGGGAAGTCCTCACTAGAAGATCCTGACTCAGGGGTCGAAAGATGGGAGTGTGGTGTGGATGAACTGAGGGCGTTCCTGTCTGAAAGAGGGGGGTCTGGCCTGCGGGTCCCAGGCTGTAACTACTGGGGGCAGTCCTCTCTCGAAGGTCCAGGCCCAGGGGTCGAAAGATGGGAGTGTGGTGTGGATGAACTGAAGGCGTTCCTGGGTTTTGATCAGAAGAGAGAAATGTACAAATGAAAGATGTGGGTAACAGGACAGAGAAAAAAAAAAAGAAAAAAAATGTACCTGGCTGAAAGAGGGGTGTCTGGCCTGGGGTCCCTGGGCTGGAACTGCTGGGCGGCAGTCCTCCCTCTAAGATCCTGGCCCAGGGGTCGAAAGATGGGAGTGTGCTGTGGATGAACTGAGGGCGTTCTTGGCTGAAAGAGGGGAATCTCGCCTGCGGGTCGGAGCAGGAACTATTGGGGGGAAGTCCTCCTTCGAAGATCCTGACCCAGGGGTCGAAAGATGGGAGTGTGGTGTGGATGAACTGAGGGCGTTCCTGGCTTAAAGAGGGGGGTCTGACTTGGGTGTCCCGGGGCTGGAACTACTGGGGGCCAGTCCTCGCTCGAAGATCCTGGCCCTGGGGTCGAAAGATGGGAGTGTGGTGTGGATGAACTGAAAGTGTTCCTGGGTGTTGATCAGAAGAGAGAAATGTACAAATGAAAGATGTGGGTAAAGGACAGAGAAAAAAAAAAAAGGAAAAAAATTGTACCTGGCTGAAGGAGGGGGGTCTGGCCTGGGAGTCCCAGAGCTGGACCTAATAGGAGGCAGTTCTCCCTCGAAGATCCTGGCACAGGGGTCGAAAAATGGGAGTGTGGTGTGGATGAACTGAGGGCGGTCCTGTGTGTTAATCAGAAGAGAGAAATTTACAAATGAAAGATGTGGGTAACAGGACAGAGAAAAAAGAAAAGGAAAAAATGTACCTGTCTGAAAGAGGGAAGTCTGGCCTGGGGGTCCCGGGGCTGGAAATACTGGGGGGCAGTCCTCCCTCGAAGATCCTGGCCCAGGAGTCGAAAGATGGGAGTGTGGTGTGGATGAACTGAAGGCGTTCCTGGCTGAAAGAGGGGGGTCTGACTTGGGGGTCCCAGGGCTGGAACTACTGGGGGCCATTCCTCGCTCGAAGATCCTGGCCCTGGGGTCGAAAGATGGGAGTGTGGTGTGGATGAACTGAAAGTGTTCCTGGGTGTTGATCAGAAGAGAGAAATGTACAAATGAAAGATGTGGGTAACAGGACAGAGAAAAAAAAAAAGGAAAAAAAATTGTACCTGGCTGATGGTGGGGGGTATGGCCTGGGAGTCCCAGAGCTGGACCTAATAGGAGGCAGTTCTCCCTCTAAGATCCTGGCACAGGGGTCAAAAAATGGGAGTGTGGTGTGGATGAACTGAGGGCGGTCCTGTGTGTTAATCAGAAGAGAGAAATTTACAAATGAAAGATGTGGGTAACAGGACAGAGAAAAAAGAAAGGGAAAAAAATGTACCTGTCTGAAAGAGGGGGGTTTGGCCTGGGGGTCCCGTGACTGGAAATACTGGGGGGCAGTCCTCCCTCGATGATCCTGGCCCAGGGGTCGAAAGATGGGAGTGTGGTGTGGATGAACTGAGGGCATTCCTGGCTGAAAGAGGGTGGTCTGGCCTGGGGGTTCCGGGGCTGGAACTACTGGGGGGCAGTCCTCCCTCGAAGATTCTGGCCTAGGGATCGAATGATGGGAGTGTGGTGAGGATTAACTGAGGGCGTTCCTGGCTGAAAGAGGGGGGTCTAGCCTGGGGGTATCGGGGCTGGAACTACTGGGGGGCAGTCTTCCCTCAAAGATCCATGCCCAGGGTTCGAAAGATGGGAGTGTGGTGTGGATGAACTGAGGGCGTTCTTATGTGTTGATCAGAAGAGAGAAATTTACAAATGAAAATATGGATAACAGGACAGAGAAAAAATAAAAGGAAAAAAAAATGTACCTGGCTGAAAGAGGGGGTTCTGGTCTGGGGGTCCCAGGGCTGTAACTACTGGGGGGCAGTCCTCCCACGACGATCCTGTCCCAGGGGTTGAAAGATGGGAGTGTGGTGTGGATGAACTAAGGGCGTTCCTGGCTGAAAGAGGGGGGTCTGGTCTGGGGGTCCCGGAGCCTGACCTAATGGGAGGCAGTTCTCCTTCGAAGATCCTGGCCCAGGGGATGAAAATTGGGAGTGTGGTGTGGATGAACTGAGGGCGTTGGTGTGCGTTGATCAGAAGAGAGAAATTTACAAATGAAATATGTGGGTAAGAGGACAGAGAAAAAAAAAGGAAAAAAAAATGTAACTGGCTGAAAGAGGTGGGCCTGGCCTGCGGGTCCCGGGCCGTGAACTACTGGGGGGCAGTCCTCCCTTGAAGATCCTGGCCCAGGGGTCATAAGATGGGAGTGTGGTGTGGATGAACTGAGTGCATTCCTGGCAGAAAGAGGGGGGTCTCACGTGGAGATCCGGGGCTTGAATTACAGGGGGGCAGTCCTCCCTCTATGTTCCTGGCCCAGGGGTCGAAAGATGGGAGTGTGGTATTGATAAACTGAGGGCGTTCCTGGCTGAAAGAGGGGGGTCTGGCCTGGGGTTCCCGGGGCTGGAACTACTGGGGGACAGTCCTCCCGCGAAGATCCTGGCCCAGCGGTCGAAAGATGGGAGAGTGGTGTGGATGAACTGAGGGCATTCCTGTGTGTTAATCTGAAGAGAGAAATTTACAAATGAACGATGTGGGTAACAGGACAGAGGAAAAAAAAAAAAGAAAAATAATGTACCTGGCTGAAAGAGGGGGTCTGGCCAGGGGGTCCCGGGGCTAGAAATACGGGGGGCAGTTCTCCCTCGAAGATCCTGGCCCAGGGGTAGAAAGATGGGAGTGTGGTGTAGATGAACTGAGGGCGTTCCTAGCTGAAAAAGGGGGGTCTGACCTGGGGGTCCCAGGGCTGGAACTACTGGGGAGCAGTCCTCCCTCGAAGATCCTGGACCAGGGGTTGAGAGATGGGAGTGTGGTGGGGATGAACTGAAGGCGTTCCTGGGTGTTGATTAGAAGAGAGAAATGTACAAATGAAAGATGTGGGTAACAGGACAGAGAAAAATAAAGCGAAAAAAAAATGTACCTGGCTGAAAGAGGGGGTTCTGGCCTGGGGGTCCCAGAGCTGGTCCTAATGGGAAGCAGTCCTCCCTCGAAGATCCTGGCCCAGGGGCCGAAAAATGGGAGTGTGGTGTGGATGAACTGAGGACGTTCCTGTATGTTAATCAGAAGAGAGAAATTTACAAATGAAAGATGTGGGTAACAAGACAGAGAAAAAAAAAAGGAAATATATGTACCTGGCTGAAAGAGGGGTGTCTGGCCTGGGGGTGCCGGGGCTGGTAGTGCTGGGGGGCAGTCCTTCCTCTAAGATCCTGGCCCAGGAGTCGAAAGATGGAAGTGTGGTGTGGATGAACTGAGGACGTTCCTGGCTGAAAGAGCGGGGTCTGGACTGGGAGTCCCGGGGCTGGAACTACTGGGGGGCGGTCCTCCCTCTATGATCATGGCCCAGGGGTCGAAAGATGGGAGGGTGGTGTGGATGAACTGAAGGCGTTCCTGTGTGTTGATCAGAAGAGAGAAATTTATAAATGAAAGATGTGGTTAACAGGACAGAGAAAAAAAAAAGGAAAAAAAAATGTACCTGGCTGAAAGAGGGGGGTCTGGCCCGGGGGTCCCGGGGCTGGAACTACTGGGGGGCAGTCCTCCCTCGAAGATCCTAGACCAGGCGTCGAAAGATGGGAGTGCGGTGTGGATGAACTGAGGGCGTTCCTGGCTAACGAATGGGGTCTGGCCTGGGGGTCGCGGAGCTGGACCTAATGGGAGGCAGTCCTCCCTCGAAAATCCTGGCCAAGGGGTCAAAAAATGGGAGTGTGGTGTGGATGAACTGAGGGCGTTCCTGTGTGTTGATCAGAAGAGAGAAATTTACAAGTGAAATATGTGGGTAACAGGACACAGAAAAAAAAAGGAAAAAAAATGTACCTGGCTGAAAAAGGGTGTTCTGGCCTGGGGGTCCCGGGGCTGGAACTAGTGGAGGGCAGTACTCCCTCGAAGATACTGGCCCAGGGGTCGAAAGATGGGAGTGTGGTGTGGATGAACTGAGGGCGTTCCTGGCTGAAAGAGGGGGGTCTTACTTGGGGGTCCCCGGGCTGTAATTACTGGGGGACAGTCCTCCCTAAATGATCCTGGCGCAGGGGTCGAGAGATGGGAGTGTGGTGTGGATGAACTGAGGGTGTTCCCAGCTGAAAGAGGGGGGTCTGACCTTGGGCCCCGGGACTGGAACTACTGGGGAGCAGTCCTCCCTCGAAGATCCTGGCCCAGGGGTCAAAAGATGGGAGTGTGGTGTGGATGAACTGAGGGCGTTCCTCTGTGTTGATCAGAAGAGAGAAATTTACTAATGAAAGATGTGGGTAACAGGACAGAGAAAAAAAAAAAAAAAAAGAAAAAAAATGTACCTGGCAGAAAGAGGGGGTTCTGACCTGACCTGGACGTCTCAGAGCTGGCACTGCTGGGCGGCAGTACTCCCTCTAAGATCCTGGCCCAGGGTTCGAAAGATGGGAGTGTTGTGTGGATGAACTGAGGGAGTTACTGGCTGAATGAGTGATGTCTGGCCTGGGGGTCCCGGGGCTGGAACTGCTGGTGGGCAGTCCTCCCTCGAACATCCTGGCCCAGGGGTCGAACCATGGGAGTGTTTTGTGGATGAACAGAGGGCGTTCCTGGCTGAAAGAGGGGTGTCTGGCCTGGGGGTCTTGGGGCTGGAACTGTTGGGTGGCAGTCCTCCCTCGAAGATCCAGGCCCAGTGGTTGAAATGTGTGAGTGTGGTGTGGATGTACTGAGGGAGTTCCTGGCTGTAAGAGGGGGGTCTGGCCTGGGGGTCCCGGAGCTGGAACTACTTGGGGGCTGTCCTCCCTCGAAGATCCTGGCCTAGGGGTCAAAAGATGGGAGTGTGGTGTGGATAAACTGAGGGCGTTCCTGTGTGTTAATCAGAAGAGAGAAATTTACAAATGAAAGATGTGGGTAACAGGACAGAGAAAAAAAAAAGGAAAAAAATGTACCTCTCTGAAAGATGGGTGTCTGGCGTGCGGGTCCCGGGGCTGCAATTGCTGGGTGGCAGTCCTCCCACTAAGATCCTGGCCCAGGGGTCGAAAGATGGGAGTGTTGTGTGGATGAACTGAGGGCGTTACTGTGTGTTGATTAGAAGAGAGAAATTTACAAATGAAAGATGTGGGTTAGAGGACAGAGAAAAAAAAAAGAGGAAAAAAAATGTACCTTGCTGAATGAGGGGGGTCTGGCCTGGGGGTCCCGGGGTTGAAAATACTGGGGGGCAGTACTCCTTCGAAGATCCTGGCCCAGGGCTTGAAAGATGGGAGTGTGGTGTGGATGAACTGAGGGCGTTGCTGGGTGAAAGAGGGGGGTCTGGCCTGGAGGTGCCAGGGCTTCAACTACTGGGGGCATGCCCTCCGTCTAAGATCCTGGCCCAGGGGTCGAAAGATGGGAGTGTGCTGTGGGTGAACTGAGGGCGTTACTGGCTGAAAGAGGGGGTTCTGGCCTGGAGGTCCCGGAGCTGGATCTAATGGGAGGCAGTCCTCCCTCGAAGATCCTGGCCCATGGGTCGAAAAATGGGAGTGTGGTGTGGATGAACTGAGGGCGTTCCTGTGTCTTGATCAGAAGAGAGAAATTTACAAGTGAAATATGTGGGTAACAGGACACAGAAAAAAAAAAGGAAAAAAATGTACCTGGATGAAAAAGGGGGTTCTGGCCTGGGGGTCCCGGGGCTGGAACTACTCGGGGGCAGTACTCCCTCGAAGATACTGGCCCATGGTTCGAAAGATGGAAGTGTGGTGTTGATGAACTGAGGGCGTTCCTGGCTGAAAGAGGGGAGTCTTGCTTGGGGGTCCCCGGGCTGTAATTACTGGGGGGCAGTCCTCCCTAAATGATCCTGGAGCAGCGGTCGAAAGATGGGAGTGTGGTGTGGATGAACTAAGGGTGTTCCCAGCTGAAAGATGTGGGTCTGGCCTGGGGCCCCGGGGCTGGAACTACTGGGGAGCAGTCCTCCCTCGAAGATCCTGGCCCAGGGGTCAAAAGATGGGAGTGTGGTGTGGATGAACTGAGGGCGTTCCTCTGTGTTGATCAGAAGAGAGAAATTTACTAATGAAAGATGTGGGTAACAGGACAGAGAAAAAAAAAAATGTACCTGGCAGAAAGAGGGGATTCTGACCTGGACGTCTCGGAGCTGGCACTGCTGGGCGGCAGTACTCCCTCTAAGATCCTGGCCCAGGGGTCGAAAGATGGGAGTGTGGTGTGGATGAACTGAGGGCGTTCCTGGCTGAAAGAGTTGGCTCTGGCCTAGGGGTCCCCGGGCTGTAACTACTGGGGGGCAGTCCTCCCTCGAAGATCCTGGCCCAGGGGTCGAAAGATGGGAGTGTTGTGTGGATGAACTGAGGGAGTTACTGGCCGAATGAGAGGGGTCTGGCCTGGGGGTCCCGGGGCTGGAATTACTGGTGGGCAGTCCTCCCTCGAACATCCTGGCCCAGGGGTCGAAACATGGGAGTGTGGTGTGGATGAACAGAGGGCGTTCCTGGCTGAAAAAAGGGTGTCTGGCTTGGGGGTCTTGGGACTGGAACTATTGGGTGGCAGTCCTCCCTCGAAGATCCTGGCCCAGTGGTTGAAATGTGTGAGTGTGGTGTGGATGAACTGAGGGCGTTCCTGGCTGTAAGAGGGGGGTCTGGCCTGGGGGTCCCGGGGCTGGAACTACTTGGGGGCAGTCCTCCCTCGAAGATTCTGGCCCAGGGGTCGAAAGATGGGAGTGTGGTGTGGATAAACTGAGGGCGTTCCTGTGTGTTAATCAGAAGAGAGAAATTTACAAATGAAAGATGTGGGTAACAGGACATAGAAAAAAAAAAAAAGGAAAAAAATGTACCTCTCTGAAAGAGGGGTGTCTGGCATGGGCGTCCCGGAGCTGCAATTGCTGGGCGGCAGTCCTCCCACTAAGATCCTGGCCCAGGGGTCGAAAGATGGGGGTGTTGTGTGGATGAACTGAGGGCGTTCCTGTGTGTTGATCAGAAGAGAGAAATTTACAAATGAAAGATGTGGGTTAGAGGACAGAGAAAAAAAAAGAGGAAAGAAAATGTACCTTGCTGAATGAGGGGGGTCTGGCCTGGGGTTCCCGGGGTTGGAACTACTGGGGGCCAGTACTCCTTCGAAGATCCTGGCCCACGGCTTGAAAGATGGGGGTGTGGTGTGGATGAACTGAGGGCGTTGCTGGGTGAAAGAGGGGTTCTGGCCTGGAGGTGCCAGGGCTTCAACTACTGGGGGCATGCCCTCCCTCTAAGATCCTGGCCCAGGGGTCGAAAGATGGGAGTGTGCTGTGGATGAACTGAGGGCGTTACTGGCTGAAAGAGGGGGTTCGGGCCTGGAGGTCCCGGAGCTGGACCTAATGGGAGGCAGTCCTCCCTCGAAGATCCTGGCCCAGGGGTCGAAAAATGGGAGTGTGGTGTGGATGAACTGAGGGCGTTCCTGTGTCTTGATCAGAAGAGGGAAATTTACAAATGAAATATGTGGGTAACAGGACAGAGAAAAAAAAAGGAAAAAAGATGTACCTGGCTGAAAGAGGGGGGTTTGGCCAGGGGGTCCTGTTGCTTTAACTACTGGGGGACAGTCCTCCCTTGAAGATCCTGGCCCAGGGGTCGAAAGATGGGAGTGTGGTGTGGATGAACAGATGGCGATCCTGGGTGTTGATCAGAAGAGAGAAATGTACAAATGAAAGATGTGGGTGACAAGACAGAGAAAAAGAAAGGTAAAAAAATGTAGCTGGCTGAATGAGGAGGGTCTGACTGGGGATCCCGGAGGTGGACCTAATGGAAGGCAGCCCTCCCTCGAAGATCCTGGCCCTGGGGTCGAAAAATTGGAGTGTGGTGTGGATGAACTGAGGGCATTTCTGTGTGTTAATCAGAAGAGAGAAATTTACAATTGAAACATTTGGGTAACAGGACAGAGAAAAAAAAAGGAAAGAAAGGTACCTGGCTGAAAGAGGGGTGTCTGGCCTGGGGGCCCCTGGGCTGGAACTGCTGGGCAGCAGTCCTCCCTCTAAGATCCTAGCCCAGGAGTCGAAAGATGGGAGTGTGGGTGTGGATGAACTGAGGGCGTTCCTGGCTGAAAGAGGGGGGTCTGGCCTGGGGGGTCCTGGGGCTGGAACTACTGGGGGGCAGTCCTCCCTCAATGATCTTGGCCCAGGGGTCCAAAGATTGGAGTGTGGTGTGGATGAACAGAGGGCGTTTCTGTGTATTGATCAGAAGAGAGAAATTTACAAATGAAAGATGTGGGTAACAGGACAGAGAAAATAAAAAGGAAATAAAAATGTACCTGGCTGAAGAGGGGGGGTCTGGCCTTGGGTTCCCCGGGCTGGAACTACTGGGGGCAGTCCTTCCTCGAAGATCCTGGCTAGGGGTCTAAAGATGAGAGTGTGGTGTGGATGAACTGAGGGCGTTCCTGTGTGTTGATCAGAAGAGAGAAATTTACTAATGAAAGATGTGGGTAACAGGACAGATAAAAAAAAAAAAAAGGAAAAAAAATATACCTGGCAGAAAGAGGGCGGTTGGCCTGGGGGTCCCGGAGCTGGAACTGCTGGTCGGCAGTACGCCCTCTAAGATCCTGGCCGAGGGGTTGAAAAATGGGAGTGTGGTGTGGATGAAACTGAGGGTGTTCCTGGCTGAAAGAGTTGGCTCTGGCCTGAGGGTCCCCGGGCTGCAACTACTGGGGGGCAGTCCTCCCCTCTAAGTTCCTGGCGCAGGTGTCGAAAGATGGGAGTGTGGTGTGGATGAACTGAGGGCGTTCCTGGCTGAAAGTGGGGGGTCTGGCCAGGGGGTCCGGGGGCTGGAACTATTGGGGGGCAGTCCTCCCGCAAAGATCTTGGCCCAGGGGTCGAAAGATGGGAGTGTGGTGTGGATGAACTGAGGGTGTTCCTGGCTGAAAGAGGGGGGTCTGGCCTGGGGGACCTGGGGCTGGAAATAAAGGGGGGTAGTCCTCCCTCAATGATCCTGGCCCAGGGGTCGAAAGATGGGAGTGTGGTGTGGATAATCTGAGGGCGTTCCTGGCTGAAAAACGGGGGTCTTGCCTGGGGGTCCCGGGGTTGGGAACTACTGGGGGGCAGTCCTCCTTCAATGATCCTGGCACAGGATTCGAAAGATAGGAGTGTGGTGTGGATGAACTGAGGGTGTTCCTGTGTGTTGATCAGAAGAGAGAAATTTACAAATAAAAGATGTGGGTAACAGTACAGAGAAAAAAAAAAGAAGAAAAAATATACCTGGCTGAAAGAGGGGGGTCTAGCCTGGGGTCCCTGTGCTGGAAATACTGGGGGGCAGTCCTCCCTTGAAGATCCTTGCCCAGGGGTCGAAAGATGGGAGTGTGGTGTGGATGAACTGAGGGCGTTCCTGGCTGAAAGAGGGGCGTTTGCCTGTGGGTCCTGGGGTGGAACTACTGACGGGCAGCCCTCCCTTGAAGATCCTGGCCCAGACGTGGAAAGATGGGAGTGTGGGTGTGGATGAACTGAGGCCGTTCCTGTGTGTTGATCAGAAGAGAGAAATTTACAAATGAAAGATGTGGGGTAACAGGACAGAGAAAAAAAAAAGGGAAAAAAATGGACCTTGCCGAAAAGAGGGGGGTCTGGCCTGGGGGGTTCCGGGACTGGAACTACTGGAGGGCAGTGCTCCCTCGAAGATCCTGGCCCTGGGGGTCGAAAGATGGGAGTGTGGTGTGGATGAACTGAGGGCATTTCCTGGCTGAAAGAGAGGGCTCTGGACTGGAAGTCCCGGGGCTGCAAATACTGGGGCACATTCCTCCCGCGAAGATCCGGGCCCAGAGTTCGAAAGATGGGAGTGTGGTGTGGATGAACTGAGTTTGTTCCTGGCTGAAAGAGGGGGTCTGGCCTCGGGGTCCCGGGGCTGAAAGAGGGTCCCTGGCTGAAAGAGGGGGGTCTGGCCTGGTGGTCCCAGATCTGGACCTAATGGGAGGCAGTCCTCCCTGAAGATCCTGGCCCAGGGTCAGAAATGGGAGTGTGGTGAGGATGAACTGAGGGCGTTCCTGTGTGTTGATCAGAAGAGAGCAAATTTACAAATGATACATGTGGGTAACAGGACAGAGAAAAGAAAAAAGAAAAAAAATGTACATGGCTGAAAGAGGGGGGGATCTGGCCTGGGGGTCCCGGGGCTGGAACTACTTGGGGGCATTCCTCCCTCAAAGATCCTGGCCCAGGTGTCGAAAGATGGGAGTATGGTGTGGATGAACTGAGGGCATTCCTGGCTGAAAGAGAGGGGTCTGGACTGGGAGGTCCCCGGGCTGGAAGTACTGGGGGGACAGTCCTCCCACGAAGATCTTGGTCCAGGAGTCGAAAGATGGGAGCGTGGGTGTGGATGAACTGAGGGCGTTCCTGGCTGAAAAGGGGGGGGTCTGGCCTCGGGGTCCCGGGGCTGGAACTACTGGGGGGCAGTCCTTCCTCGAAGATCCTGGCCCAGGGTTCGAAAGATGGGAGTGTGGTGTGGATGAACTGAGGGCGTTCGTGTGTGTTGAACAGAACAGAGAAATTTACAAATGAAAGATATGAGTAACAGGACAGAGGAAAAAAAAAAAAGGAAAAATAAATGTACCTGGCTGAAAGAGGGGGGTCTGGCCTGGGGGTCCCCGGGCTGGAACTACTGGAGGGAAGTCCTCCCTCGAAGATCCTGGCCCAGGGGTCGAAAGATGGGAGTGTGGTGTGGATGAACTGAAGGCGTTCCTGGCTGAAAGAGAGGGGTCTGGCCTGGGGGTCCGGGGTTGCAACTATTGGAGGGCAGTCCTCCCTCGAAGATCCTTGCCCAGGGGTCGAAAGAATGCAGTGTGGTGTGGATGAACTGAGGGCATTTCTGGCTGAAAGAGAGGGGTCTGGACTGGAGGTCCCGGACTGGAAATACTGGGGGGACATTCCTCCCGCGAATATCTTGGCCCAGGGGTCGAAAGGTGGGAGTGTGGTGTGGATGAACTGAGGGCATTTCTGGCTGAAAGAGAGGGGTCTGGACTGGAGGTCCCGGACTGGAAATACTGGGGGACATTCCTCCCGCGAATATCTTGGCCCAGGGGTCGAAAGGTGGGAGTGTGGTGTGGATGAACTGAGTTCGTTCCTGGCTGAAAGAGGGGGGGTCTGGCCTCGGGGCCCCGGGGCTGGAACTAAGGGGGGCAGTCCTCCCTCGAAGATCCTGTCCTAGGGGTTGAAATATGGTAGTGTGGTGCGGATGAACTGAGGGCATTCATGTGTGTTGATCAGAAGAGAGAAATTTACAAATGAAAGATGTGGGTAACAGTACAGAGAAAAAAATAAAGGAAAAAAATATACCTGGCTGAAAGAGGGGGGGTCTGGCCTGGGGGTCCCGGGGCTGGAACTACTGGAGGGCAGTCCTCCCTCGAAGATCCTGGCCCAGGGGTCGAAAAGATGGGAGTGTGGTGTGAATGAACTGAGGTCATTCCTGGCTGAAAGAGGGGGGTCTGGCCTGGTGGTCCGGGAGCTGGACCTAATGGGAGGCAGTCCTCCCTCGAAGATCCTGGCCCAAGGTCGAAAATTGGGAGTGTGGTGTGGATGAACTGAGGGCGATCCTGTGTTTTGATCAGAGGAGAGAAATTTACAAATGAAATATGTGGGTAACAGGACAGAGAAAAAAAAAAAGAAAAAAAAGTTTACCTGGCTGAAAGAAGGGTGTCTGACCTGAGGGTCCAGGGGCTGGATCTGCTGGGCAGCAGTCCTCTCTCTAAGATCCTGGCCCAGGGGTGGAAAGATGGGAGTGTGGTGTGGATGAACTGAGGGCATTCCGGGCTGAAAGGGGGGGGCTCTGGCCTGGGGATCCTGGGGTTGCAACTACTGGGAGTTAGCCCTACCTCTAAGATCCTTGCCCAGGGCTCGAAAGATGGGGGTGTGGTGTGGATGAATTGAGGGCGTTCCTGTGTGTTGATCAGAAGAGAGAAATTTACAAATGAAAGATGTGGGTAACAGAATAGAGAAAAAATAAAGGAAAAAAAAATTGTACCTGGCTGAAAGAAGGGTCTCTGGCCTGGGGATCCCCGGGCTGCAACTACTGGGGGGCTGTCCTCCCTCGAAGATTCTGACCAGGGGTCGAAAGATGGGAGTGTGGGTGTGGATGAACTGAGGGCCTTCCTGTGTGTTAATCATAAAAGAGAAATTTACAAATGAAAGATGTGGGTAACGGGAAAGAGAAAAAAAAAAGGAAATAAATGTACCTGGCTGAAAGAGGGGGTGTCTGGCCCTGGGGGTCCCGGGGCTGGAAATGCTGGGCGGCAGTCCTCCCTCTAAGATCCTGGCCCAGGGGTCGAAAGATGGGAGTGTGGTGTGGATGATCTGAGGGCGTTCCTGGCTGAAAGACGGGGTCTGGCCTGGGGGTCCTGGGGCTGGAACTACTGGGGGGCAGTCCTCCCTCAATGATCCTGGCACCGGATTCGAAAGATAGGAGTGTGGTGTGGATGAACTGAGGGGCGTTCCTGTGTGTTGATCAGAAGAGAGAAATTTACAAATAAAAATGTGGGTAACAGGACAGAGAAAAAAAAAAGAAGAAAAATTATACCTGGCTGAAAGAGGGGGTCTGGCCTGGGGTCCCTGGTCTAGAAATACTGGGGGGGCAGTCCTCCCTTGAAGATCATGGCCCAGGGGTCGAAAGATTGGAGTGTGGTGTGGATGAACTGAGGGCATTTCTGGCTGAAAGAGGGGGGTTGGCCTGAGGGTCGCGGGGCTGGAACTACTGGGGGGCAGCCCTCCCTCAAAGATCCAGGCCCAGGGGGTCGAAAGATGGGAGTGTGGTGTGGATGAACTGAGGGCGTCCCTGTGTGTTGATCAGAAGAGAGAAATTTACAAATGAAAGATGTGGGTAACAGGAAAGAGAAAAAAAAAAAGGAAAATAAATATACCTTGCAGAAAGAGGAGGGTCTGTCCTGGGGCTTCCGGGGCTGGAACTACTGGAGGGTAGTGCTCCCGCGAAGATCCTGGCCCAGGGGTCGAAAGATGGGAGTGTGGTGTGGATGAACTGAGTTCGTTCCTGGCTGAAAGAGGGGGGTCTGGCCTCGGGGTCCCGGGGCTGGAACTACAAGTGGGCAGTCCTCCCTCGAAGATCCTGGCCTAGGGATCGAAAGATGGGAGTGTGGTGTGGATGAACTGAGGGCTTTCGTGTGTGTTGATCAGAAGACAGAAATTTACAAATGAAAGATGTGGTTAACAGTACAGAGAAAAAATAAAGGAAAAAAATATGTACCCTGGCTGAAAGAGGGGGGTCTGGCCTGGGGGGTCCCGGGGCTGGAATTACTAGAGGGCAGTCCTCCCTCGAAGATCCTGGCCCAGGGGTCGAAAGATGGGAGTGTGGTGTAAATGAACTGAGGTCATTCCTGGCTAAAAGAGTGGGGTCTGGCTGGTGGTCCCAGATCTGGACCTAATGGGAGGCAGTCCTCCCTCGAAGATCCTGGCCCAGGGTCAGAAATGGGAATGTGGTGTGGATGAACTGAGGGCGTTCCTGTGTGTTGATCAGAAGAGAGAAATTTACAAATGATATATGTGTGTAACAGGACAGAGAAAATTAAAAGAAAAAAACTGTATCTGGCTGAAAGGGGGGGATCTGGCCTGGGGGTTCCGGGGCTGGAACTACTGGGGGGCATTCCTCCCTCGAAGATCCTGGCCCAGGGGTCGAAAGATGGGAGTATGGTGTGGATGAACTGAGGGCGTTCCTGGCTGAAAGAGAGGGGTCTGGACTGGAGGTCCCGGGGCTGGAAGTACTGGGGGACAGTCCTCCCGCGAAGATCTTGGCCCAGGGGGTCGAAAGATGGGAGTGCGGTGTGGATGAACTGAGGGCGTTCCTGCTGAAAGAGGGGGTCTGGCCTCGGGGTCCCGGGGCTGGAACTACTGGGGGGCAGTCCTTCCTCGAAGATCTTGGCCCAGGGTTCGAAAGATGGGAGTGTGGTGTGGATGAACTGAGGGCGTTCGTGTGTGTTGACCAGAACAGAGAAATTTACAAATGAAAGATATGGGTAACAGGACAGAGAAAAAAAAAAAGGAAAAAAAATGTACCTGGCTGAAAGAGGGGGGTCTGGCCTGGGGGTCCCCGGGCTGGAACTACTGGAGGGCAGTCCTCCCTCGAAGATCCTGGCCCAGGGGTCGAAAGATGGAAGTGTGGTGTGGATGAACTGAGGGCATTCCTGGCTGAAAGAGAGGGGTCTGGCCTGGAGGTCCTGGGGCTTGAACTACTGGAGGGCAGTCCTCCCTATAAGATCCTGGCCCAGGGGTCGAAAGATGGGAGTGTGGTGTGAATGAACAGAGGGCGTTCCTGACTGAAAGAGAGGGGGTCTGGCCTGGGGGGTCCCCGGGGCTGGAACTATTGGAGGGCAGTCCTCCCTCGAACATCCTGGCCCAGGGGTCGAAAGATAGGAGTGTGGTGTGAATGAACTGAGGGCGTTCCTGGCTGAAAGAGGGGTGTCAAGCCTGGGGGTCTTGGGGCTGGAACTATTGGAGGGCCGTCCTCCCTCGAAGATCCTGGCCCAGTGGTCGAAAGCTGTGAGTGTGGTGTGGATGAACTGAGGGCATTCCAGGCTGTAAGAGGGGGGTCTAGCCTGGGGGTCCCGGGGCTGGAACTACTTGGGGGCAGTCCTCCCTTGAAGATCCTGGCCCAGGGGTCGAAAGATGGGAGTGTGGTGTGGATGAACTGAGGGCGTTCCTGTGTGTTAATCAGAAGAGAGAAATTTACAAATGAAAGATGTGGGTAACAGGACAGAGAAAAAAAAAGGAAAAAAATGTACCTCTCTGAAAGAGGGGTGTCTGACCTGGGGGTCCCAGGGCTGCAATTGCTGGGCGGCAGTCCTCCTACTATGATCCTGGCCCAGGGGTCGAAAGATGGGAGTGTTGTGTGGATGAACTGAGGGCGTTCCTGTGTGTTGATCAGAAGAGAGAAATTTACAAATGAAAGATGTGGGTTAGAAGACAGAGAAAAAAAAAAAAGAGGAAAAAAAATGTACCTGGCTGAATGAGGGGGGTCTGGCCTTGGGGTCCCGGGGCTGGAACTACTGGGGGGCAGTACTCCTTCGAAGATCCTGGCTCAGGGCTCGAAAGATGGGTGTGTGGTGTGGATGAACTGAGGGCGTTCCTGGCTGAAAGAGGGGGGTCTGGCCTGGGGGTGCCAGGGTTTCAACTACTGGGGGCATGCCCTCCCTCTAAGATCCTGGCCCAGGGGTCGAAAGATGGGAGTGTGCTGTGGATGAACTGAGGGTGTTACTGGCTGAAAGAGAGGGGTCTGGCCTGGAGGTCCCGGAGCTGTAGCTAATGGGAGGCAGTCCTCCCTCGAAGATCCTGGCCCAGAGGTCGAAAAATGGGAGTGTGGTGTGGATGAACTGAGGGCGTTCCTGTGTGTTGATCAGAGGAGAGAAATTTACAAATGAAATATGTGGGTAACAGGACAGAGAAAAAAAAAAGAAAAAAAGTGTACCTGGCTGAAAGAGGGGTGTCTGGCCTGGGGGTCCAGGGGCTGGAACTGCTGGGCAGCAGTCCTCTCTCTAAGATCCTGGCCCAGGGGTGGAAAGATGGGAGTGTGGTGTGGATGAACCGAGGGCATTCCTGGCTGAAACTGGGGGGCTCTGGCCTGGGGATGCCGGGGTTTCAACTACTGGGGGTTATCCCTACCTCTAAGATCCTTGCCCAGGGGTCGAAAGATGGGAGTGTGGTGTGGATGAACTGAGGGCGTTACTGTGTGTTGATCAGAAGAGAGAAATTTATAAGTGAAATATGTGGGTAACAGGACAGAGAAAAAAAAAAAGGAAAAATATGTACCTGGCTGAAAAAGGGGGTTCTGGCCTGGGGGTCCCAGGGCTGGAAGTATTTGGGGGGCAGTACTGCCTCGAAGATTCTGGCCCAGGGGTCGAAAGATGGGAGTGTGGTGTGGATGAACTGAGGGCGTTCCCGGCTGAAAGAGGGGGGTCTGGCTGGGGGTCCCGGGGCTGGAAATACTGGGGAGCAGTCCTCCCTCGAAGATCCTGGCCCAGGGGTCGAAAGATGGGAGTGTGGTGTGAATGAACTGAGGTCATTCCTTGCTGAAAGAGGGGGGTGTGGCCCGGTGGTCCGGGAGCTGGACCTAATAGGAGGCAGTCCTCCCTCGAAGATCCTGGCCCAGGGTCGGAAAATGGGAGTGTGGTGTGGATGAACTGAGGGCGTTCCTGTGTGTTGATCAGAGGAGAGAAATTTACAAATGAAATATGTGGGTAACAGGACAGAGAAAAAAAAAGAATAAAAGTGTACCAGGCTGAAAGAGGGGTGTCTGGCCTGGGGGTCCAGAGGCTGGAACTGCTGGGCAGCAGTCCTCTCTCTAAGATCCTGGCCCAGGGGTGGAAAGATGGGAGTGTGGTGTGGATGTACTGACGGCTTTCCTGGCTGAAAGGGGGGACTCTGGGCTGGTGATCCCGGGGTTGAAACTACTGGGGGTTAGCCCTCCCTCTAAGATCCTTGCCCAGGGGTCGAAAGATGGGAGTGTGGTGTGGATGAACTGAGGGCGTTCCTGTGTGTTGATCAGAAGAGAGAAATTTACAAGTGAAATATGTGTGTAACAGGACAGAGAAAAAAAAAAAAGGAAAAATACCTGGCTGAAAAAGGGGGTTCTGGCCTGGGGATCCCGGGGCTGGAAATACGGGGGGCATTACTCCCTCGAAGATCCTGGACCAGGAGTCGAAAGATGGGAGTGCAGTGTGGATGAACTGAGGGCGTTCCTGGCTGAAAGAGGGGGGTCTTGCTTGGGGGTCCCCGGGCTGGAATTACTGGGGGGCAGTCCTCCCTAAATGATACTGGCGCAGGGGTCAAAAGATGGGAGTGCAGTGTGGATGAACTGAGGGCGTTCCCGGCTGAAAGAGGGGGGTCTGGCCTGGGGTCCCGGGGCTGGAACTACTGGGCTGCAGTCCTCTCTCTAAGATCCTGGTCCAGGAGTCGAAAGATGGGAGTGTGGTGTGGATGAACTAAGGGCGTTCCTGTGTGTTGATCAGAAGAGAGAATTTTACTAATGAAAGATGTGGGTAACAGGACAGAGAAAAAAAAAAAGGAAAAAAATATATACCTGGCAGAAAGAGGTCGTTCTGGCCTGGGGGTCCCGGAGCTGGAACTGCTGGGGGGCAGTACTCCCTCTAAGATCCTGGCCCTTTGGTCGAAAGATGGGAGTGTGTTGTGGATGAACTGAGGGTGTTCCTGGCTGAAAGAGGGGGGTCTGGCCTGGGGGTTATGGGGCTGCAAGTACTGGGGGGCAGTCCTCCCTCAATGATCCTGTCCCAGAGGTCGAAAGATGGGAGTGTGGTGTGTATGAACTGAGGGTGTTTCTGTGTATTGATCAGAAGAGAGAAATTTACAAATGAAAGATGTGGGTAACCGGACAGAGAAAAAAAAAGGATAGAAAAATGTACCTTCCTGAAAGAGGGGGGTCTGGCCTTGGGGTCCCCGGGCTGGAACTACTGGGGGGCAGTCCTCCCTCGAAGATCCTGGCCCAGGGGTCTAAAGATGAGAGTGTGGTGTGGATGAACTGAGGGCGTTCCTGTGTGTTGATCAGAAGAGGGAAATTTACTAATGGAAGCTGTGGGTAACAGGACAGAGAAAAAAAAAAAGGAAAAAAAAATATACCTGGCAGAGAGAGGGCGGTCTGGCCTGGGGGTCCCGGAGCTGGAACTGCTGGGCGGCAGTACGCCCTCTAAGATCCTGGCCCAGGGGTTGAAAGATGGGAGTGTGGTGTGGATGAACTGAGGGTGTTCCTGGCTGAAAGAGTTGGCTCTGGCCTGAGGGTCCCCGGGCTGCAACTACTGGGTGGCAGTCATCCCTCTAAGTTCCTGGCCCAGGTGTCGAAAAATGAGAGTGTGGTGTGGATGAACTGAGGGCGTTCCTGGCTGAAAGAGGTGGGTCTATCCTGGTGGTCCCGGGGCTGGAACTATTGGGGGGCAGTCCTCCCGCAAAGATCTTGGCCCAGGGGTCGAAAGATGTGAGTGTGGAGTGGAAGAACTGAGGGCGTTCCTGGCTGTAAGAGGGTGGTCTGGCCTGGGGGTCCCGGGGCTGGAACTAATGGGGGGCTGTCCTCCCTCGAAGATCCTGGCCCAGGGATCGAAAGATGAAAGTGTGGTGTGGATGAACTGAGGGCGTTCCTGTGTGTTAATCAGAAGAGAGAAATTTACAAATGAAAGATGTGGGTAACAGGACAGAGCAAAAAAGAAAATGAAAAAATGTACCTGTCTGAAAGAGGGGTGTCTGGACTGGGGGTCCCGGGGCTGGAATTGCTAGGCAGTACTCCTCCCTCTAAGATCCTGGCCCAGGGGTCGAAAGATGGGAGTGTGGTGTGGATGAACTGAGGGTGTTCCTGGCTGAAAGAGGGGGGTCTGGCCTGGGGTACCCGGGGCTGGAACTAATGGGGGGCAGTCCTCCCTCAATGATCCTGGCCCAGGTGTCGAAAAATGGGAGTGTGGTGTGGAAGAACTGAGGGCGTTCCTGTGTGTTGATCAGAAGAGAGAAATTTACAAATGAAAGATGTGGGTAACAGGACAGAGAAAAAAGTAAGAGGAAAAAAAATGTACCTGGCTGAAAGTGGGGGTTCTGGCCTTGGAGTCCCGGGGCTGGAACTACTGGGGGGCAGTCCTCCCTTGAAGATCCTGGTCCAGGGGTCGAAATATGGGAGTGTGGTGTGGATGAACTGAGGGCGTTCTTGGCTGAAAGAGGGGGGTCTCGCCTGTGGGTCCCGGGGTTGGAACTACTGGAGGGCAGTCCTCCCTCGAAGATCCTGGCCCAGGGGTCGAAAGAATGGACAGTGGTGTGGATGAACTGAGGGCGTTCCTGGCTGAAAGAGAGTGGTCTGGACTGGAGGTCCCGGGGCTGGAAATACTGGGGGACATTCCTCCCGCGAAGATCTTGGCCCAGGGGTCGAAAAATGGGAGTGTGGTGTGGATGATCTGAGGGCGTTCATGGCTGAACGATGAGGGTCTGGCCTGTGGGTCCCTGGGCTGGAACTACTGGGGGGCAGTCCTCACTCCATGATCCTGGCCCAGGAGTCGAAAGATAGGAGTGTGGTGTGGATGAACTGAGGGCGTTCCTGTGTGTTGATCAGAAGAGAGAAATTTACAAATAAAAGATGTGGGTAACAGGACAGAGAAAAAAAAAAGAAAAAAAAATATACCTGGCTGAAAGAGGGGGTCTGGCTTGGGGTCCCTGGGCTGGAACTACTGGGAGTCAGTCCTCCCTTGAAGATCCTGGCCCAGGGGTCGAAAGATGGGAGTGTGGTGTGGATGAACTGAGGGCATTCCTGGCTGAAAGAGGGGGGTGGCCTGCGGGTCCCGGGGCTGGAACTACTGGGCGGCAGTCCTCCCTTGAAGATTCTGTCCCAGGGGTCGAAAGATCGGAGTGTGGTGTGGATGAACTGAGGGCGTTCTTGTGTGTTGATCAGAAGAGAGAAATTTACAAATGAAAGATGTGGGTAACAGGACAGAGAAAAAAAAAAGGAAAAAAAATGTACCTGGCTGAAAGAGGGGGGTCTGGCCTGTGGGTCCCGGGGCTGGAACTACTGGAGGGCAGTCCTCCCTCGAAGATCCTGGCCCAGGGTTCGAAAGATGGGAGTGTTGTGTGAATGAACTGAGGTCATTTCTGGCTGAAAGAGGGGGGTCTGGCCTGGTGGTCCTGGGTCTGGACCTAATGGGAGGCAGTCCTCCCTCGAAGATCCTGGCCCAGGGTCAAAAATGGGAATGGGTTGTGGATGAACTGAGGGCGCTCCTGTGTGTTGATCAGAAGAGAGAAATTTGCAAATGAAATATGTGGGTAACAGGACAGAGAAAAAAAAAAGAAAAAAAATGTAACTGGCTGAGAGAGGGGGGGATCTGGCCTGGGGGTCCCGGGGCTGGAACTACTGGGGGGCATTCCTCCCTCAAAGACCCTGGCCCAGGGGTCGAAAGATGGGAGTGTGGTGTGGATGAACTGAGGGCGTTCCTGTCTGAAAGAGAGGGGTCTGGACTGGAGGTCCCGGGGCTGGAAATAATGGGGGACAGTCCTCCCGCGAAGATCTTGGCCCAGGGGTCGAAAGATGGGAGTGTGGTGTGGATGAACTGAGGGCATTCCTGGCTGAAAGAGGGGGGTCTGGCCTCGGGGTCCCGGGGCTGGAACTACTGGGGGGCAGTCCTTCCTCGAAGATCCTGGCCCAGGGTTCGAAAGGTGGGAGTGTGGTGTGGATGAACTGAGGGCGTTCGTGTGTGTTGATCAGAACAGAGAAATTTACAAATGAAAGATATGGGTAACAGGACAGAGAAAAAAAAAAGGAAAAAAAAATGTACCTGGCTGAAAGAGGGGGGTCTGGCCTGGGGGTCCCGGGCTGGAACTACTGGAGGGCAGTCCTCCCTCGAATATCCTGGCCCAGTGGTCGAAAGATGGGAGTGTGGTGTGGATGAACTGAGGGCATTCCTGGCTGAAAGAGAGGGGTCTGGCTTGGGGGTCCCGGGGCTGGAACTACTGGGGGGCAGTCCTCCCTTGAAGATCCTGGCCCAGGGGTCAAAAATGGGAGTGTGGTTTTGATGAATTGAGGACGTTCCTGGCTGAACGAGGGGGGTTGGCCTGGGGGTCCCGGGGCTGGAACTACTGGGGGGCAGTCCTCCCTCTAAGATCCTGGCTCAGGGGTCGAAAGATGGGAGTGTGGTGTGGATGAACTGAAGGCGTTCCTGTGTGTTGATCAGAAGAGAGAAATTTACAAATGAAAGATGTGGGTAACAGGACCGAGAAAAAAAAAGGAAAAAAATTGTACCTGGCTGAAAGAGGGGGCTCTGGCCTGGGGGTCCCGGGGCTGCAACTACTGGGGAGCAACGTCCCTCGAAGATCCTAGCCCAGGGGTCGAAAGATGGGAGTGTGGTGTGGATGAACTGAGGACGTTCCTGGCTGAAAGAGGGGGTTCTGGCCTGGGAGTCCCGGGGCTGGAACTACTGGGGGGCAGTCCTCCCTCGAAGATCCTGGCCCAGGGGTCGAAATATCGGAGTGTGGTGTGGATGAACTGAGGGTCTTCATGGCTGAAAGAGCGGGGTCTGGCCTGGGGTTCCCTGGGCTGGAACTACTGTGGGGCAGTCCTCCGTTGAAGATCCTGGCCCAGGGGTCGAAAGATGGGAGTGTGTTGTGGATGAACTGAGGGTGTTCCTGGCTTAAAGAGGGTGTTCTGGCCTGGGCGTCCCGGGGCTGGAACTACTTGGGGGCTGTCCTCCCTCGAAGTTCCTGGCCCGGGTGTAGAAAGATGGGAGTGTGGTGTGGATGAACTGAGGGCGTTCCTGGCTGAAAGAGGGGGGTCTGGCCTCTGGGTCCCGGGGCTGTAACTACTGGGGGGCAGTCCTCCCTCGAAGATCCTGGCTCAGGTGTCGAAAGATGGGAGTTTGCTGTGGATGATCCGAGGGTGTTCCTGGCTGAAAGAGGGGGGTCTGGCCTGGGGGTCCCGGGGCTGGAACTACTGGGGGGCCGTCCTCCCTCGAAGATTCTGGCCCAGGTGTCAAAAGATGGGAGTGTGTTGTGGATGAACTGAGGGCGTTCCTTGCTGAAAGGGGGGGTCTGGCCTGGGTGTCCCGGGGCTGGAACTACTGGGGGGCTGTTCTCCCTCGAAGATCCTGCAGCCATTTTAACTTTAATAAGTCAAGGAAATGCTAATAAAACTGCTTAAATCTTAAGGCCAGGAGCAGGTTAGGATTCTGCCTAAATGAATATGAAACTATCAACAGCTCAAGACAGGATAAATTTTTTTTTTTTTTGATAGGTTTTCGCTATAGCGCGCGTGTGCTTGCCAGACAGACAGAGAGAGACAGAAAGATAGGAAGCAAGAAATCACCCCCCCAGGGGGCTTGGTCACACCGCTATCCCTTCTCCTCCATTCTCCTCTCGGGATCTTGGGTATGCATGCACACGCGTCCGGCGTGAGTTTTAAGCCACCGGGTCCGGGACATGAGCTGCGGTCGAGTACTTGGGAGCCCAGGGGCATAGCCATTATGCTAACTGCTGGTTACCTTTTTTAGGTTTTTTTTTTTTTTTTTTTTTTGCTATAGGGCACGTGTACTCGCCAGACAGACAGAGAGAGATGGAGAGACAGAACGCAAGAAATCACCTCCCCAGGGGGATGGCCACACCTCAATCCCTTGTCCTCCATTCTCCTCTCGGGATCTTGGGCATGCACGCACTCGCACCCAGCATGAGTTTTCAGCCACCGGGTCCGGGACTCTAACCGTGGTCGACTATATATTAGTCCAGCGACATAGCCATTACGCTAACTGCTGGTCCCAGACAGGACAAATATCTTTAAACCTAGACATCAAAGCCTGGAAGAAAATCAGCAATATTTTAGTCAAAAGTCATAAAATGCTATTTCACCAGTTCAGTCTCATGTACTTAAACTATCTTCTTGTGGTTTGATCTTCCCAATTGAATTCTGGGATATGATATTCAACTCCAGACTTGTCCCTATGATTAAGTTGGCCAATTTCTTTGTTTTTGAACTCCTATTTCTGTGGGTCTGCATTTAATTTTCCTGATGTAGCACTCTTTTGAGAAATTCTTGGAGATCAGTTCTGTTGCTGGTAAATTCTTTCAGGTTTTGTTTATCTGGGAGTTTTCATGTCTTTTCTTCCCAAATGAATGATAATCTTGCTGGGTACAGTATTCTTGGTTGAAATTGCCTTTCCCTTAATACTTTGAATATGTTTACCCATTCTTTCTTTGCTTGTACTGTTTCCAATGAGAGGAATGCTGTTAGCCTCATTGGATATCCTTTGTAGGTTACTTGCTATTTCTCTCTTGCCAGTCTTAATATCTTGTCTTTGTCTGTGGCTTTGGTCAATCTGAATATAATGTGTCTTGGAGAAGATCTTGTTGGGTTGATTCTATTTGGAGTCCTTTGTATTTCTTGGAATTGTATTTTTGAGTGCCATTCTGGGTTTGGAAAATTTTCTAGCAGAATTTCATGGAATAGGTTCTCAATGCCCTTATCAGTCTCTTTGCCTTCTGGGATATCAATTATCCAGATGTTTGGAGTTTGATTGCATCTAGTATTTCTCATATATTATTCACATTTTGGGGGGCAATTTTCTCAGTCTTCATGGTGGATTTTTCTAGGCCAGAAATTTTCTCTTGTACATCTGAGATTCTATTTTTTATATGATCTAGTCTGCTTTTAATACTTTCAAGGGATATTTTTGACTTCTTGTATTATACCTTCTTCTCTAGCAGGTCCCTTTGATTATTTTTTAAAGTGTGTAATTCCTCTCTTAGATATTAAAAGAATTTCCCCACCTCCTGGAACTCATCACTGTCTGGATGAAGAGGAGTTCTTCTTTTCCCCTGGAGGAGAGGTAGTTAATCACTTTTCCATATTTTTTGTCAACCTGGGTTGATTTCTAGTCATCTGATGGATGGTGTGGTTCTTTCTAAACTTGAAGTTCAATCTGAGCACTCAGGAGTGTGCAGAAACAGGTGATCTGGAATCTCTTTGCTGTTCTGTTTTGATTCCTTTATGCAGCAGATTCAGTAAATATTGAGGAATATGTTTTTCCTAATAGTGTTTGAATATTTGGCTATAGTTTTTTAGGTCCAACTAGAAACACAATGAATGGAGAGAAACAAAGTGAATGGAGACTGAGGAGCAGAGAGATGTAAGAAAAAGAAAAAAAAAACAGAAAAAGAGAAAACAATAAAAACAAAGAAACAGAAAAAATGGAAAGACTTTTAAAAACTAAAAAAATCATTATTTTTTTTAAAAGACAAAAACTAGAAAAAAAATAGAAATCACTAGTTCTCAGGAGCCATGAGGAACCTTCTTCAAAATGTGTGTCACTTGCCTCTCCTGGGTCGGAAGTAAAGAGGGGATTGTTAACAAGATAATGGAGGGACTGAAAGCTGAGAAGATACTTTACCTTTAAAAATTTTATAAAGGTGGGGCCAGCAGTTAGCGTAATGTCTATGTTGCTGGACTCCCATGTAGTTGACCACGGTTCATGTCCCAGACCCGGTGGCTTAAAACTTACACTGGGCGCATGTGCGTGCATGCCCAAGATCCTGAGAGGAGAATGGAGGAGAAGGGATTGCAGTATGCCATCCCCTGGGGCATGATTTCTCGCTTTCTGTCTCTCTGTCTCTCTCTGTCTGTCTGGCAAGCACACGTGCCCTATAGCAAAAACCTCTCAAAAAAATTAAAAGGAAAATTTCAAAAAATGAGAAGACAGAGACAGAGGTAGAGAGACACAGAGACAATGACAGAAAGAATAAATTTTCTACCACTCGAGATTGTGGACTGGAGTCTGAATTATCAGTAGAAAATCTTCATTTCTTGTTTTTACCATAAAATCACTAGTCCTCAGGAGCCATGAGAAATCTTCTTCTTGGATCCTTTGTATTTCTATGCCCTTATTAATTTCCTCACCTTCAAGGGTTCTGATGATCCATATGTTTGGTTGCTTAACGGTATCTAGTATAACTTGTATGCTGTTTTCATTTTGTGGAGTTATTTTCTGTCTTTTGGTGAATTTTTCTAGATCAGAAGTTCTATCTTCTATGTATGAGATATGAACTTCTGAAAGATCTATCTACTTTTGATACTTACAATGGAAGATTTTACTTACTGTATTACAACATTTTTGTCTTGGCAGAGGCCATGCAGCCAACACAGGCAGCATCTAAAGAGCTGTCTCTCATGTCTAAGCAAGACTTGGGTGTGAAGAGTTGCAGGCAAAGACCATGGCTGTGAGTCTGGGCTTTCAACTGTATTTGTTTTGCTTGTTTGTGGTGTTTTTGCTCTCAGCCTCTCTGCCATGGGTTTTACTGTCATTACAGTACCCTGCAAGGGTAAAATAACACCCTCAGCCTTACTGTAACTTTTACAATAAAACCAACTAATAACCCTGAAATAATGCAGACCACTAAGGCAGCTGCAATCAGGGAATTACTTCGTGAGACTCACCCCAGCTGCCTGTGTTAGGCTGAATTAGCATATGTTAGACTAAGTTAGTATAAGCCAAATTAGGGTAATTAGCATATGTAGACTAAGTTAGTTTACGACTAATTTTGTGTAAACACTCCTTGTTAGGACTACAGACCAAGTTAGCTTATGTTAGGCTGAGTTAGCACATCCACTGCCATGACAGGGATTCAAAGATGGGACACAAGAATTTGCTGATTAAAGTCCCTCAAGGAGATATTTTGTGAATTATTTTGGATTTTGTAGGAGGAATTCAGCAAGCAAGATACAGAAATTCACATGTTAACAGAGGAAGAGCAGGTCTGGCTGGTGGTGACAGGATGAACAAACCTAAAGGTGCCGGGGGGGATTACCTATCTTAACTGAGAGTTCTTATCTAAATTCAGGCAGGCAACAGATAGTCTCTAACTACAAAATATTTCTCCTCTATGTGTTGTGAACTATGAAAAACTGCTAATAAAATATCCTGTGTTGTCTCCTGAGCTAGAAAAACCTCATCATCTAAAAAGGCCTTATTCAGTAATTAAGATCTAAGAAGATAATGCACTGGACATATGGACTTCCTTGCCCTAAGGACTGTGACTGATTATACATAATCAAACAAAACAGACATGATGTTTTATGATTATTGTTTCTGTGCTTTGAATACCTTACTTTTTAGAGTAAAATCTTTTACTTCTCCCTCACCCCTCCTACTCCGGTAAACATAAATATGTATGTCTCCTAGCCACTGATCCTGCAGTCTTGATCTTGCCCTGACTGTAGTTGGCTGAGTACATGCTAAATAGCACAGAGGTCTCTGCCTGAATTTCTTCTCGCCTGCTTCACTTTTTGTCATGTCTCAACCCACCCTGGCTGGAGCAGGTCTCCGGCAATGTCTAAAAATTCCATTGATTCTTTTTCATGATGTGTATCTTCTCTTTCAGCTCATGCAAGAACTTTTTCACCTCCTGGACCTCAGTGTCTCTTTTCTCCTGTAACTTCTGAACTTCATTGCCTCTAATCTCTTGCATTTCTACTAGCTTTGTGACTATGAATATTTAAAATTCTCTAGCTGACATTTCCATGAATTCCCTTGTATTCTTTATGGGTGAAGAGGAGCTATTCTTTTCCCTTATGGGAGAGATATTTTCTTAGTTCCTCATATTTCTTGAACCTCTGCAGTGGTTTATGGTCATTCGATGTATTATGTTTTTTCCTGGCTTCTGGCTAGACTGGAGTTGAAATCTAGACAGAGGGTCTTTGATGATCAAAATCCCTGAAAGGAACCACTTTTAAACTGAGATGCAGATGGTAGCCAATAGTCTTATCCTGGCTTCTGGATTGACCTGGAAGCAAAAGAGTAAAGTCTTGATAGAGCATCTTCAGTCCCTCAAGTAGATATTTTGTGAATTCTTTTGGATTTTATAGGTATAAATAATATATTCTGCAAAATAGATCATTTAACCTTTTTTTCTTATTTTAATGCCTTTGTTTGATTCTCTTTTCTGATTTGCATTGGTTAGGATTGCCAGAACTATGTTAAAATGGGATGGAGAAACTGGGCAGCCTTATCTTGTTCCAGTTTTTAGTGGAAACCCTTTTAGCTTATGCTGATTCAGTATAATGATAGTTAGGGGTTTATCATATATGACTTCTATTGTGTTGAGTAGTGGCTCTTGAATACCAATTTTGCCGAGTCCTAATCATGAAAGAATGTAGTATTTTATCTAATTTTTCTGCAACAATAGACATAATCATATGATTTTTATTCTTCTATTGATATCATATATCACAGTTACCATTTTTCATATGTTGAACTACATTTGCATCCATGGAATAAAGGCAAACTAGTCATGATGTAATATTTTTTAATGTGGTTTTGTACAATATTTGGTAGAATCTTATTAAAAATATTTACACCTGTTCTCATCAAGGATATTGGATTTTAGTTTTCTTTTTTGTTATGTCCTGTCTGTTTGGGGAATAGTGGTGGAGGTCTCATAGAAAATTTTGGATTTCCTTCCTTTTGGATTTTTAGAAAGTGTTTAGGAAAGAGTTCAACTTGGTCTCGGCAAGCTTTTGTTCATGAGAATGTCCTCAATCCCTGGGAGCAATTTGAAAACTTATGGAATTTCATCATCTGAACTGGCTTGGCCCATTCACTAGGAGACTGGGGCCTACTGTAAGCAGGTGGAGTAGGTCCAGGTCTACTGAGCCTCTCATGAGCACTCTAAGTCTGTGGAAATAACTTTGGAACTTGTGACAGATCATTCCCTGGTGCTTTAGTAACCTGGACTTGACCCACCCACTGGGAGACTTGATCTTAGTCTCTGCAGGCCTACACTCTTGAGTGCACCCTCAGCCCCTAGAAGTGACTTTGAAACTTATAGGATAGCAGCACACACACTTCTGTGTGCTGTGCTGTTCCTCTTCACTAAGTTACAGCTCAACTCACATATAAATTATATCTTGCTTCAACCTCAAGAGCTAAAAGTTTGGTGGAGAAGCCAAGAATCTTGTTATTTTTAATTGTTCTAATTTGGAAGACAGAGTGTTCCAATGGGAACACATCTGGGAACCCAAGATAAACTCCTTCTTCCAATATTATATAATCTACTCCAATAAATAGGAAAAGGGAAATATTGAATCAGATGACTAAAAAACAGTAGAATTTTCAAGAAAAGAAATGAAAAAAAACATTGAAGTAAATTTCCCTCAGGTGAGCAAGGTAGCCCCTCACAAAATATGAACTGGATAAAGTAATACACAGAAATGTCATAAAAACAATTTTGAACATTCATAGTGAACAAATTCAATTAAATAAAACAGAAAACATAATCAGCCAGAAATTGAGAAAATAATTTTAGGACATAAAAGAAAAAATTCTAAGAGATGGACGTACTTAAAAAATGAAACAGAATTTCTGAAAGTGGGAAACAATACAAGAAAAAAACAATCTCCCTAGAAAGCATTAACAGCAGATTGGATCATGCAGAATAAATAATTTCTTGAGGACAAAGTCTTCAACATAGACCAAACTACCAAAAAGAATATAAAAGAAATAAAACCTAAAAAAAGGAGGACAACATACTGAATATTCTAGACTTATGAAATGCCCAGTACTCACATAGTAGGTATTCCAGAATGCAAAGAAGCTACTAATACCATGAAAATACTTTTATAAAATACTACCTAAATTTTTTCCAAACATAAAGAAACATAGAGAAATTCAGAACCAAAGACTCTAAATAAAATCAGCATTAAGAGAGCCTGTCCCCAAATCCCAGTCATATTGATAAAAATTAAAGACAAAGATAATATTCTCAAAATGGCAATGAAGAAATGTCAAATTATTTATAAAGGTCATCCCATTAAACTAAGATCAAATATTTCATCCAAAACAATGCAGGCAAGAAAAGAATGAGAAGACGTATTATAAAGATTAAAAAAAAAATCAAACGAGAATACTATATCAAGCAAGATTATCCTTCAAATGGGAAGAATAAATAAAAGTATTCTCAGATAAAAACAGAAAGAATTCACCAATATTAGTCCATCTCTACAATAAGTAATGAGGGAAGTATTGTATCAGAAAAACTAAAGAGAGATAAACAAAAATCTAAAACAAAAACAAAACACCAAAAACAGACTTCTCCCTACCCCATAGGACAACTCTCAGCTCTAAAGCAGAGACCGCTTTCTCCTGTAGCCCCCTACATAAATGGGGAAACTAAGGTGAGGTTGTCAGTTGGACCCAGCTCCAGCTTCTGCTTCCACCTCAGAGACCCCTCTCCACCCAACCAAAAAGGGAAGCTATGAGCTCTCAAGCAGAGCTCACCTCCATCTGCAGGCACGTGCTCAGTCAGGGAAACTGAGATGGGGCCATCCATTGGCCACAGATCTAGTTCAAACCCTAACCCCCATCTCAGAGCCCATCCATCTCCCCAGCATAAAGGTTGACTGCTTTCTCTCATTTATTTTTGATAATTTTTTACTTCTCTTTATCCCATAAGACAGGCCTCAGCTCTCAAGCAGAGCCTACTTCCATCTGCAGCCCCTCCCAAAATCATGCACTGTGCTGCATGGTGCACATTTTTTTTCTCTATCTTCTTTTCTCTTTGTTCTTATGTTGTAATCTCCTCATTCTCCACCTACCCAGAAGAACTAGAAATATCTAGAATTACAGTTTTTAAACATTGTAGCATCATGAGGATTTCAGGGATACTTTCTCTATACAGAACCACCAGCAAAAAAGAAGAAATTACTCATCAGAAAACTGAATAGAAAACTCCTCCTATGGAGACCACATTGCTAAAGACAGCAGAAGATAGACTTTAGCACAGAAGTAATCTACAGCAAAATAGAAACAAACTACTCATAGGCAGAGACAATCTCCAAAAAAGTTATCTAAAAGTTAATACATTAACCAATGACTAGAAGTCACAGAAAAGCCTCAAGTTTATTAAACAAACAAACAAACAAACAAACAAACAAAAATTTCTCAAAAAGAACACAATGACTCTTATCCACCTCTCTCTTTTATCTTTTTCTGGAAAGGTTTTTGCTACATGGTGCATGTGCTAACAGGAAAGACAGAGTCTGATAGAGAGTCATAAAATGAAAAATAACCCCCCAGGGGGGATGGCCATGCCACATTTCCCTCTCCTCCACTCTTCAAGATCTTGGATATGCATACACATGCCCCTGGCATGAGTTTAAGACACTGGGTCTGGGACTCGAACCGCGGTTGACTACATGGGAGTTCATTGACATAGCCATTATGCTAACTTCTGGTCCCTTATCCATGTCTTGAAAAAAATAAAAACAAAACTTATTACCAAAATATTAAAGAATATAGAACATTTATAGAGACAAAACTCTGAGTTGAAACAGAAAAATGACAGTAAAATCCAGAAAATGAGGACGTCCTTCTACAACTTGGAAAAAGAAATGGAAAACAAAAGAAAAAAAAATCAAGTGGCACTATCAAAAATGAAGTCTGTTAACCCCCATTTTGCTCAAGTTATTTCTGAAGATCCAAAAGGGCAACTATCTCCCAAACTAATTTTATGAAGCCTCCATTACCCTTATCCTTAAAACAGACAAGGACTTGACAAGGATGGAATATTATGGACCAATATCTCTGATGAATATAGATGCAAAATTCTCAACAACATATAAAAAAGATTATACATCACGACCAGGTATACTTTATTCCAGGGATGCAAAAATAGTTAACAAAACTAACAAAACATTTCATATTAAAAGAAAAAAAGATTAAATTATGTGATAACATCAATTGATGCAGAAAAAGCATTTCAAAAGATACAACATCCCTTCATGATCAAGACTCTTAGTGAAATCAGCATAGGAAAATCATTCTAAACACAATAAAAGCTATCTATGAAAAACCCATAACTAACATTATCCTGATAGGGGCATCTCTGCTCTCCCTTCTGGTGCAGCTTTATGGTTGTGAATACCCTCAGCTGGAGCTTCCCCTTTCAAACCCGAGTGCTAATCAAAACATAAAGTTTCTGGACATCTCCAACTCTGCCTCTGCTGTTCCTTCTTGGTGCAGTTTCACAGCTGTAAATCACCCCTAACCAGGAGTCCCCGATACAGATCCCAGTTTTAGTCAGGTAGGCAAAGTTTTTCTTCCTTGTTCTTTTCTGTCCCTTCTAATTTTCTTACTGTGCTTTACAGTTTTCCAATTTTAACTCAATTTTATTTTCTGCAACATGATTTGTTTTTTTCCACCACTTTTTATTCTAGTCTTCCCATCTTTTTTCATTGCTCTTTGTTCTATTCCTGTTTCCTAGTTTCTTTTTCTTTTAACTTACTTTCTTGTTTTACTGCTCAGCCTTACCCACTGCCTAGAGAAAACTAGGTGCATATGAGCTAAACATCTGAACATTGTGAACTTTAGAGAATTCTATGCAACTCACTGTAGTGGTTGCAAAAGAGAGTAAAATTTCTGATCTTAAATTTAATTTTAAAACTTCCCCTGTGATTTCCACTCTGGAAGACTTAGTAGAAGCAAGAAAATAGCATAAAATTATTTCACAGTAAGTAAAACAAATGAACGCACACTTATAGAATCCTTCTCCAACAAATCAGCCAAAATGACTAAATGACTAAATTAGTTAGTCATTATTAAATGATTAAAAATTAGAGAAGAGCCTCAAGGATGAGAGAATCAAGTAATACATTTCTTGGCAAAAGGAACACTGTAACTTGTCTCTAAATAGGAAAAAAAATAGAGGATGTTACTGAAATGTCAGAAATCTAATTTATAATATTTATGATAAAACCCTTTATGATGAAAGAGAAAAGAGATGTTGAGCTCCAAGAGATAAGGAAGTCCTTCCTTGATATGAAATAATTTGAGACCATAAAATAGAATGAAAAGGAACTGTTAGATATAAAGGCTGTATTTACAGAAAATGAAAACCCTCTTGAAAAAGTTGAAAGCAGGCTAGACCATGCCAAAGATCAAATATCAGAAATAGAAGACAGAAACCTCTGATCTACAAAAAATTATCAAAAATACTGAGAGAAAAAGGAAAACTAAGGATATTATACAATACTAGATACCATGAAATGCCCAAAATATAGGTATAATTAGTATTACAGAAAGTGAAGAAACTAAAAAGGGCATTGTAAATCTACTCCACAAAATCTCGGAATTAAACTTTCCAAGTCTATAGAGGCACTCAAACATTCTGAAACAGAGATACAAAAATATCCAAATAGAATTTAATCCAAGAAGAACATCTCCACACACATCACAGGTAGTTTGGACAAAACTACAGACAAAACTAAATCAAGTCACCTACAAAGGATATGCCATCAGGCTAAAACCAAATCTCTCACTAAAATACAGTGCAAGCTAGGAAATAATGGAAAAGTATATTCGGTATTAAATGAAAAACAATTTCGTTCAAGAATATTATATCCACCAAGTTTATTCTTCATATGGGGGAAGGAGATAAAAACATTCTCAGATGAAAGAAAGAAAAGAAGAAAGGAAGGAAGGAAGGAAAGAAGAAAGAAGAAGAAAAAAAGACAGAAAGGAAGGAGGGAAGGAGGGAAGGAGGAAGGAAGGAAGGAAGGAAGGAAGGAAGGAAGGAAGGAAGGAAGGAAGGAAGGAAGGAAGGAAGGAGAAAGAAAGAAGAAAGAAGAAGAAAGAAGAGAGAGAAAGAAAGAAAGAAAGAAAGAAAGAAAGAAAGAAAGAAAGGAAGGAAAAAAAGGAAGAAAGAAAGGAAGGAAGGAAGGAAGGAAGGAAGGAAGGAAGGAAGGAAGGAAGGAAGGAAGAAAGAGAAAAAAGAGAGGGAGAGAGGAAGGAAGGAAGGAAGGAAGGAAGGAAGGAAGGAAGGGAGGGAGGGAGGGAGGGAGGAAGAAAGAAAAAGAGAGAAAGACAAAGAAAGAGAGAGAGAGAAAAAAGAAAGAAAAGAAAGAAAGGAAAGAAAGAAAGAAAGAAAGAAAGAAAGAAAGAAAAGAAAGAAAGAAAGAAAGAAAGAGAGAGAGAGAAAGGAAGGAAGAAGAAAGAAAAGAGAGAGAAAGAAAGAAAGAAGGAAGGAAGGAAGGAAGGAAGGAAGGAAGGAAGAGGAAGGAAGAGGAAGGAAGGGAGAAAGAAAGAAGGGAGGGGAGAAAGAAAGAAGAAAGAAAGAAGAAGAAGAAAGAAGAAAGAAAGAAAGAAAGAAAGAAAGAAAGAAGAAAGAAAAGAAAGAAAGGAAAGGAAGGAAGGAAGGAAGGAAGGAAGGAAGGAAGGAAGGAAGGAAGGGAAGGAAGGAAGGAAGAAAGAAAGAGAGAGTGAAAGAATTTACTGTCTCCAGACTGTCTCTTCAAGAAATTCTGAAGGGAGCCCTATACCGAGAAATCTAAAGACAGATAGAAATAAGAACAAAAAACATCTTAGCAGTATGGTAAGGACAAGTCTGGAAATATTGATAATAACATTGAATGTTAATAGATTAAATTATTCAATCAAGAGACACAGACTGGATGACTAGATTAAAAATCAGAAACCCTTCCTCTGCTACCTACAAGAAACCCATCTCATGGATAAAACTATGCATAGATTAAACATGAAGGACTGGAAACAAGTATTCCATGCAAATAGAAACCAAAAAAAATATGGGAGTTGTTATACTGATTTTGGACAAAATAGACTTAAGACGAAAAGTGTAAGAAGAGAAAAAGAAGGGCATTATATAATAGTAAATTCTCGAAGAAGATATACTGCTTATAAATATCTATACATCCAACTCACAAACACCCAAATATAAAAAGAAAAGATTGATAGATCTAAAAGGAGAGATAGACTGTAACACAATAATTGTTGGATGACTCAACAGCACATTATCTCCTTTAGACAGATCAATGAGATAAACAATAAACAAAGAGATTCTGGAAGTAAATGATAATATAAAACAAATAGATGTGACAGATATCTATAGAACTTTCCACCCCAAAATACAAAAAACACATTTCTCTCAGCCTTGCATGGTACTTTCTTAAATACTGACCACATGACAGGACACTAAGCCAGCCTTTACTAATTAGAAGACATAGAAAGTATATCCAACATCTTCTTCGACTATGATAGAATTAAACTTGGTATTAACTTCAGAAAAAAGTCTCAAAAATACACAAATATAGGGACCAGCAGTTAGTGTAAAGGCTATATCGCTGGACTCCCATGTAGTCGACCGCGGTTCGAGTTCCAGACCCAGTGGCTTAAACTCACGCTGGGCGCATGTGTGTGCGTGCCCAAAACCCCGAGAGGAGAATGGAGGAGAAGGGATTGTGGCGTGGGCATTCTCCCTAGGGGGTGATTTATCCCTTTCTGTCTCTCTGTCTCTCTCTGTCTGTCTGACTAGTGCACACACCCTATAGCAAAAACCTCTTAAAAAAACAAATATATGAAAACTAATTAATGTAATTCTGAACAACTTCATAACTATTGAAGGGATTAAGACTGAAATCAAAATAATGAGTACACAGTTTCCACAATTTATGCAACACTATAAAAGCAGTCACAAGAGGAAAGTTGAAAGCAAGTAGTGCACAAAAGACAAAAACAGGATGGGGGCAAATAGACAACATCATGCCTCAGGTAATTGTAAAAACAACAAAAAAATTCAAAAAAATGCCCAGAAAAAGAAATTAAGATTCAAACAGAAATAAATAAAATAGAAAATAAATGAACTACTCAAAAAATAATAAAATAAAAAGTTTGTTGTTTAAGAAGATAAACAAAATTAACATGCTATTAGCTAGACTAATTAAGAAGAGAGAAAGAAACCAGCTACATCAAATTCACAATGAATTATGTAGCTTTACAGCAACAAACATGACAAAAATACAAAACATCATTAGAGGATACTTTGAGTGACTATACGACAACAAGAAAGAAAAGCTGGATGAAATGGACAAATTCTTGTACACATATAATCTACCAAGATTAACTCAGAAGGACATAGAAAGCCTTAATAGACCTGTAAAAAGCAATAAGATCCAATCAGTAGTAAATAACCTCTCAACAACAAAAAAAATTCCAGGCCCTGGTGGTTTCACTGCTAAATTAAACAAAACATTTAAAGAAGAGGTAACTCCCATTTTACTCAAACTGTTTCTAGAGACTCAAAAGGAAGGAGCCCTTAGAAATTCAATCTAGGAATCCTCCATTATTTTCATTCCAAAAACAGATAACAGTCCAACAAAAAAGAAAACTATACACCTATATCTCTGATGAATATAGATGCAAAATTTCTCAACAAGATAATTGCTAACCATATTCAACAGCATATAGAGAATGCTATTAGAAACAGCTTTTGGTGTAATGGCTATGTCGTTGCACTCCCATGTAGTTGACTGTGTTTCGAGTCCCAATCCCAGTGTCTTAAACTTACACTGGGCAAGTGTGTGAATGTGATCAAGATCCCAAGAGGAGAATGGAGCAGAAGGAATTGTGGCATCATTCTGGGAGGTGATTTATTGCTTTCTGTCTCTATGTCTCTCTCTATCTTTCTGGTGAGTGCATTCACCCTATAGCCCAAATCTCTCAAAACAAACAAACAAAAATGGTTATTAATCATACCCATATAGGCTTTATTCCAGCTATGTAAGATGGTTCAACATATGCAAAACTATAAATGTAATACACCATATTAACAGAAAGAAAGATAAAAACAATATGATCATTTCAACTGATGTGGAAAAATCATGACTTAGCATATAAATAAAATTGGCACAGAGGATAATTTTTTAGCATAATAAAAGCCATCTGCTAAAAATTTATAAGTGAAATTATACTGATTCCACTAAAAACTCTTACCAGAAGAGAATGCTTACTATCTCCCCTTCATTTAATACAGTACTTGATGTCCTAGCAATGCAATCATACAAGAGAATGAAATAAGATATTACAAAAGGAAAAGAAGAGTTGAAATTATTTCTGTTTGCAGAAGACACGATTGTATACATAGAACACCCAGTAGCATCTACAAAAACACTTCTCAAAATATATATAAAGTAGCAGGATACAAAATTAACTTACAAAAATCTATAGCATTTCTATATACAAACAACAAGCACTCAGAGACAGAACTAAAGAATGTAATCCAATTTACAGTAGCAACACAAAATATGAGATCCTAGGAATAAAACCAAACCAAGGAAGTTAAAGATGTTTATTAAAAAAAACTATGAAAATCTTCAAAAGGTATTTGAAAAGGAAACAAAAACATGGAAAAACAGCCCATGTTCCTGGATTGGCAGAATTAACATAATAAAAATTGCAATCTTACCCAAATTAATCTACATATTTAATGCAATACCTATAAAATTATAGAGACATTCTTCAAAGATCTATAAAAGATAATCGTAGTTTTTGTTGGAATTCATAAAAGACCCCATATTGCCTAAGTCATCCTGTGCAAGAAGCATGGACTGGTTGACATCTCACCTTTTTACCCCACTATATATTACAAAGCTATGATAATCAAAACACCAAGGTATTAGCTCAAAAACAGACATGAGTGTCGGTGTCCACCCCAGGTCTTGGGTCTGGTTGAATCATGATCAGGGGGCTGCTGGTGAGGAAGAGAAAGACGAGAAAGAGAAAGCCCTCCATCTTGCCAGGACCAGGGAATTGGAAAGAATGAGACAAAGACATAGAGTAGAAATGGACACAGGCAGCCTGAGCCTAGGTAGCCCAAGCAACTTGTGCCACCCAGACAAACTGGACATCTTTATTTATAGTACAAGGAGGCATTACACATATAGGTTTCATGATACTTCATAGATTGGTTGCCAGGTTACTGACAATAAGAAGCAATTAGCAAATCTATGAGGGCTTAGTCATACCGGGGCAGGTGTATCCCTTGGTGATAATCCCATCCAGAGAAAATCTCATCTTCTTTTCTAATGCAGAAAGCTAGCTGTTAAATGCGGGGAAGGAACTAAAGAACTTCTCCATAAGGAGTGCACCACCCCACCCAGAGAAGGTGAAAGAACCTTTCAGATGCAGAGCAGGGATTGGGTTTTACTAATTGGGGTCAAGATGTTTCTTGAAGACCATCAGATGTGTCTGTTGGAACACTCCTAGTAATTTCCACCCTTGCTCTGTCTGCAGCCAAGGTCAGGGAAAGACAAGTTACAAGGTTCTGCCAAACCTCAAAAGAGCAGATGGTGTTTGCTCAGAACATGTCCCCACACCTCAGATTCTCTCTTTTAAATGAGTCCCCACACATGAGGATCAATGAAACATAGTAGACATCCCAGAAATAAATTCTAAAACATACAGCCAACTTATCTTTGACAAAGGGTATCTATAAATACAATGTGAAAAGTGAAACACCTTTAAACAATGGTTTTGGAAAAACTGGGTATTGACCTGCACAAAGATGAATCTGAACCTTATATGTCACCATTAACAAAATCAAATAAAAGTGGATCAAACCTTTATACCCAAGAGCATAAACTATCAAACTACTGACAAAAAATACTAGGGACACTCTTTGAGACATTGGGATAGGCAAAAACTTCTTAAGCATGATCCTGAAAGCACAGACAATAATCCCAAAAATAGACACGTAGAATTACATCAGATAAAGAAGTTTCTGCACAGTAAAGGACATCATAATTAGTGTGAACTGACAACCCTCAGAATGGTAGAGAATTTTTTTTAACTATGTCTCAGATAAGGGACTGATAACAAGAATACACAAGGAACACCTGTTGCTTACTTGGAAGAAAATGATTAACCCAATTGAAAGTTGAAAAAAATGATCTGAATAAATAACTCTCTAAGGAAGACATATGAAGAGCCACAAAGCATATGAAAAAATGCTCAACATCCCTCATGAAAAGGAAGATGCAGATCTAAATCACAATGAGATACCAGCTAACCCAAGTTAGAATGGTTTAGATTAAAACACACACACAGACACACACACACACGTACTGGTGAGGATTTAGTGAAAGGGGAACTTCTACATTGTTGGTGGGCATGTAAATTGGTCCAGCCACTATGGAGAACAATATGGAGATTTCTCAAAGACCTTCAAATAGAACTACAATATGATCCAACAATTACACTTTTGGCAATCTACATAAAGGACAGGAGAATTCTTAGTCAGAAAAGCACTTGCAAGTTATTTATTTATTTATTTATTTATTTATTTATTTATTTATTTATTTATTTATTTTAGCATTATCTACAATTGCTAAGACATAGAACCAACCCAAATGTTTACAAACAGTTGAATGGATTGAAAAGGTGTGGCACATATACACCATGGAATACTATTCAGCCAAACAAAAGGGCACCAAGGCCCTGGAATTTGATAGACAGTGTAAAAACATGGAAGATTTAATGTTAAGTGAAGCAAGTAGGCTATGAAGGAAAGACTTTGTGTTAGGCCAAGTTAGCTTAATCACCACCATGTTAGAAAATGCAGGTCTGAGTTAGCTTAATTGCTATCCTGTTAAGTCTTCAAGGATAGAGCCCACGTTTTTAGGGCCTCAAGGACAGAACCTGAGGAGTCAGAGACCACATTTATAAACAAAGTGCAGATGAGCTCTGATGACGCCAGGGCCAGGTCAACCTGACCTCAACTCAAAGTCCTAATCTAAACCTAAATACAGTGTAACAGCTAGCTTTCATACATCCCCTTCCCTCAAGTGGAAAATTACTGACTGTGCTTCCTACATTGTGATTCAGAGCTATAAAAGATCCCTTTATCTTAGGCTCGGGGTCCTTGTTGAAAGCCTGCTGCATTGGGCAGGAACTCGGAAACCAGCTAGCTGGAAAAATAAAAGCCTCTTATGTAATTGCATTGTTGTCATCTTTTCTGCATTGCCAATGGTTAGAACAATCTCAGAACCCTAATATTTGGGGGCTCATCCGGGATCAGTCAGCATGGTGGCCACTAAATTAGACACGACAAAAAGAGACTCTGTGTTTTGCCACAGAAGGAGGATTAATTACCTCCGTCTGGGACTTGCAAGGGGCTAAAGAGCCTGTCTCAGACCTGTCTTGCTCTGGAAAGAAGAGTTGGCTGCCTCCATTTGGGACTTGCAGGGGGTCTTGGAGCCTGTTCCCAAACCTGTCTGATTCTGGTAGAGAATTCTCCATGGAGGAACCAGGTTAGCCACCCTGGAGGTTCCACCTGAAGTCGAGGGAGACGTCTTTGACAACCAGGAGATCAACGAGTGTCCGCATTGGACACCGTTTGGTCTAGCATTTGGTAAGGACCCTATAGAACTGGTGTGAATCCGGTGCATGTGGTGGAACTGACCGGCTGGTGTGTGTGGTCATCACCTATGCATGTTTGTTGAGCTGCAGGAGTGATTGTGATTCAGTGTCTCTTTTTGTTGTGGCCTCTATTCCTTTTCTTTCCTGTCATGGGCCAAACCCAAGTAACGCCTAAGAGTCTAATCTTAGATTACTCCTTGGCAGTCCAGGAGAAAGCTCACAACTATGGACTAGAGGTAAGGAAAGGTAAGTTTAATACCTTTTGTTCTTCAGAATGGCCATCCTTTGATGTGGACTGGCCACCACAGGGGACCTTTTTGCTGGAAGTCATCAAGTGGGTCCAAGAAATAATCAGCCAGCCTGGCCTTCAGGTTCATATGAACCAGTATCCATATATTATAATGTGGCAAGAAAATAATGTGGTAGAAAATCCCTCTTCTTGGCTTAGGCCTTTTATACCAGAAAAGGATAAAGATCCCCCAAAAATATTGACTGTGGAGGGTACCCACCCCTCAGAGCTGGGAGAAACTACAAAAGATCTCAAAAGGCCAGTCCTTCAAGGGGACTCTGGGATTTATCCATCCCTGGCAGATTTATATTATGAAACTTATCCACCACCTTATGCTGCAGCAGCAGCTCCTCAAGCTCAGGTGGCTGCAGCTCCTCAGGCTCAGGCAGCAGCACTCTCCCAGCCAGAGGTGGAGTTCCCTCCACAGCCTCAGCAGTCACCTCACTCTACCATGGGGCCTTCTGCACCTCCAGTGTTGGCACAAGGACCTGCTGCAGGACTTAGATCCAGGATGATCCGGGAGGACGAAGAGCCCTCATCCTCTGGGTGGGCTCTCATCCTCCATGTCTGAGCCCTTGGGAGCACAGGTCCTCAAGGAGAGCACACAAATCAGTACTGGCTGTTTTCTAGTAGTGATCTACATAATTGGAAAACTCAAAATCCTCCTTTCTCAGAAGATCCATGGGGACTCACTGATCTGTTTGAGTCTATTCTGTAGACACAGCCCCACTTGGGATGACAGCCAGCAGTTTCTCAAAACCTTGTTCACCCAACTGGAATTTTGAGAATGCTGAAGGTAGGAAGTGTTTCTGAGTCTATCGCCAGACTTTTATGACAGGTCTCCAAGGGGCTGCTAGGCACCCCACCAGTTTGGCAAAGGTAAAAGCAGTGATTCAGAGAAAAAATAAATAAAAACCTGGCCATATTTTTAGAACATCTCTATAGTGCCTAGAGACAGTTCATCCCCCTAGACCCCCTAGCTGAAGAAAACTAATCTGCTATTATCATGTTCTTTATTAATCAGGCAGCACCGGATATTAGAAAAAAAAAAAAAAAAGAGAGGTGACTATTAAAAATCTCATGAGAATAGCAGATAGAGTTTTCAACACTTGAGAAACTCCAGAAAAATGAGAGGATAGACTTAGAAAAGAAGATCAGGAATTACAACAAAGGGTAAAAAAAAAATGAGAGAGAGAAATAGAAAATTTCATCAAAAACAGAATGAGCAGAAGAGGATTCTTCCCACCGCAGATAAAGATTCTCCCCAGCTGTTGGAATTTTTCTCTCTGCTCCTCCCTTGCAGAAGTTGATAACCCCCCCCGTCCCTGAATTAGAAGATGAGGAATCAACCCCTGAGGAGTTAGAACAGACTGAGTGAGAGGTAGCTCAGTATAATGTTAACAGACATCCTGTAATAGGTCTCAGTCAGAAAAAGACATCTGTCCCTATTTCACTGGAGCTATCACAATTGCAGATAATTCCCTGGCCACAACTTATACTGGAAAAGCTATTATGGGACCGACCCTGTGTTGATATGGGGTCAAGGAGATGTCTGTTTGTTTGTTTGTTTGTTTGTTTTTTTCCCATAGGACAATGATGGAACTCACTGGCTTCCATAACACTTGCTGCAGTTTATGGACACCCAGAAAGACCAGGAGGATGTTGTGCCTATGGATCTGCCTGAAGATGGTGACACTCAATGAAGGAGAAATCTACTGGATGGGACTATTTTTAGAGGGAATCATATGGTTCATATGATGGCTCCTCTACCAGAAAACAACTCTGTCAACACCACGCAACCCCAGTATCTGTCCCCTTGTGCCAAAGAAAATCATTGCCTGGACAATTGGATCTTATTCTGGAAAGAAAGATATAGGTATGAAGATGTTTTTATGGTAGAAAATGTTAAAAGAAAGAGAACATTTCAATATTGAAAAAATTTTGTATGATAAAATTTTTGTCCTAAAGTAAGATGGCTGGATTATTTCCAGAATGAAAAAAGGTAAAAGGGGACAAATAATCAAGGAATAAAACATGTTGCAAAAGGTTTGAGTTATGTTGAAGAGGGTCTGAGAGGGAATTGTAAAAGATTTATATATAACAGATGGTATCTGAGGTGGCCATAAAACAGTGGGTATGCTTGAAACTTAAAATTTACATCTGAAAAACCAGGTTGATGGGTTGCATGTGCGCTCTTCTGTCTGATGTCATGTGTTGTATCAGCGGATTTGTGTCATCCCTAAAATCTATAATAAAAGCCAACATGTTTGAGAAAAGGTCAAAAAAAAAAAAAAAAACACACAAGGTTTCTCGTGTGGGGCCAATGAAATAATAATGAATATTCTTACACTCCATCGAGAGATCTTGGAGATAGAAAAGACACGTTCCTCTCCTTTTAATACAACATAAGAGACAAATAAATTGTTACAGCAATTGTATGGTCTCCTACCACATTGACTTCTTGGCAACAGTGGTTAATGCCTGCCATTATAGCAGCAGGTATTGGTCTTGTATTGCTGTGTTATGCCTCCTGCCTTGTGCAAATACTTGGGAGCTCCTTTTTTGGAGTTTGCTCCAAAATTCATCAATTAAAACTTCAAGCCAAGGCATTAGATGCAGAGGCTGGTAGTCAATGACTGGTAAGATCCTTGGGATGTTTCTCAATCGAAGACAGTGGGTGCATGCAAATATGCATTACCTGATGATGGGTAAGAGAAAATGTCACCAAGGACAACCTAAGACAGGAGCAGCCTACTGCCTGTCAGAAATGGTGGATCATTTAATAAACAACAAAAGGGGGTTATGTGGGGAGCCAACGTGGAGATGTGAGGAATGTGCAGGAAGCAACCACTAGAATAAGACCCTGGTCTTTATCTGGACATGGCCTTGGGTGGCTGGATTGTTATGAGCAGAATGTCTTGGGATTGTTTTGAACTGAATGTTCCAAAGTATTGTTATAATGATAGTAATATTCTTTAAATTCCTAACCTAGTGCTTCTCTGCTTCTGTAACTTGCTTGACAATAGTAATGAGAATGATTCCTCATTATATGCAACTCGAGGGGGGGAATGTTAGGTCAAGTTAGCTTAATCACCACCATGTTAGAAAATGCTAGGCCGAGTTAGCTTAATTGCTACCCTGTTAAGTCTTCAAGGATGGAGCCCACATTGTTAGGGCCTCAAGGACGGAACCCAAGGAGTCAAAGACCACATAAATACACAAAGTGTGGCTGGGCTCTGATGATGCCAGGGCCAGGTCAACCTGACCTCAACTCAAAGTCCTAATCTAAACCTAAATATAGAGTAACAGCTAGCTTTCATACATCCCCTTCCCTCAAGTGGAAAATTACTGACTGTACTTCCTACATTGCAATTCAGAACTATAAAAGATCCTTTTATCTTAGGCTCGGGGTCCTTGTTGAAAGCCTGCTGCATTGGGCAGGAACTCAGACCCCAGCTAGCTGGAAAAATAAAAGCCTCTTATGTAATTGCATTGTTGTCATCTTTTCTACATTGCCAATGGTTAGATCGATCTCAGTACCTAAACATTTATAAGTCCCCTCTTAACATTTTTCAAGTGTCCACACACTGTGGTAGAAAGACTGGACAAAATAAAAACATTGAAAATGGTTATAAATGCAAGAGACAAGTGGGAAGAGTGTTTGGGAGACAAAGAGTGTAGGAAAAGAAATTTGGGGGAAAAATAGAGAGGCAAGATATTTGTAGGACACAGATATAATTTATTATCTGTTGATGATGATGTGTATAATATTCTCAACTGGTTTCAACTGAGGTGTAATTTATGCTGGGTAAAATCTCTCTGTATTGCTATTGAGAGTATTAATAATAAAATAATAACAACAACAACAATAATGAAACATTGTCCTGAAGGAGAAATGCTTAAAGATTTTTAGCTAAATTCTTGTATAAACAAGTATGCCCATTTTCTCCACCCCTTTCAATATAGTACTGGAAGTCCTTGCCAATGGTTTTTACAGAAAGTGGATTAATATGAGAGATTTACTGTTGAGTGATGCAAGCCAGGCTATAAAGTATATATTCACTGTTCACACTCTATGGCCTGAACTGAATTTTAGAGGACATAGAAACATAAAAAAATGGTTTAAATACAAGATACAGTGTGGAAAGAGGGTGAGAGAATAAAAGTCTGAGTAAAGACATTAAGGAGAAAAATAGAGAGGCAAGACATTTATGGAACAAAGAAATGGGTTATTATTCATTGACGACAATATGTGCAGTATCATGAGAAATGTCTTCATGTGGGAACATTCAATTTAAATGCTAAGTGACATATGTGATCAAATGTATAAAAGAAAATAAAATTAAATAATAAAATAAATCCAAGAAAATGCTTAACAAAATGACAGGAGTAAATACACAATTATCAATAATAACACTTAATGTTAATTATTTAAATTATGCTATTAAAAGACATATCTGCTAAAATTTTTACAAAAATAAATCCAGAAGTTATCTGCATTCCACCTACAAGAATCACACATCACTGATAAGGACATCAGTGAAGAACTGGAAAAAGTTATTCAATACAAATGAAAACCTGAAAAAGAAAAAAAAGGCTGGAGTTGTAAAACTGATAGCAGACAAAATAGACTTTAACATAAACTATTAAAGAAGAGACCAATATGGAAATTATACAGTACTAAAAGGACTCATTCACCAAAAAGAATTAAAACTTGTAAATATCTATACACTGAACACGACAGCACCTAAATACATCAAAGAGAGACTGTTCAATCTCAAGGGAGATATAGCCTGTTACACAATAATTATTGGGATTCTGGACCCCTGGGCCAGGATCTCCGAGGGAGGACTGCCCCCAGTAGTTCCAGCCCCGGGACCCCCAGGCCAGAGCCCCCTCTTTCAGCCAGGAACGCCCTCAGTTCATCCACACCACACCCCCATCTTTCGACCCCTGGGCCAGGATCTCCGAGGGAGGACTGCCCCAAGTAGTTCCAGCCCCAGGACCCCCAGGCCAGAGCCCCCTCTTTCAGCCAGGAACGCCCTCAGTTCATCCACACCACACACCCATCTTTTGACCCCTGGGCCAGGATCTCTGAGGGAGGACTGCCCCCAGTAGTTCCAGCCCCGGGACCCCCAGGCCAGAGCCCCGTCTTTCAGCCAGGAACACCCTAAGTTCATCCACACCACACCCCCTCTTTCGACCCCTGGGCCAGGATCTCCGAGGGAGGACTGCCCCCAGTAGTTCCAGCCCCGGGACCCCCAGGCCAGAGCCCCGTCTTTCAGCCAGGAACGCCCTCAGTTCATCCACACCACACCCCCATCTTTCGACCCCTGGGCCAGGATCTCCGAGGGAGGACTGCCCCCAGTAGTTCCAGCCCCGGGACCCCCAGGCCAGAGCCCCCTCTTTCAGCCAGGTACATTTTTTTTCCTTTTTTTTTTTTCTTTCTCTGTCCTGTTATCCACATCTTTCAATTGTAAATTTCTCTCTTCTGATCAACACACAGGAACGCCCTCAGTTCATCCACACCACACCCCCATTTTTCGACCCCTGGGCCAGGATCTCCGAGGGAGGACTGCCCCCAGTAGTTCCAGCCCCGGGACCCCCAGGCCAGAGCACCCTCTTTCAGCCAGGAACACCCTCAGTTTATCCACACCACACCCCCATCTTTCGACCCCTGGGCCAGGATCTCCAAGGGAGGACTGCCCCCAGTAGTTCCAGCCCCGGGACCCCCAGGCCAAAGCCCCCTCTTTCAGCCAGGAACGCCCTCAGTTCATCCACACCACACCCCCATCTTTCGACCCCTGGGCCAGGATCTCCGAGGGAGGACTGCCCCCAGTAGTTCCAGCCCCGGGACCCCCAGGCCAGAGCCCCCTCTTTCAGCCAGGAACGCCCTCAGTTCATCCACACCAAACCCCCATCTTTCGTCCCCTGGGCCAGGATCTCCGAGGGAGGACTGCCCCCTGTAGTTCCAGCAACGGGACCCCCAGGCCAGAGCCCCCTCTTTCAGCCAGGAATGCGCTCAGTTCATCCACACCACACCCCCATCTTTCGACCCCTGGGCCAGGATCTCCGAGGGAGGACTGCCCCCAGTAGTTCCAGCCCCGGGACCCCCAGGCCAGAGCCCCCTCTTTCAGCCAGGTACATTATTTTTCCTTTTTTTTTTTTCTTTCTCTGTCCTGTTATCCACATCTTTCAATTGTAAATTTCTCTCTTCTGATCAACACACAGGAACGCCCTTAGTTCATCCACACCACACCCCCATCTTTAGACCCCTGGCGAAATCGCGCACCGCGCTAGCGTGCGGCGCTCGACTTTTTCTTTATTCTACATATTATTTTCTTCCCAGTTTCCCAATCCTCACATCCTTTATCTGCACCATCCCTGGATGTCCAGATAGGTCTAGAATTACAATTCTGAAATATTCTAGCATTTTAAGACTCTCTAGAATCCTCCAGTTCCCTGAAACACCTGTGGAGAAGGAGATACATTTCTTTGGACACCTGAAGTGAATACTTTTTCTTGGTTTATATTACTAAACACAATTGAAGATAGACTTCGGCTGTCTCCATTCCATATCAGAAAGGAAACACACTTGCTTCTATTAGAAGAAACCTTCTCGTAAAAGGTTTTTCAAAGGGAACGCATCTCCCAATGGGTAGAAGTACAAGAACCTCAGGCCTGAATAAAGCAGGAAATATGTCTCCATCAAAGGAACACAGTAACTCCCTTCCTGTTCCTGAAAAAATTGAGGACGTTACCAAAATGTCCGAGATAGAGTTTAGAACATTAATGTTGAACAACTACTATGAGCTGGAACAGAAAAGAGACAATGAATTACAGGAGATGAGAAAGTCCTTCAACGATATGAAGGAAGAAATTCTGAGGAAGAATAATACTGAACTATTAGAGGTGAAGTCTGAAATACAGGAAATAAAAAACTCTCTTGAAAGTATTAAAAGTCGATTAGACCATGCTGAAGGTTGAATCTCTGATGTAGAAGATAAAACTTCTGACCTAGAGAAAACCACCAAAAAGATAGAGAAAATAACAAAAAAACATGAAGATAATATACGAGAATTACTAGATTCCATTAGACGTCCTAACGTCCACATAATTGGTATCCCAGAAGGTGAAGAAACTAATAAGAGCATGGAAAACCTATTCCATGAAATCTTGGAAGAAAATTTCCCAAGCATAGAGAGGCACTCCAACATCCAGACCCAGGAAATTCAAAGGACACCAAATAGAATCAACCCAAGAAGATCTTCCCCAAGGCATATCATCGCCAGACTGGCTAAGACCACAGATAGAGATAAGATACTAAAACTAGCAAGAGAGAAACGACAAGTGACTTACAAAGGTCACCCCATCAGGCTAACACCGGACTTCTCAATGGAAACAATGCAAGCAAGGAAAGAATGGGAAGATGTATCGAAAGTGTTAAGAGAGAAACAATTTCAACCAAGACTATTGTATCCTGCAAGATTAACCTTCATATGGGAAAAAAAGATTAAAATCTTCTCAGACAAACAAAACCTGAAAGAATTTGCCAGCACCAGGCCAGCTCTCCATGAAACCCTGAAGAAAGTACTGTTCCAGGATAACTAAAGAAGCAACAGCCAGAAACAAAAGAGTAAAAGGCAACTAAGACAATGGCCAACTTAAATGCCCAGACAGATCCATTAACATCAATAATAACATTGAATGTTAATGGATTAAACTCTCCAATCAAGAGACACAGACTGGCTGAATGGGTTAAAAAGCAAAAACCCTCTATCTGTTGCCTACAGGAAACCCACTTCATGGATAAAGATATACATAGACTGAAAGTGAAGGGTTGGAAAAAGATTTTCCATGCAAATGGGAACCAAAAAAGAGCTGGAGTCGCAATACTGATCTCTGACAAAATAGGCTTTAAAACAAAAACTGTTCGAAGAGACAAAGAAGGGCACTATATTGTAGTAAAAGGATCAATCGATCAAGAAGATATAACGCTTATTAATATCTATGCGCCCAACACAGGAGCACCCAAATATGTGAAGGAAAGACTGCTAGATCTAAAAAGGGAGATAGACTGCAACACACTAATTGTTGGAGACCTCAACACTGCACTATCCCCCCTGGATAGATCATCTAGACTAAAAATAGGTAAAGAGATAAAAGATCTAAATGATATCATAAATCAAATGGACTTAACAGACATCTATAGAACTTTCCATCCTAAAACCTCAAGATACACTTTTTTCTCGCCGCCACATGGAACATTCTCGAAGATTGACCACATCATTGGGCACAAAGCAAGCTTCTACAGATTGAAAAGCATAGAAACTATACCCAGCATCTTCACCGACCATGATGGAATTGAACTTCAGTTTAATTTCAAGAGAAATCCTCAAAAATACTCAAATACATGGAAACTTAATAACCTACTCCTGAATGACTCCACAACTACTGAAGAAATAAAGACTGAAATCAAAAGGTTCATGGAAGTCAATGACAATGAGGACACGAGTTTCCATAATCTTTGGGACACTGCTAAAGCAGTCATAAGAGAGAAGTTCATAGCAATTAGTGCACATAAGAGGAGCATGGAAAGAAGGCAAATGGATCACCTAACATCATGCCTCACAGAATTGGAAAAGCAACAGCAAAAAGATCCAAAAAACTCCAGGAGAAAGGAAATAATAAAGATACGAGCAGAAATAAATGAAATAGAAAATAAACGAACTATACAGAAAATAAATGAAAGTAAAAGCTGGTTCTTTGAAAAGGTAAACAAAATTGATACACCACTTGCGAGACTTATTAAGAAGAAGAGAGAAAAGAACCAGGTGAATCAGATCTGCAATGAAGCAGGCAAAATAACAACAGACATAGTAGAAATAAAAAACATTATTAGGGGATACTATGAACATCTGTATGCCAAGAAACAAGATAATTTGGATGAGATGGACAAATTTCTGGACAGGTATAATCTACCTAGATTGAGCCAGGAGGATATAGAAAGTCTGAATAGGTCCATAACAAGCCAGGAGATCAAATCAGTTATAAATAACCTCCCAACAAAGAAAAGCCCTGGCCCTGATGGATTCACCTCTGAATTCTACAAAACTTTCAAAGAAGAGTTAACCCCCATTCTGCTCAAGTTATTTCTTAGTATCCAAAAGGGTGAATCTCTCCCTAATTCCTTCTATGAAGACTCTATCACCCTTATCCTTAAAACTGATAAGGACAGGACAAGGAAGGAAAACTATAGACCAATATCCCTGATGAATATAGACGTGAAGATTCTCAACAAGGTACTAGCAAATCGTATACAACAACTTATCAAAAAGATTATACACCATGATCAGGTAGGCTTTATCCCAGGAATGCAAGGTTGTTTCAACATACGCAAAACCATAAATGTAATACACCATATTAATAGGAAGAAAGATAAAAACCATATGGTCATATAAATTGATGCAGAAAAAGCATTTGATAAGATACAACATCCCTTCATGATCAAGACTCTCAGCAAAATGGGCATAGAAGGGCCATTTCTCAACACAATAAAAGCTATCTATGAAAAACCCATAGCGAACATCATCCTCAATGGAGAAAAGCTGAAAGCTTTTCCACTAAAAACGGGTACAAGACAAGGATGTCCACTTTCTCCACTCCTCTTCAATATAGTACTAGAAGTCTTGGCCATTGCAATCAGAAAAGAGGAAAAAATAAAAGGCATTCAAATAGGAAAAGAAGAGGTGAAACTCTCTCTATTTGCAGATGACATGATTGTATACATAGAAGACCCAATGGTTTCCATAAAAAAATTTCTGGAAGTAATACATGAATACAGTAACGTTGCAGGATACAAAATTAATATCCAGAAATCTATAGCATTTCTGTATACGAACAACAGGCAGACTGAGATGGAACTGAAAAAAGTTGTTCCATTTACCATAGCCACAAAAAGTATAAGATACTTAGGGATAAATCTAACTAAAGAAGTTAAAGACCTCCACAAGGAAAACTATGAGAAGATAAAAAAAGAAATTGAAAATGACACAAAAAAGTGGAAGGACATCCCATGTTCCTGGATTGGAAGAATTAATATAATCAAAATGGCAATTTTACCCAAATTAATCTACCTATTTAATGCAATGCCAATCAAAGTACCAGATACATTCTTCACAGATCTAGGAAAGACAATCATAACATTTGTCTGGAATCATAAAAGACCCCGTATTGCCAAAGCAGTTTTGCACAAGAAGAATGGAGTGGGCGGCATCTCACTCCCTGACCCAAAAATATACTACAAAGCTGTGGTAATCAAAACAGCATGGTACTGGCACAGGAACAGACAGGTGGAGCAATGGAACAGAATAGAGTCCCCAGAAATGAATGCTCAAACATACAGCCAACTGATTTTTGACAAGGGGCACCAGTCAATCCTGTGGGAAAAGGATAACCTCTTCAGCAAATGGTGCTGGCAAAACTGGATCTCCACTTGCAGAAAGATGAATCTGAACCCCTACCTCTCACCTCTGACAAAAATAAAGTCAAGGTGGATCAAAGATCTAAACCTAAGACCTCAAACTATAAAACTGCTCCTGGAAAACACCGGGGAAACTCTGGGAGACATTGGGGTAGGGAAAAACTTCTTAAATAAGACTCCCAATGCACAGTCTATGATCCCTAACATAGACAAGTGGGATTACATCAGACTAAGAAGTTTCTGCATGGCAAAAGACACAGTGATTAGTGTGAACAGACAGACCTCAGAATGGGAAAATATTTTTGTAAACTATGCATCAGACAAGGGACTGATAACCAGAATCCACAAGGAACTCAAGCGGCTGTTTTGGAAAAAGACAATCAATCCTATTAAAAGATGGGAGAATGAGTTGAAAAAACCACTTTCTAAAGATGACATACGAATAGCTAAAAGGCATATGAAAAAATGCTCAACATCCCTCATTGTAAGAGAAATGCAGATCAAAACAACAATGAGATATCACCTAACCCCAGTCAGAATGTCTAAGAGTAAATAAAAAAAAATGATAAGTGCTGGATGGGGTGTGGTGAAAATGGAACTCTCTTACACTGCTGGTGGGACTGTAAATTGGTACAACCACTGTGGAGAACAATTTGGAGATTCCTCCAAAATCTACAAATAGAACTACCATATGATCCAGCAATCCCACTCCTTGGTATCTACCCGAAGGACAGAAGAATACTTAATCGAAAAAGTGCTTGCACATCGATGTTTATTGCGGCACTTTTCACGATTGCTAAGTCATGGAAACAACCTAAATGCCCACGAACTGATGAATGGTTAGAAAAACTGTGGCACATATACTCAATGGAATACTATTCATCCATATAAAACAACAAATCCCTGACTTTTGAAAGGAAGTGGATGAATATGGAAGACTTACTGTTGAGTGAAGCAAGCCATGCTATGAAGGAGAGACATTGTATGTCCCCACTTAATATATACCGAGTGTCTGCACTCTAAATGTGTATATATATATACACATATATATATTTGTATATATATATGTGTGTATATATATATATTTTTGAAACCATTCTGCTTCTGTTGTTATAGAGTTTTAAATTTATACAAAATTATAAGACATATTTTGAACATTATCTTTAAAATTCAGTATTTTGAGATCTTGAAAGTTGCTTGTAAACTGTCAAGAATTATGGAGTATGAGCTAAAATTTTTTGCTATGTAAAGTAAATGTTTGTGGAAAAATGTAAAAATAAAAAAATAAAAAAAAATATTGGGATTCTCTACACCTTACTGTCTCATCTGAAAAGTTCACCTAGAGAAAAAATAAACAGAGATACAAAATCTAAATTATACCAGTTTTTGAAAAGAACTTGACAGACATTTAGAGTATTTTACACAACAACCATAAAATAATAATTTTGTTCATCCCCACATTAAAAATTCTTAAAGATCAACCACACGATAGAACACAAAACAAGCATTTACAAATTCAAAGGTATAGAAACTGTATCAAAGGGCCTTTAAAGTGGTGTAGTAGTTAAAGCCACTAAACTCACAAATGGCTGACTGTGCGTTAATTCCTGGAACTGGCAACCTTATTGCTCTCTTTTTCTCTCACTCGTTCTGTATATCTTTAATCACATTTTTTTTAAAAAGTTAAATAAAATAATTATAAAAAATATAGTGTGTCTAATATATTTTTTCCAATTATTATTGGGTCAAACTTGAAAGCAACTACAGAAAGAAGCCGTCATGCAGAGCCCCACCGTCCAGATCCCAGAATTTATTAAGGGACAGAATACTTGCAGGCATCTTCATCTCTGTTTGTGGTGCCTGTTTATGGGCACAGAATTGCTGCTGTGAAGCCTCCAGCTAGGGATCCCACCCTTTCAAACCCAGAAGCTAAAACATATATGGAAAAATCTCTGTATATCATGTTATTTCTATCTTCTACGATTAAAAAAAAAGCAAAATATTTTCTCCTGTGCCTTTCTCTTGCTAATTTGTCTTTCCTTACCAATAGAACAGAATTCTGACAGGCAACTCCATCTCAGCATGTGCTTTCCTTTTCTGGGCCCCGTATCACTTCTGTGAAGCCCCCAGCCAGGGCTCTAACACTTTGGGACTCCTGAACCTAGAAGATGTAGGAAAAATCTCTATTTTGTTATTTTCTATCTTTTATATTTTTTAAAAAAGGTTTTCCCCATATGTACTGTTCTCTTGCTAATTTTTCCTTCCTTCCCATACACAGAACAGAACACTTGCAACCATCTCTATCTCTGCATGTACTGTCTTTTGCCCCAGCATCACTGGTGTAAAACCCCTAGACAGGGCTTTCATTTTTAATTTAAATTTTTTCTGTTTTTGTTTTGTTCTTTAATTATTTTTACTTTTATTTCTCTTCCTATTTCTGTTTTCTACTTCCTTCTTCTTTTATCTTACTTTCTCATTTTGTTTCTCAGTCCTTACCCACTGCCTACACAGGCCTGGGTCCATAGAAACCAACTATCTAAATACTGTGAGATTAGAGAATTATTTACCCCCACTCTATCAGTTGCAAAAAAGAAATAAACTCCTCTTTATAAATCTGACCTCAAAATTTCTCCTGTGGTGGGACCAGCAGTTAGCATAATGGCTATGTCACGGGACTCCCACGTAGTCGACCGTGGTTTGAGTCCCAGACCCGATGGCTTAAACTCATGCTATAGGGCGCATGCACTCGCCAGACAGACAGAGAGAGACAGAGAGATAGAAAGCAAGAACTCACCCCCCAGAGGGGATGGCCACGCCGCAATCCCTTCTCCTCCAATCTCTTCTCGGGATCTTGGGCATGCACGTACACGCACCCGGCATGAGTTTAAGCCACCGGGTCCAGGACTCGAACCGTGGTTGACTATGTGGGAGTCCAGCGACATAGCCATTACGCTAACTACTAGCCCCAGCACAGTATTTTTTTTTTTACATTAAAGGAAAACATACAAGCTTCCAGTCACAGAAACCTCCAATAAATTAGTCAAAGTGACTACATTACCAAACAACTAAAAACTGTAGAACCTCAAGAATGAGAGAACTAAGTAATACATAACCAACAAGAAAACACAGTGATTTGTCTCCAAGTATGAAAAAATTAGAAGATATTACCTAAATACCAGAACGAGAATTTAGAACATTTATGGAGACAAAACTTTATGAAATGCATGAGAAAAGAGACATTGAACTTCAAAAGATGAAGAAGTCTTTTTAAAGTAGGAAAGAACTAGAAACCATAATAAATAATCCATGTTAAACTGTTAGATATGAATTTTGTAATTCAGTAAATTAAAAGCTCCCTTGAAAGTACTAAGCAGAATATTATGCAGAAGATCAGATCTCAAATATTAAAGGCAAAGCCTCTGACCCATAAAAAAATCACCAAAAAGACTGAAAAAGTAGACAAAAAAATAGACAACATATGAGGAATACTAGATATCATTAAACACCCAAACAACCAAATGATTGTTATCCTGCAAGGTGAATAAAAATAAGGGCATTGATAACCTATTCTGCAAAATGCTGGAAGAAAATTTTCCAAGCTAGAGAAGAATTAAAAACATCCAGATTCAAGATATACAAAGAACTCCAAACAGAATCAATCCAAGAAGAACCTCTCCAAGGCAATTCATAGCCAGATTGGCCAAAACACAGACTAAGACAAAATGCTAAAATTGTCAAAAGAGAAATATTAAGTTACAAAGTTTATCTCATCAGACTAACAATAGAATATTCATCAGAAACAATGCAGGCAAAGAAAGAATTGGGAAATATATTCAAAGTGTTAAATAAAAAACAATTTCAACCAATATAACTATATCTGGCAAGATTATTATTCATACACCTAAAAATGTTTAGCAACCAAACCAACTCTTCAAAAAATTCTGAAAGAAGTATTAAACCAATAGAACTAAAGACAGACAAAAAGAAATAAGAGAACAAAAAACAACCAAGAATATGACAACTTAATGGTAGGGACAAGTCTGGAAATATTGATAATAAAGCTGAAAGGTAGTTAATTGTTTAAATTCGCCAATCAAGAGACAGAGATTTGGGACCAGCATCTAGCATAATGGCTATGTTGCTGGACTCCCATGTAGTTGACCGTGGTTCGAGTCCTGGACCCAGTGGCTTAAATTCACACCGGGTGAGTGTGCATGCATGTCCAAGATCCCAAAAGGAGAATGGAGGAGAAGAGATTTCGGGGTGGCCATCCCCCCAGGGGGTGATTTCTCGCTTTCTGTCTCTCTCTGTCTCTCTGATGAGTGCATGCGCCCTATAACAAAAACCTCTCCAAAAAAAGAAAAAGAAAAAAAAAAAGAAAGAGAGGGACTTTTTGGATAGATAAAATTCTAAAACTCTCTCTCTGTTATCTGCTAGAAATCCATCTCATGTACTAAAAGTGAAGGGTTGGAAAAAAGTATTTCATGCATATGAAAACCAAAACCAAACAGGAATCACTAAATTGATTACAGACAAAATAAGCTTTAAGACAAAAATCTGTAAAATGAGACAATGAAAGACAGTATACAAAAAAGAATAATTAATCAGGAAGTTATATGCTTATAAATATTTATGTGCTTGATTCAGAAACACTCAAATATGTGAAGGAAAGATTGCTATATTTAAAAGGAGAGATTGACTGTAATGACTAATAGTTGGGTATCTCAACACCCCATTGTCTCCTTTAAACAGATCTACAAAACAAAATGTAAGTAAAGAAATTCAGGACCTAAATAATATCATAAATCAGATAGACTTAACAGATATCTCTAGAACTTTCTATTCAAAACCAAAAAATATATACATTTTTCTCACTCCCACATTATATCTTCTCACAGATTGATTCATAATAGGGCACAAAATAAGCATTTACAAATTCAAAGGCATAGACATTATTTTCAGTATCTTCTTTGACCAATCAAGAAATTAAAATGGATATCAATATCAGGAAGACCCCTTAAAAATACACAAATATATGGAAACTAAATACTAAATACTCCTGAATGACCTCAAGACTACTGAAGAGATTAAGACAAATAAAAAAATTCATGGGAACAAATAATAATGAGTGCACAAGTTTTCATAATCTATGGGACACCACAAAAGTAGTCATAAAAGGGGGGTTTGTATAAATTAGTTCAACTACAAAAAGATAGAAAGATGGTAAAATAACAACCTAGCATCAGGGAACTCAAAAAGAAAAAAAAATAAAAAATGATAGAAGAGGGAACCAGCAGTTAGCATAATGGCTATGTCGCTGGACTCCCACGTAGTCGACCACGGTTTGCATCCCGGACCCGGAGGCTTAGAACTCATGCTGGGCGCGTGTGCATGTGTGCCCAGGATCCCGAGAGGAGAATGGAGGAGAAGGGATTGCGGCGTGACCATCCCCCCGGGGGATGATTTCTCACTTTCTGTCTCTATGTCTCTCTCTGTCTGTCTGGTGAGTGCATGGGCCCTGTAGTGAAAACCTCTCAAAAAAAAAAATGATAGAAGAAAAAAATAAGTCCAAGCAAAAATCAATGAAATAAAAAAATAAATGGACTATAAAAAAATGAAAACAAAGCTTGTTCTTTGAGAGATAAACAAGATTGACATACCATTAGCAAGACTATCGAGCAAAACAAGAGAAAGAAAACAAATCAAATTAGCAATGAAACAGGCAATATTACAATCAACATAATAAAAATACAAAGCTTCATTACACAGTACTACTATGAAAGTCTATATGCCTACAAACAAGAAAACCTGGATGAAATGGACAAATTATTGAACACATAGAATTTACCAAGATTGACTCAGGGGGAAAGAATCCTGAATAGGTCCATAAGAAACAATGAAATTGAATCAGCAATAAATAACCTCCCAATAAGGAAAAGTTCAGGTCCAGATGGCTTCACTTCTAAATTCTAAAATACTTCTGAGTATTCAGTAAGCAAAATTATTCTCAATTTTTTTGAATACTGCAAAGGAAGGAATATTATCACATTTATTTAATTAAGCCTCCATTGGCCTTATTTGCAATTTACATAAGTATATAAAAAGAAAGAAACACTACAGACCAATATCTCAGGTGAATATAGATGCCAACATTTTCAACAAATACTAGCAAATTGTATCCACAAATATAAGACGTATTATTTGTTATGACCAGCTATGCTTTCAGAAATGCAAGATGGTTAAACGTAGGCAAAATCATAAATGTAATGCATCATATTAACAGAAGAAAGATAAAAAGCATATAGTAATTTCAATTAATGTAGAAAAACATTTGACAAAATACAAATCCCTTATGATTAAAGATCTCAGAGAAATCACTATAAAGGAATCATTTCTAAACAAAATAAAAACCATTTACAAAAAACCTATATCTAACATTAAACAGAATGTATAAAAATTGGTACAAGACAAGGCATTTCACTGAATACATAGAAGACTTTAGATAGGCACCAAAAAAAAAACTTTCTGAAGAAATAATTGAATACAGTAAAGTGTCAGGATACAAAATCAACTTACAAAAATGTATAACATTTCTATATACAAACAAGAAGACAGAGACAGGACTGAGAATGTAATCTCATTGACCATAGCCACAAAAACTATAAGATACCTAAGGATATATCTAACTAAGGAAGTCAAACATCTCTACAAAAAAAAAAACAAAAAAAAAACAAAAAAAAAAACCTATGAAAATCTTTAAAAAGAAATAAAAATGACAGAAAAGTCAAAGAACGTTGTTTATTCCTAGATTAGGAGAATTAATATAAACAAAATGGCAATTATACCCAAATTAACCTACTTATTTTTTTCCTTTAATTTCTAATTTCAATTTCTTTAATAAATTCAATCACATGGTACCTGGCTTGCAAAGTGAATATTACAACATGTGTACAGTTATCTCCTGTCCAGTTAACAATACTATAATCTTCAATAGATAATCTATTTTCTTTCCCATAAATGACTTGTCTCTATTTTTCTCTGTAATGTCGTTTCTCATACAATACTCCTTCTCCCACCTTTTTCCACTGGTTATTTATACTCATTTTCTATGTTTCTATATCCTTTAGTCTATCAGTTTTGGCCATAGCGTGTGGACACTCAGTATATATTCAGTAGAAACATACAATGTCTTTCCTTCATAGCCTGACTTTTCTTTACTCAACGGAAATATTCAATTTTCATCCACTTTTTGTCAAAAGCCAATGTTTGTGTCTTTTTAGGGCTAAGTTCTATTTCATAGAGTATATGTGCCACATTAATTTAATCCATTCATCTATTCAAGGGCATTTAGAGTGGCTCCTTTTGGTAGATACCCACGAATGGAACTGCTGGATCATATGGTAGTTTGAAGTCTTAGGTTTAGATCTTTGATCCACTTTCACTTTTAGATCTTTGATCCACCATTGATTTTTGTCAATGGTGAGAGGTAGGAGTTCAGATTCATATTTCTGCAGGTGGAAATACAGGTTTTTCAGTACCATTTGCTAAAGAGGTTTTCACTTCCCCACAGGATTGACTAATACCTTTAGTCAATTGGCTGTATGTCTGGGAGTTGATTTCTTGGGACTCTGTTTTGTTCCATTGGTCCACCTGTCTATTTCAGTTCCAAAAACATGTTGTTTTGATTACCACACCTTTGTAGTATATTTTTGGGTTAGGGAGTGAGATGGCACCCACTCAGCTCTTCTTGAGTAGAATTGCTTTAACAATACGAGGTCTATTATGATTCCAGACAAATTGTATGGTTGTCTTTTCTATATCTATAAAAACGTCTCTAGCACTTTGACAGAAATTGTGTTAAATATGTAGATTAATTTTGGCAGAATTGCCATTTTTATTACATTAGTCCTTCCAATCCAGGAACATGGGAGGAATGTCCTCACATTTTTTTTCATAGTTTTTATTTTTTAAAATTTTTATTTTTATTTTCATTTTTTAATACATTCAATCACATTATTTAGCTTACAAGGTGATCATTTCAATATATGAATATTTCTCCCTGGTCAAGATGATCAAAATATAACAACACTACCTCCCTGTCTCAACCATGCTGTCTTCGTATCCCTCCCCCAAATGTTCTTCCCAGGTCCCACTCTTCCACACACACCACATCTGGCATTTACATCCACCTCTTCTGTTTGTACATCCTTTATTTATTTATTTATTTATTTATTTATTTATTTATTTATTTTTAGATTTATTTTTTACATTAATTCACTATACATCATTACAACATGCAAATGAATTTTCCACCCAAAATGCACTGTGTATTGGCTCCATCAAGCACATCAACATAAATGTTTTTAACAAATAATTTTCCAATTCTTATGTCTTGTATACTTTGTTTTTGTTTTTGTTTTGTTTTTTTGCTATCCTTTATTCCCTATCCCTCACCTTCTGCCATGTCCCACCGTCGTCCAATATTGTCTCTGGTATCCATGGTTGTTTTCTATGCCTTCCCCCCATTAAATTGATTTAGTAATGAACTTAATTAGTCTAAATATATCCAATAGCTACCACAGCTGATATATACCTATAAATGAACCCAAGTCTGACTTTAGGCATAAACCTCAGTGAGTAGAATGAACATATTATAAAGTAGTACCCAGCTGGGGCTATAAAACTTACTGCAGTCATCAAATATGCATTTTTTTAAAATTTCGATACAAATAGTTTTACTGTTTTTTTTTCTCCTGCAACTTTTTTTTAAAGTTACTTAACATTCATTCCCTGAGCATCATCACAACATACTAAATGTGGTTTCCCATCTAGAATAAACTGCATAGTGGCTTAAGCATGCATGTTATCATCAATAATATTCCATTTTTACTTTCATACATATGTTAATGTATATATATATGTTTTTTACACCATGTTTGACCCTCTGCCCTTTCCCACTCTCTTATTACACTATCTCTGCTATATACAGTTGTCTTTCACTCCTTTATCCCCAACATTTTGTTGATCACACAATATCATAAGTACTCTAACTACTTTCAATAGCAAGTTAAGCAGGAAATTTCAAGAAGAGCAGTATTGAACTGGTAATGATATTTCCTTGAAACTTAAAGCCTAGAAATAGGTTAATATTCTGTTCAAATAGTAGGTACATGCATCTATGAACAGCTCAATACAGGACAAAAATCTTTTAAAACCAGAAAACAAAGCTTAGGAGAAAAGCAGCAATATTTTAGTCAAGTCACAGAATGTTGTTTCATTGGTTCAGTCTCATGTGCTTAATCTTTCTTCTGTTAAGTTTCAATCTTCCAGATTGAATTCTGGGATATAATATTCATCTCCAAACATTGTCCCTACAAGTTGCCCATTTTCTTAGTTTTTGAACTCTTATTTCTGTGTGTCTGCATTTAATTTTACTGACATAGCACTCCCTTAAGAACTTCTTGGAGATCTGGTCTGGTGCTGGTAAATTCTTTCAGGTTTTTTTATCTGGGAATGTTCATGACTTTTCTTCCCAAATGAACAATAATCTTGTTGGGTACAGTATTCTCGGTGAAAATTGCTTTTCCCTTAACACATTGAATATACTTTCCCATTCTTTCCTCACTCGCATTGTTTCCGATGAGAGATCTGCTGTTAGTCTGATGGGATACCCCTTGTAGATAACTTGCCATTTTTCTCTTTCCAATCTTAGTATCTTGTCTTTGTCTGTTGTTTTATTCACTCTGGCTATAATATGTCTTGGAGAAGATCTTCTTGGGTTGATTCTATTTGGGGTCCTCTGTATTTCTTGGGGCTGAATTTTTGAGTGCCTCTCTAGGTTTGGAAAGTTTACTTGCAGGATCTCATGGAATAGATTATCAATGCTTTTATGAGTCTCTTCACCTTCTGGGATGCCTATTACCTGGATGTTTGGACGTTTGATGGTATCTAGAATTTCTCATATATTAGTCTCAAATTTTTGTGCCATTTTCTTGGTCTTCATGACGGATTTTTTTTTAGGCTAGCAATTTTCTCTTCTATGTCTAAGATTCTATTTTCTGTACGATCTAGTCTGCTTTTAATACTTTCAATGGAGATTTTGACTTCCTGTATTATAGCTTTCATCTCTAACAGTTCCATCTGATTCTTTTGTGAAGTGTGAAATTCTTCTTTTGGATCTTGCAAGAATTTCCTCACTTCATGGAACTCAATAATTTCTTACTCCTTCCTCTTCAGCAGTTCATTGTCTCTCTTCTCTTCCATCTCTGTTAGTTTTGTCATGATGAATGTTCTGAATTCTTTATCAGATATTTCCAGGAGTTCCCTTGAACTGTGTGTGAATGAAGATGAGTTATCCTTTTCCCTAGGAGGAGAGGTATTTTCCTGCTTTCCCATATTTCTTATGTTCCTGCAGTGATTTCTACACATCTGGTAGATGGTCAGTTTCTTCCCAAACTTGGAAGTTCAATCTGAGCATAGAGGAACATGCAGAAAAGGAAACAGAAAGAGAGAAACAACAAGAGCACCAACAGCAAAACAAAACAAAACAAACAAACAAAAAAAAACATAAAACATTCTAAACACAACTTAAAATTAATATTTTTTAAAATTTTTCAATGAAAAAACAAAAGATGGAAATTCTAAAAAGCACAAATAAAAAAAAGAGAGGAAAGAGACTGAGACAGAGGTAGAGAGAGACAGGTACAGAGACAGAAGGCCTGGAAGGGGTCTCTCTACCACGTGAGTTTTGTGTGCCAGAGGCTAAATTATCAGTGGAAAGTGTTGATTTCTGTTCCCCAAAATGACTAGTATGCAGAATCCATGAGGCTTCTGTCTTCAAGAAGGCCACTTCCCTTTGCCTCTCCTGTGTTCGGAGAGGCAGAGGGAATTATGTTAACAAAATAAGGCAGTAGGAGGGGACACAAGCGCAGAAAATGCTTCACCTTAAAAAAATTCTACAAAGCAAAAAATAAAAAAAAAAGAGAGAGGAGACAGAGACCAAGAAGGAGGTAGATACAGACAGGTACAGAGACAGGAGGCCTGGAAGGAGTCTTCCTATCACGCGAATTTTGTGTCCCATAGGCCAAATTACCAGTGGGAAGTCTGGAATTCTTTCCCCCAAAATGGCTAGTTAGCAGATTCCATGAGGCTTGTGTCCTCGAGACCTCTTCAATTTGCCTCTCCTGGGTTGTGACGGGGAAAAGGAATTAAATTAACAAAATAAGGCTGTAGGAGGGGCCAGAAAGCAGAGAAAATGCTTTATATTAATAAATTCTACAAAGGAAATATATAAAAAAGAAAGAGGAGACAGAGACCAAGATGGAGGTAGAGACAGACAGGTACAGAGACAGGTGGCGTGGAAGGGGTCTTCCTACCACGCAAGTTTTGTGTCCCTGAGGCCAAATTATCAGTGGGAAGTCTTGATTTCTGTTCCCCCAAAATGACTAGTTTGCAGATTCTATGAGGCTTGTGCTTCGAGAAGATCCCTTCCCTTTGTCTCTCCTAGGTTGGGATAGAGAGAGGGCATTATGTTAACAAAATAAGGTGGTAGGAGGTGTCAGAAAGCTCAGAAAATGCTTTTCCTTAAAAAATTCTACCAAGCAAAAATTTAATAAAAAAAAGAGAGAGAGGAGACAAAAATTTAGACAAAGTTAGAGATAGACAGGTATAGCAGCAGAGGCCTGGAAGGGGTCTTCCGACCACGAGAGTTTTCTGTGCTTGAGGCCAAATTATCAGGGAAAAGTCTTAATTTCTGTGCCCCCAAAATGGCTAGTTTGCAGAATCCATAAAGCTTGTGTCTTCAAAACAGCCTTGTCCCTTTGTCTCTCCTGGGTTGGGAGAGGCACAGGGAATTATATTAACAAAATAAAATGGTAGGAGGGAACAGAAAGTGCAGAAAATGCTTTACGTTAAAAAATTCTACAAAGCAAAAATTTTAAAAAAAGGGGAGACAGAGACCGAGATGGAGGTAGAGACAGACAGGTACAGAGACAGGAGGTCTGGAAGGGGACTTCCGACCATGTGAGTTTTGAGTGTCGAAGGACAAATTATCAGTGGGAAGTCTTGATTTCTGTTTTCCCATAATGTCTACTTGGCAGAATCCATGAGGCTTGTGTCTTCGAGAAGGCTACATCCCTTTGCCTCTCTTGGGTCGGGAGGGGGAGAGGAAATTTTTTTAACAAAATAAGGGGGTAGGAGGGGCCAGAAAGTGCAGATAAGGTTTTACTTTAAAAATTCTAAAAAGCAAAAATTAAAAGAAAGAGAGAGGAGACAGAGACCAAGACAGAGGTAGAGACTGACAGATACAGTAACAGAAGGCCTGGAAGGGGTCTTCCGATCACATGATTTTTGTGTACTGGTGGCCAAATTATCACTGGGAAGTCTTAATTTTTGTTTCCCCAAAATGGCTAGTTTGCAGAACCCATAAGGCTTGTGTCTTCAAAATGGCCTCTTCCATTTTCCTCTCCTTGGTTGGGAGGGGTAGAGGGAATTATGTTAACAAAATAAGGCAATAGGAGGGGCCAGAGAGCACAGAAAATGCTTTACCTTAAAATATTCTACAAAGCAAAAATTAAAAAAAAATAAGGGGAGACAGAAACTGAGATGGAGGTAGATACAGACAGGTATAGAGACAGGAGACCTGGAAGGGGTCATCCTACTATGCGTGTTTTGTGTGCCAGAGGCCAAATTACCAGTGGGAAGTCTTGATTTCTCTTCCCCCAAAATGGTAAGTTTGCAGAATCAATGAGGCTTGTGTCTTCAAGAAGCCCTCTTCCATTTGCCTCTCCTGGGTTCAGAGAAGCAGAGGGAATTATTTTAACAAAATAAGGTGGTAGGAGGGGACAGAGAGTGCAGAAAATGCTTCACCTTAAAAAATTCTACAAAGCAAAAATTAAAAAAAGAGAGAAGAGACAGAGATTGAGACAGAGGTAGAGACAAACAGGTACAGAGACAGAAGGCCTGGACAGGTCTTCCTACCACCTGAAGTTTGTGTGCTGGAGGTCAAATTATCAATGTAAAATCTTGATTTCTGCTCCCCCAAAATGGATAGTTTGCAGAATCCATGAGGCTTCTGTCTTCAAGAATGCCTCTTCCCTTTGCATCTCCTGGGTTAGGACGGGGAGAGGGAATTATGTTAAAAAAATAAGAGAGTAGGAAGGGTCAGAAATCACAGAAAATGCTTTACCTTAAAATATTCTACAAAGCTAAAATTTAAAAAAAGAGAGAGGAGACAGAGTTAGAGAAAGACAGGTACAGAGATATGAGGCTAAGAAGGGGTCTTCCAAGCACGCGACTTTTGTGTGCAACAGGCAAATTATCAGTGGGAAGTCTTGATTTCTGTTCCCTCAAAATGGCTAGTTTGCAGAATCCATGACTCTCGTGTCTTCAAGAAGGCCTCTTCCCTTTGCCTCTCCTTGGTTTGGAGGGGCAGCAAGAATTATGTTAACAAAATAAGGCTATAGGGGGGTCCAGAAAGTGCAGAAAATGGTTTACCTGAAAAACTTCTACAAAGCAAAAATTAAAAAAAGAGAGAAGATACAGAGACCAGATGGAGGTAGAGACAGACAGGTACAGAGACAGGAAGAATAGAAGGAGTCTTCTGACCACAGGAATTTTGTGTCCCATAGGCCAAATTATCAGTGGGAAGTCTTGATTTCTGTTCTCCCAAAATATCTAGTTTGCAGAATCCATGAGGCTTGTGTCTTTGAGAAGGCCTCTTCCCTTTGCCTCTCCTGGTTTGGGATGGAGAGAGGGAATTAGGTTAACAAAATATGGCAGTAGGAGGAGGCAGAAAGTGCAGAAAATGCTTTAATTTAAAAAATTCTACAAAGCTAAAATTAAAAAGAAATAGAGAGGAGACAGAGACCGAGACGGAGGAAGAGCTAGACAAGTACAGAGACAGAAGGCCTGGAAGGGGTCTTCCTATCATGCAAGTTTTGTGTCTAAGGCCAAATTATCATTGGGAAGTCTGGAATTCTTTCCCCCCAAAATGGCTAGTTTGCAGAATCCATGAGGCTTGTTTCTTATAGGCCTCTTCCCTTTACCTCTCCTGGGTTTGGAGGGGGAGAGGGAATAATTTCAACAAAATAAGAGGGAAGGAGAAGCTAGAAAGCGCAGAAAATGCTTTACCATAAAAATTTCTACAAAGCAAAAATTTAAAAAAAGAGAGAGGAGACAGAGGTAGAGAAAGACAGGTACAGAGACAGGAGGCCAGGAAAGAGTCTTCTGACCATGCAAGTTTTGTGTCCCGTAGGCTAAATTATCAGTGGGAAGTCTTGATTTCTGTTCCCACAAAATATCTAGTTGGTAGAATCCATGAGGCTTGTGTCTTCGAGAAGGCCACGTCCCCTTGCCACTCCTGTGTCAGGAGGGGGAGAGGGAATATTTTTAACAAAATAAGGGGGTAGGAGGAGCCAGAAAGTGCAGAAAATATGTTACTTTAAAAAATTCTAAAAAGCAAAAATTAAAAGAAAGAGAGAGGAGATAGAGACTGAGACGGAGGTAGAGACAGACAGGTACAGCGACAGAAGGTTTGGAAGAGGTTTCCAGACCACGCGAGTTTTGTGTGCCTGAGGCCAAATTATCAGTGGGAAGTCTTAATTTCTGTTCCCCTAAAATGGCTAGTTTGCAGAATCCATAAGGCTTGTGTCTACACAAAGACCTCTTTTCTTTGCCTTTCCTGTGTTGGGAGAGGCAGAGGGAATTATATTAACAAAATAAGATGGTAGGAGGGGCCAGAAATCTCAGACAATGCTTTACATTAAAAAATTCTATGAGGCAAAAATTAAAAAAAAAAATAGGAGACAGAGACCGAGACGGAGGTACAGACAGACAGGTACAAAGACAGGATGCCTGGAAGGGGCCTTCCGACCACGTGAGTTTTGTGTCCCAGATGCCAAATTATCAGTGGGAAGTCTTGATTTCTGTTCCCCCAAAATGGCTAGTTTGCATAATCCATGAGGCTTGTGGCTTCGTGAAGGCTACTTCCCTTTGCTTCTCCTGGGTTGGGACGGAGAGAGCGAATTATGTTAACAAAATAAGGCAGTAGGAAGGGCCAGAAAGCACCAAAAATTCTTTACCTTAAAATATTCTACAAAGCAAAAATTTAAAAAAAGAGAGAGGAGACAGAGGTGGAGACAGACATGTACAGAGACAGGAGGCCTAGAAGGGGTCTTCCGACAATGCGAGTTTTGTGTGCCACAGGCAAATTATCACTGGGAATTCTTGATTTCTGTTCCCCCAAAACGGCTAGTTTGCAGAATCCATGAGACTTATGTCTTCAAGAAGGCCTCTTTCTTTTTCTCTCCTGGGTTGTGAGGGGCAGAGGGAACTATGTTAACAAAATAAAGTGGTAGCAGGGGCCAAAAAGTGCAGAAAATGCTTTACGTTAAAAAATTCTACAAAGCAAAAATTAGAAAAAAGAAAGAGGCAGAGACCGAGACGGAGGTAGAGACAGCCAGGTACAGAGACAGGAGGCCTGGGATGACTGTAATAAAAACAAGCACTTTGTGTGCCAGAGGCCAAATTATCAGTGGGAAGTTTAGGTTACTGTTCCCCTAAAATGGCAAGTTTGCATAACGCATGATGATTCTGTCTTCAAGAAGGCCTCTTTTTTTGCCTCTCCTGGGTTGGGATGGGCAGAGGGAATTATTAACAAAATAAGGCGGTAGGAGGGGCCAGAAAGCGCAGAAATGCTTTTCCTTAAAAATTTCTACAAAGCAAAAATTTTAAAAAAAGAGAGAGAAGAAAGAGACCGAGACAGAAGTAGAGACAGACAGGTACAGAGACAGGAGACCTGGAAGCATTCCTCCTACCATGTGAGGATTGTGTGCCAGAGGCCAAATTATCAGTGAAAAGTCTTGATTTTTTTTCCCCCAAAATGGCTAGATTGCAGAATCCATGAGGCTTGTGTCTTCAAGGCCTCTTCCCTTTACCTCTGTGGGTTGGGAGAGGGAGAGGGAATTATTTTAACAAAATAAGAGGGAATGAGGGGCCGGAAGGTGCAAAAAATGCTTTACCTTAAAAACTTCTACAAAGCAATAATTAAAAAATGAGAGAGGGGACGGAGGTAGAGAAAGACAGGTACAGAGACAGGAAGCCTAGAAGGGGTCTTCCGACCATGAGAGTTTTGTGTGCCACAGGCAAATTATCAGTGGGAAGTTTTGATTTCTGTTCCCGCAAAACGACTAGTTTGCAGAATTCATGAGGATTCTCTCTTAAAGGAGGACTCTTTCCTTTGCCTCTCCTGGGTTGGGAGAGGCAGAGGGAATTATCTTAACAAAATAAGGCGGTAGGAGGGGCCACAAAGCACAGAAAATTCTTTCTCTTAAAAAAATCAACAAAGCAAAAATTTAAAAAAGAGAGACAAGACAGAGACCGAGAAGGAGGTAGAGACAGACAGGTACAGAGACAGGAGTCCTGGAAGGGGTCTTCCAACCACGAGAGGGTTGAGTGCCAGAGGCCAAATTTTCAGTGAATGTCTTGATTTTTTTCCCCAAAAAAGGCTAGTTTGCAAAATCCATGAGGCTTGTGTCTTCAAGAAGGCCTCTTCCCTTTGCCTCTCCTGGGTTGGGAGGGGGAGAGAAAATTATGTTAACAAAATAAGGCGGTAGGAATGGCCAGAAAGTGCCAAAAATGCTTTACCTTAAAAAATTCTACAAAGGTAAAATTAAAAAAAAAGAGAGAGGAGAAAGAGCCCGAGACGAAGAAAGAGCAAGACAAATACAGAGACAGAAGGCCTGGAAGGGGTCTTCTGACCACACAAGTTTTGTGAGCCAGAGGCCAAATTATCAGAGTGAACTCTGGATTTCTGTTCCCCCAAAATGGCAAGTTTGCAGAATCCAAGAGGCTTATGTCTTCAATAAGGCCTCTTCCCTTTGCCTCTCCTGAGTTGGGAGGAGCAGAGGGAATTATGTTAACAAAATAAGGTGGTAGGAGGTTCCACAAAGCACAGAAAATGTTTTTCCTTAAAAAATTCTACAAAGCAAAAATTAAAAAAAGAGAGACAGAGACTGAGATGGAGGTACAGACCAACAGGTACAGAGACAGGAGGCCTGGAAGGGGTCTTCCTACCACGTGAGAATTGCGTGCCAGAGGCCAAATCATCAGTTGGAAGTCTTTATTTTTGTTCCCCCAAAACGGCTAGTTTGCAGAATCAAGGAGGCTAGTGTCTTCAAGAAGTCCTCTTCTCTTTGCCTCTCCTGGGTTGTGAGGAGCAGAGGGAATTATGTTAACCAAATAAGGTGGTAGGAGAGATCAGAAAGTGCAGTAAATGCTTTACCTTAAAAAATTCTACAATTTAAAAATTAAAAAAATTAAAATAGAGAGGAAACCCAGACCGAGATGGAGGTAGAGACAGACAGGTACGGGGACAATAGGCCTGTAAGGGGTTTTCCTATCATGAGAAGTTTGTGTCAGAGGGCAAATGATCAGTGGGAAGTCTTGATTTCTCTTCCACCAAAATGGCTAGATTGCAGAATTCATGAGGCTTGTGTCTTCAAGAAGGCCTCTTCCCTTTGCCTCTCCTAGGTTGGGAGTGGCAGAGGGAATTATGTAAACAAAATAAGGTGGTAGGAGTGGCCAGAGAATGCAGAAAATGCTTTACCTTAAAAAATCCTACAAAGCAAAAATGAAAAAAAAGAGAGAGGAGGCAGAGACTGAGATGGAGGTAGAGAAAGACAGGTACAGAGACAGGCGGCCTGCAAGGGGTCTTCCTACCAAATGAGGTTTGTGTGCTGGAGACCAAATTATAAGTGTAAAGTCTTGATTTTTTCCCCCACAATGGCTAGTTTGCAGAATCCATGAGGCTTGTGTCTTCAAGAAGGCCTCTTCCCTTTGCCTCTCCTGGGTTGAGATGCGGAAAGGGAATTATTTTAACAAAATAAGGTGGTAGGAGGGGCCAGAAAGCTCAGAAAATGCTTTATCTTAATAAATTCTACAAAACAAAAATTAAAAAAAGAAAGAGGAGACAGAGACCAAGACGGAGGTAGAGGCAGACAGGTACAGAGACAGGAGGCCTGCTAGGGGTCCGCCGAACACGTGAGTTTTGTTTGCCAGAGAACAAATTATCAGTGGGAAGTCTCGAATTCTTCTCCCCCCAATATGGCTAGTTTGCAGAATCCATAAGGCTTGTGTCTTCAAGAAGGCCTCTTAGCTTTGCCTCTCCTGGTTTAGGAGGGGGACAGGGAATTGTGTTAACAAAATAAGGCGGTAGGAGGAGCCAGAAAGTGCAGAAAATGCTTTACCTTAAAAAATTCCAGAAGGGCGCGCTGGGGCCAGCGCTCCGCCCCACGTGCTGGGGCCAGTGTAGCTGGGTCCACGTGGCCGGAACTCTGCCTCGCATGCTGTGGCCGGGGCTATGCCTCCCGTGCTGTGGCCAGGGCTCTGCCTCGCGTTCTGCGGCCTGGACTGCCTGGCCCCCGCTGCCTCTCCAGCGCTGGGTGTGTCCCATGCTTGGCGCTTTCGCGGGCTGGCGGCACGGACCGGCCAAGCTCGCCGTCCTTCCTTTCTCGGGCCAGGTGGGCGAGTGGGAGGTGGCACTGGATCCCATGCACATTCACACACTCGGGGCTGGTGTGTGTTTGCCGGGCCTGTGAGTGGCCGCCAGGCCTGCGCTTGTTCGCCAGGCCTGTGCCCGCGCGTGGCCACAGGGCCTGAGTGTGGTCGCTGGGCCAGTGCGTGGCCGCCGGGCCTGCGCATGGCCCCGGGGCCTGCGTGTGGCCCCCTGGGCCTGTGAGTGGCCGCCGGGCCTGACCGTGGCCACCGGGCCTGCACGTGGCTCCCGCACCTGCGCGTGGCCACCAGGCCTGTGCATGGCCGCTGGGCCTGCACCTGAGCGTGGCCGCTGGGCCTGCACATGGTTGCCAGACCAGCGCGCGGCCGCCAGGACTGCACCTGAGCATGGCTGCCGGGCCTGTGCATGGTTGCCGGACCAGCACGCGGCCACTGGGCCTGCACCTGAGCGTGGCTGCCGGGCCTGCACATGGCTCCCGGGCATGCACATGGCCGCTGGGTCTGAGCGTGGCCCCCAGGCATGCACGTGGCTGCCGGGTCTGAGCGTGTCAGCCAGACCTGCACGTGGCCACTGGGCCAGTGCCTGCGAGTGGCCTCTGGGCCTGTGCCTGCGAGTGGCTGCCAGGCCTGTGCATGGCCGCCTGGCTGGTGCATGGATGCCAGGTCTGAGTGTGGCCGCCGGGCCTGTGCCTGCACATGGCCACAGGTCCTGCGAGTGGTCACTGGCCCAGCACGTGTCTACCGGGCCTGTGCATGGCCTCCGGGCCAGAGTGTGGCCACTGGGCCTGTGCGTGGCTGCCAGACCTGCGCCTGTGCATGGCTGCTGGGCCTGCCTGTGACAGTTGGGCCTGTACCTGCGCGTGGACTCCGGGCCTGCGCATGGACGCCGGGCCTGCTGCCTGCGCTTGACTACCAGGCCTGCACGTGGCTCCCGGGCCCACGCGTGGCTGCCGGGCCTGCTCCTGCGTGTGGCCACCGGGCCTGTGCCTGCATCGGGCCACTGGCCGTAGTGCCAAAAACTAGGACTGAGAACTTGCAGCACAAACAACAGAAAGAAACTTTAGCTGTCTTAAACCAATTGAGAAATATATTGTATAGGAAGATTTTCTCTGCCTATGGACAGTGAGAAGACGATGGTCACCAGCCCTGCATTACCTCAGGGACAAACAAGAACTACTCTACCATTCTTAAGGAAGCCAGATACCTGAGGATGACTCACGCTGCAGATCCCCACAACACCATTCCCGGTAATCAAAAGATGGATGCTGTGCTGCATCAACTGATAATCTTCTCTGCTTTCCATAACCGCTTTCTTGAAACTGTATTCCATGGAGATTTACCTACAATTGCAGAACTGCATGAGACCCACCCTTAATCCAACCCTGAATAGAATCTATGCTCCCTATTGTTAAAAACTTTATGAGCTGATAATTGAAAAAAAAAAATTGAAAGAACTGGAAGGTATAATAGCAGGGAAGGCAACTGCAGATACTAAAGACAATATGGAAGAGGTAATGGGAATGAGTAATTGAGGACGGAAGGGAGGGTTTCAGGGAACAAACAACACACTTAATAGACACAAAAATGAAAAGTTGTCTGTTGTTGATAATGTATATGGTAATATCATTGTTTTGACTAATGTGCACTGTATTCATGCTGGGAAAAACCATGTTGTACACGGTAAAGAGGTGCAATGTTTAAATGTAAAAATTAAAAAAAGAATAATTAGAATAATAATAATAATGATTGGGGAAAACATAGAAAAGATATTGAATGTTGAAGCGAGGAGATTAATGTCTCTGTATTGACTAAATTGCATGGCATTCCCTTTTGAAAAAGCATTGTAATACACTGTAAAGTTATATGTAATCCAATGTAATATAAAGGAGATTATGATGATAATAAAAATAAATAAAAGATAACCCCCCCAAAAAAATTCTAGTAAGCAAAAATTTAAAAAAAGGGAGAAGAGACAGAGACCGAGACAGAGGTAGAGACAGCCAGGTACAGAGACAGGAGGCCTAGGAGGGCTCTTCCAACAACACGAGTTTTGTGTGCCAGAGGCCAAATTATCAGTGTGATGTCTTAAATTATTTTCCACCAAAATGGCTAGTTTGCAGAATCCGTGAGGCTTGTGTCTTCTAGAAGGCATCTTCCCTTTGCCTCTCCTGAGTAGGGATGGGGAAAGGGAATTATTTTAACAAAATAAGGTGGTAGGAGGGGCCAAAAAGCACAGAAAATGCTTTATCTTAATGAATTCTACAAAGCAAAAAGTAAAAACATGAAAGAGGAGACAGAGACCAAGACAGAGGTAGAGACAGACCAGTACAGAGACCGGAGGCCTGGAAGGGGTCTTCCTACCACGCAAGTTTTGTGTGCCAGATGCCAAATTATCAGTGGGAAGACGTGATTCCTGTTTTCCTAAAATGGATAGTTAGCAGAATTCATGAGGCTTGTGTCTTCAAGAAGGCCTCTTCCCTTTGCCTCTCCTGGGTTGGGAGGAGTACAGGGAATCATGTTAACAAAATAAGGCTGTAGGAGGGGCCAAAAAGCACAGAAAATGCTTTACCTTAAAAAAATTGTAGAAAGCAAAAATTAAAAAAAAGAGACAATAGACAGAGACTGAGACAGAGGTAGAGACAGACAGGTACAGAGAAAGAGGCCTGGAATGAGTCATCCGACCATGCTAGTTTTCTGTCCTGGAGGCCAAATTATCAGTGGGATGTCTTAATTTCTGTTTCCCCAAAATGTCTAGTTGGCAGAATCTATGAGCCATGTGTCTTTGAGAAGGCCACTTCCCTTTGCATCTCCTGGGTCTGGAGGGGGAGAGGGAATTTTTTTAAGAAAATAAGGGGGTAGGAGGGGCCAGAAAGAGGAGAAAATGTTTTACTTTAAAAATTTCTAAAAAGCAAAATTAAAATGAAAGAGAGAGGAGACAGAGACCAAGACTGAGGTAGAGACAGACAGGTACAGCGACAGCATGCCTGGAAGGGGTCTTCCAACCATGAGAGTTTTGTGTGCCTGTGGCCAAATTTTCAGTGAAAAGTCTTAATTTCTGTTTCCTAAAAATGGCTAGTTTGCAGAATCCATAAGGCGTGTGTCTTCAAAACGGCCTCTTCCATTTCCCCTCTTTCCTGGGTTGGGAGAGGCATAGGGAATTATATTAACAAAGTAAGGCCATAGTAGGGGCCAGAAAGTGCAGAAAAAATGCTTTATCTTAATAAATATTGCAAAGCAAAAATGAAAAAAAAGAAAGAGGAGACAGAGACCAAGATGGATGTAGAGACAGACAGGTACAGAGACAGGAGACCTGGAAGGGGTCTTCCTATCCCGCAAGTTTTGTGTGCCGGAGGCCAAGTTATCAGTGGGAAGTCTGGAATTCTTTCCCCCCAAAATGGCTAGTTGGCAGAATCCATGAGGCTTGTGTCTTCGAGGCCTCTTCCCTTTAAATCTCCTGTGTTGGGAGGGGAAGAGGGAATTATGTTAACAAAATAAGAGGGAATGAGAGGCCAGAAATCACAGAAAAGGCTTTAACTTAAAAAATTCTACAAAGCAAAAATTAGAAAAAATGGAGAGGAGACAGAGGTAGAGAAAGAGAGGTACAGATACAGGAGGCCTAGAAGGGGTCTTCCGACCACGCGAGTTTTGTGTGCCACAGGCAAATTATCAGTGGGAAGTCTTGATTTCTGTTCCCCCAAAAGAGCTAGTTTGCAGAATCCATGAGGCTTGTGTCTTCAAGAAGGCCTCTTCCCTTTGTCTCTCCTGGGTTGTTAGGAGGAGAGGGAATTATGTTAAAAAAATAAGGGGGTATGAGGGGACAGAAAGTGCAGAAAATGCTTTACCTTAAAAAATTCTACAAAGCTAAAATTTAAAAAAAAAGAGAGAGGAGACAGAGACCAAGACAGAGGTATTGACAGTCAGGTACAGAGAAAGTTGGCCTGGAAGGTGTCTTCCGACCTCGCCAGTTTTGTGTGCCAGAGGCCAAATTATCACTGGGAAGTCTTGAATTCGTTTTCCCCAAAATGTCTAGTTTGCAGAATCCATGAGGCTTGTGTCTTCAAGAAGGCCTCTTCCCTTTGCCTCTCCTGGGTTGAGATGCGGAAAGGGAATTATTTTAACAAAATAAGGTGGTAGGAGGGCCAGAAAGCTCAGAAAATGCTTTATCTTAATAAATTCTCCAAAACAAAAATTAAAAATAAGAAAGAGGAGACAGAGACAAAGATGGAGGTAGAGACAGACAGGTACAGAACAGGAGTCCTGCTTGGGGTCTGCCAAACACGCGAGTTTTGTTTGCTGAAGAACAAATTATCAGTGGGAAGTCTTGAATTCTTCCCCCCTGAAAATGGCTAGTTTGCAGAATCCATGAGGCTTGTGTCTTCCAGAAGGCCTCTTAGCTTTACCTCTCCTGGTTTAGGAGGGGGACAGGGAATTGTGTTAACAAAATAAGGTGGTAGGAGGGGCCAGAAAGTGCAGAAAATGCTTTACCTTAAAAAATTCTACAAAGCTAAAATTTAAAAAAAAAGAGAGAGGAGACAGAGACCAAGACAGAGGTATTGACAGTCAGGTACAGAGAAAGTTGGCCTGGAAGGTGTCTTCCGACCTCGCCAGTTTTGTGTGCCAGAGGCCAAATTATCACTGGGAAGTCTTGAATTCGTTTTCCCCAAAATGTCTAGTTTGCAGAATCCATGAGGCTTGTGTCTTCAAGAAGGCCTCTTCCCTTTGCCTCTCCTGGGTTGAGATGCGGAAAGGGAATTATTTTAACAAAATAAGGTGGTAGGAGGGCCAGAAAGCTCAGAAAATGCTTTATCTTAATAAATTCTCCAAAACAAAAATTAAAAATAAGAAAGAGGAGACAGAGACAAAGATGGAGGTAGAGACAGACAGGTACAGAACAGGAGTCCTGCTTGGGGTCCGCCAAACACGCGAGTTTTGTTTGCTGAAGAACAAATTATCAGTGGGAAGTCTTGAATTCTTCCCCCCTGAAAATGGCTAGTTTGCAGAATCCATGAGGCTTGTGTCTTCCAGAAGGCCTCTTAGCTTTACCTCTCCTGGTTTAGGAGGGGGACAGGGAATTGTGTTAACAAAATAAGGTGGTAGGAGGGGCCAGAAAGTGCAGAAAATGCTTTACCTTAAAAAATTCTACAAAACTAAAATGAAAAAAAAGGAGAAGAGACAGAGACTGAGACAGAGGTAGAGACAGCCAGGTACAGAGACAGGAGGCCTGGAAGGGGTCTTCTGACAACACGAGCTTTGTGTGCCAGAGGTCAAATTATCAGTGGGTAGTCTAGATTTCTGTTCCCCCAAAATGGCTACTTTTCAAAATCCATGATGCTTCTGTCTTCAAGGATGCCTCTTTCCTTTGCCTCTCCTGGGTTGGGAGGAGGAGAGGAAATTATGTTAACAAAATGAGGCAATAGGAAGAGCCAGAAAGCACAGAAATTGCTTCACCTTAAAAAATTAAACAAAGCAAAATTTAAAAAAAGAGAGGAGACAGATACCGAGATGGAGGTAAAGACAGACAGGTACAGAGACAGAAGGCCAGGGAGGGGTTTCTAATGACGCGAGGTTTGTATGCCGGAGGCCAAATTATCAGTGAGAAGTCCTTATTTTTGTTCTTCCAAAATGGCTAGGTTGCAGAATCCATGAGGCTTCTGTCTTCGAAAAGGCATCTTCCCTTTCCCTCTCCTGGATTTGGAGAAGGAGAGAGAATTATGTTAAAAAAATAAGGCGGTATGAAGGGTCAGAAAGTGCAGAAAATGCTTTACCTTAAAACATTCTACAAAACAAATATTATAAAAAAAGAGAGAGAAGACTGAGACAAACTGGTACAGAGACAGAAGGCCTCGAAAGGCTCTTCCAAACACGTGGGTTTTGTTTGCTGGAGGCCGAATTATGAGTGAGAAGTATTGAATTCTTTTCACCCAAAATGGCTATTTTGCTGAATCCATGAGGCTTGTGTCTTCAAGAAGGCCTCTTCTTTTAGCTTCTCTTCAGTTGGGAGGTGAAGAGGAAATTATGTTAACAAAATTAGGAGGTAGGAGGAGCCAGAAAGTGCAGAAAATGCTTCACCTTAAAAAATTCTACAAAGCAAAAGTTAAAAAAAGAGAGAGGAGACAGATACCAAGATGAAGATAGAGAAAGACTGGTACAGAGAAAGGAGGACTGAAAGGGATCTTCCGACTATGCGAGTTTTGTGTGTCGGAGGCCAAATTATCAGTGAGAAGTCTTGATTTATGTTCCCCAAAAATGGCTAGTTTGCAGAATCTATGAGGCTAGTGTCTTCAAGAAGGCCTCTTCCCTTTGCCTCTCCTGGGTTGGGAGGGGCAGAGGGACTTATGTTAACAATATACGGCAGTATGAGGCACCAGAAAGCACAGAAAATGCTTTATTTTTAAAAATTCTACAAAGCAAAATTGAAAAAAAGAGAGGTGACAGAGACCAAGATGGAGGTAGAGACAGACAGGTACAGAGACAGCAGGCCAGGGAAGGGTCTTCTAACCACACGAGGTTTGTGTGCCAGAGGCCAAATTATCAGTGGGAAGTCTTGATTTTTGTTCCCCCAAAATGGCTAGTTTGAAGAATCCACGAAGCCTATGTCTTCAAGAAGGCCTCTTCCCTTTCCCTGTCCTGGGTTGTGAGTGAAATAGGGAATTATGATAACAAAATGAAATGGTAGGAGAGGTCAGAAAGTGCAGAAAATGCTTTTCCTTAAAATATTGCACAAAGCAAAAATTATAAAAAAGATAGAGAAATGGACCATGATGGACGTAGAGACAGACAGGTACAGAGACAGGAGGCCTGGAAAAGGTCTTCCTACCATGCGAGGATTGTGTACAAGAGGCCAAATTCTCAGTGAGAAGTCTTGAAATCTTTTCCCCCAAAATGACTAGTATGCAGAATTCATGAGGCTTGTGTCTGCAAGAAGGCTTTTTCATTTGCCTCTCCTGGGTTGGAAGGGGAGAGGGAATTTTGTTAACAAAATAAGGCAGTAGTAGCGGCCAGAAAGTGCAGCAAATGCTTTACCTTATAAAATTCTACAAAGCAAAAGTTAAAAAAAAGGAAGAGGAGACAGAGACCAAGACGGAGGTAGAGACAGACAGGAACAGAGACAGGAAGGGGTCTTCCGACTATGCGAGTTTTGTGTGCCGGAGGCCAAATAATCAGTGGTAAGTCTTGATTTCTCTTCCCCCAAAATGTCTAGTATCCAGAATCCATGAGGCTTGTATCTTCAAGAAGGCCTCTTCCCTTTGCCTCTCCTGGGTAGGGATGGGGAGAAGGAATTATGTTAAGAAAATAAGGCGTTAGGAGGGGCCAGTAAGTGCAGAAAATGCTTTACCTTAATAAATTCTACAAAGTAAAATTAAAAAAAAGTGAGAGGAGACAGAGACCGAGATGGAGGTAGAGACAGAAAGGCACTGAGAAAGAAGACTGGAAGGGATCTTCTGACTATGTGAGTTTTGTGTGTCAGAGCCCAAATTATCAGTGAGAAGTCTTGATTTCTGTTCCCCCAAAATGGCTAGTTTGCAGAATCCATGAGGCTTGTGTCTTCAAGAAGGCCTTTTCCCTTTGCCTTTCCTGGGTTCGGAGGGAGAGAGGGAATTATGATAACAAAATAAGGTGGTAGGAGAGGTCAGAAAGTGCAGAAAATGCTTTACCTTAAAAAATTCTACAAAAGAAAAGTGAGAAAAAAGAGAGTGGAGACAGAGCCTGTGATTGAGGTAGAGACAGACAGGTACAGAGACAGGAGGCTTGGATGGTGTCTCCTTACCATGCGAGGTTTGTGTACCGGAGGCCAAATTATCAGTGGGAAGTCCTGATTTTTGCTCCCGCAAAATGGATAGTTTGAAGAATCCATGAGGCTTGTCTCTTCGAAAAGGCCTCTTCCTTTTGCCTCTCCTGGGTTGGGAGGGAGAGAGGAAGTTTTGATAACAAATTATGCAGTAGGAGATGTCAGAAAGCACTGAAAATGCTTTACCTTAAAAAATTTTACAAAGGGTGAATTATAAAAAAGCGAGAGGTGACAGAGGCCAAGATGGAGATAGAGACAGACAGGTACAGATACAGGAGGACTGGATGGGGTCTTCTTACCACGCGAGGTTTGTGTTCCGGAGGCCAAATGATCAGTGGGAAGTGTTGATTTCTGTTCCCCCAAAATGGCTCGTTTGCAGAATCCATGAGGCTTGTGTCTTCAAGAAGGCCTCTTCCCTTGGCCTCTCCTGTGTTGGGAGGGGGAGAGGAAATTATGTTAACAAAATATGACGGTAGGAAGTTCCAGAAAGTGCAGAAAATGCTTTTTTATAAAAATTCTACAAAGCAAAAATTTAAAAAATGAGAGAGGAGACAGAGACTGAGACTGAGGTAGGGACAGACACATACAGAGACAGGAGGCCAGGGAGGGGTCTTCCAACCACGTGAGGTTTGTGTCCCAGAGGCCAAATGATCAGAGGGAAGTCTTGATTTTTGTTCCCCCAAAATGGCTAGTGTGCAGAATCCATGAGGCTTGTGTCTTCAAAAAGGCCACTTCCCTTTGCCTCTCCTGGGTTGGGAGGGGCAGAGGGAATTACGTTAACAAAATAAAGCAGTAGGAGAGGCCAGAAAGCGCAGAAAATGCATTATCTTAAAAAATTCTACAAAGCAATAATTCAATAAAAAGAGATTAGACAGAGACTGCGAAAGTGGTAGAGACAGACTGGTACAGAGACAGGAGGCCTGGAAGGGGTCTTTCTACCATGCAAGTTTTCTTGCCACAGGCCAAATAATCAGTAGGAAGTCTAGATTTCTGTTCCCCTAAAATGGCAAGTTTGCAAAATCATGAGGTTTGTGTCTTAAAGTAGGCCTCTTCCCTTTGCCTCTCCTGGGTTGGGAGAAGGAGAGGGAATTATGTTAAAAAAATAAGGCGAAATGAGAGGTCAGAAAGCACAGAAAATGCTTTATCTTAAAACGTTCTACAAATCAAAAATTTAAAAAATAGAGAGAGGAGACAGAGACAGACAGGTACAGAGACAGAAGGCCTGGAAGGGATCTTCCATACATGCGAGTTTTGTTTGCCGGGGGCTGAAATATCAGTGAGAAGTCTTGAATTCATTTCCCCCAAAATGGCTAGTTTGCAGAATGCATGAGGCATGTGTCTTCAACAAGGTTTTTTCCTTTGCCTCTCCTGGGTAGTGAGGGTGAGAGGGAATTACATTAACGAAATAAGGCGGTAGTAGTGGCCAGAATGTGCAGAAAATGCTTTTCCTTAAAAAATTCTACAAAGGCCAGAACAGCTCTTCTTTAAGAGACAGTTTGCTCTATGGCTCCTGCAGTCTAGCAATTTTGGGAGAAAGGAAGATGTCCCACTCCTAACTGGGCCTCCAGCATACAAATCGCACATGCCCTTCTTCAAGAGACAGTCTGCTCCATGACTCCTGCGATCTAGCCATTTTGGGAGAAAGGAAGATGTCCCACTCCTACCTGGGCCTCCAGCATACAAAACCCGCGTGATTGAACTTCCAAGTTTGGGAAGAATCTGACCATCCACCAGATAACTAGAAATTGCTGCAGGACCACAAGAAATATGGAGAAGCAGGAAAATGCCTCTCCTCCAAGAGAAATGGATAGCTCCTCTTCATCCACACACAGTTCAATGAAAATCACGGAAATGTCTGATAAAGAATTAAGAACATTGGTAACCAGCAGTTAGCGTAATGGCTATGTCGCTGGACTCCCACATAGTCAACCGCGGTTCACGTCCAGAACCTGGTGGCTTAAAACTCACGGCAGGCGCATGTGCGTGTGTGCCCAAGATCCCAAGAGGAGAATAGAGGAGAAGGGATTGTGGCGTGACCATCTCCTCTGGGAGGTGATATCTTGCTTTCTGTCTCTATGTCTCTCTCTGTCTCTCTGGCGAGTGCACGTGCCCTATAGCAAAAACCTTTCAAAAAAAAAAAAGAATTCAGAACACTCATAATAGCAAAGCTAACAGAGATGGAAGAGAAGAGAGACAAGGAACAGCTGAAAAGGAAGGAGAAAGGAGTTGAAGAGTTCCAGGAGGTGAGGAAATTTATGCAAGATCTAAACGAGGAGTTTCACACTTTACAAAAGAATCAGATGGAACTGTTAGAGATGAAATCTATAATTTGGGAAGTCAAAATCTCCCTTGAAAGTATTAAAAGCAGTCTAGCTCATACAGAAAATAGAATCTCTAATGTAGAAGAGAAAATGACTGGCCTAGAAAAATCCACCGTAAAGACTGAGAAAATGGCCCCCAAATTTGAGAATAATATGCGAGAAGTACTAGATACAATTAAACGTCCAAACATCTAGATAATAGGCATCCCACAGGGTGAAGAGACTCATAAGAGCATTGATAATCTATTCCATGAAATCCTGCAAGAAAACTTTCCAAACCTGGAAAGGCACTCAAAGATTCAGTCCCAAGAAATACAGAGGACCCCAAATAGAATCAACCCAAGAGGATCTTCTCCAAGAAACATTATAGCGAGATTGACCAAAATCACAGACAAACACAAGATACTAAGACTGGCAAGAAAAAAAAGGCAAATTACCTACAAAGGGTATCCCATCAGACTAACTGCAGACCTCTCATCGGAAACAATGCGAGCGAGGAGCAAATGGGAAAATATATTCAAAATATTAAGGGAAAAGCTATTTCAACCAAGAATTCTGTACCCAGCAAGGTTATTGTTCATTTGGGAAGAAAAGACATGAACTTTCCCAGATAAACAAAACCTGAAAGAATTTACCAGCACCAGACCAGATCTCCAAGAAGTTCTTAAGGGAGTGCTGTGTCAGTAAAATTAAATGCAGACACACAGAAATAAGAGTTCAAAAACTAAGAAAATGGGCAACTTAATTGTAGGGACAATGTTTGGAGATGAATATTATATCCCAGAATTCAATCTGGAAGATCGAACCTTAACAGAAGAAAGATTAAGTACATGAGACTGAACCAATGAAACAACATTCTGTGACTTGACTAAAATATTGCTGCTTTTCTCCTAAGCTTTGTTTTCCGGTTTTAAAGCATTTTTGTCCTGTCTTGAACTGTTGATAGGTGCATGTACCTAGTATTTGAACAGAATACTAACCTGTTTCTAGGCTTTAAGTTTCAAGGAAATATCATTACCAGTCCAAAACTACTCTTCTTGAAATTACCTGCTGAAAGTAGTTGAATTACTTATGATATTGTGTGGTCAACAAAATGTTGGGGAAAAAGGAATGAAAGACAACTGTATATAGCAGAGACAGTGTAATAAGAGAGTGGGAAAGGGCAGAGGGTCAAACATGGGGTAAAAAAATATATATACATATACATATGTATGAAAGGAGAAATCAATATTATTTATGATAACATGCTTGATTAAGCCACTATGCAGTTTATTCTAGATGGGAAACCACATTTAGTACGTTGTGATGATGCTCAGGGAATAAATGTTAAGTAATTAAAAAAAAAAGTTGCAGGAGAAAATAAAACGGTAAAAATGTTCGTATCAATTTTTTAAAAAATGCATATTTGATGACTGCAGTAAGCTATATAGCCCTATCTGGGTACTACTTTCTAATATGTTCATTCTACTCACTGGGGTTTATGCCTAAAGTCAGACTTGGGTTCATGTATAGGTATATAACAGCTGTGCTAGCTATTGGATATATTTAGACTAATTAAGTTCATTAGGAAATCAATTAAATGGGGGGGAAGGCATAAAAAGCAACCATGGATACCAGAGACAATGTGGGAGGAGGGTGGGACATGGCAGAGGGTGAGGGATAAGTAATCAAGGATGGCAAAACGAAAAACAAAGTATACAAGACATAAGAATTGGAAAATTATTTGCTGAAAACATGTATGTTGATGTGCTTGATTGAGCCAATACACAGTGTATTTTGGATAGAAAATTCATTTGTATGCTGTAGTGATGTATAGTGAATTAATGTAAAAATAAATAAATTTGAAAAGAAAAAAAACCAAAATTCTACAAAGCAAAAGTTAAAAAAAATAAAGAGGAGACAGAGACCAAGACGGAGGTAGAGACAGACAGGGACAGAGACAGGAGGCCTGGAAGGGGTCTTCTGACCGCATGAGTTTTATGTGTCACAGAACAAATAATCAGTGGGAAGTCTTGATTTCTGTTCCCCCAAGACAGCTAGTTTGCAGAATCCATGAGGCTTTTGTCTTCAAGAAGGCCTCTTTCCTTTGCCTCTGATGGTTTGGGAGGGGAAGAGAAAAGTATGTTAACAAAATAAAGCGTGAGAAGGGGCCAGAATGTGCAGAAAATGCTTTTCCTTAAAAAATTATTCAAAGCAAAAATTAAAATAAAAAGAGAGGAGACAGAGACTGACATGGAAGTAGAGACAAACAGGTACAGAGAAAGGAGGCCAGGGATGGGTTTTCACACCACGCAAGTTTTGTGTTCCATTGAAAAATTATCAGTGGAAAGTCTTGATTTTTGTTCCCCCAAAATGGCTAGTTTGCAGAATCCATGAGGCTTGTGTCTTCGAAAAGGCCTCTTCCTTTTACCTCTCCTGGGTTGGGAGGGAGAGGTAAAAGGAAGGTAAAAATAAGGAGAGGTAAAAATAAGGTGGTAGGAGAGGTAAAAAGCACAGAAAATACCTTACCTTAAAAAATTCTACAAAGAATAAATTAGAAAAAAGAGAGAGGAGACAGAGACCAAGATAAAGAAAGAGACAGACAGGTACAGATACAGGAGGACTGGATGGGGTCTTCTTACCACGCGTGGTTTGTTTTCTGGAGGCCAAATTATCAGTGGGAAGTCATGATTTCTGTTCTCCAGAATGGCTACATTGCAGAATCCATGAGGCTTGTGTCTTCAAGAAGGCCTCTTTCCCTTGAATATCATGAGTTGGGAGGGGGAGAGGAAATTATGTTAACAAAAGGAGGCAAAAGGAGGAGCCAGAAGGTGCTGAAAATGCTTCACCTTAAAAAATTCTACAAAGCAAAATTTTAAAAAAGAGAGAGGAGACAGATACCGAGATGGACATAGAGAGAGACTGGTACAGAGAAAGGAAGACTGAAAGGGATCTTCCAATTACACGAGTTTTGAGTGTCTGAGGCCAAATTATCAGTGAGAAGTCTTGATTTCTGTTCCCCCAAAACGGTTAGTTTGCAGAATCCATGAGGCTTGTGTCTTCAAGAAGGCCTCTTCCCTTTGCCTCTCCTGGGTTGGGAGGGGCAGAGGGAATTAAGTTAACAAAATAAGGCGTTAGGAGGGGCCAGAAAGCCTAAGAAAATGCTTTTTCTTAAAAAATTCTTCAAATCAAAAATTAAAAAAAAGAGAGAGGAGACAGAGACCGAGACGGAGGTAAAGACAAACAGGTACAGAGAAAGGAGGCCAGGGAGGAGTCTTCCAACCACACGAGGTTTGTGTGCCAGAGGCCAAATTATCAGTGGAAAGTCTTGATTTTTGTTCCCTAAATTGGCTAGGTTGCAGAATCCATGAGGCTTGTGTCGTTGAAAAGACCTCTGCCCTTTGCCTCACCTGGGCTGAGAGAAGAAGAGGGAATTATGTTAAAAAAAATAAGGCGGTATGAAGGGTCAGAAAGCGCAGAAAATGCTTTACCTTAAAACATTCTACAAAGCAAAAACTAAAAAAAAGAAAGTGGAGACAGAGACAGATAGGTACAGATAGAGAAGGCCTGTAAGGGCTCTTCCAAACACATGAGTTTTGTTTGCTGGAGCCCAAATAATCAGTGGAAAGTCTTGATTCCTGTTCCCCCAAAATGCCTAGTTTGCAGAATCCATGAGGCTTGTGTCTTCGAAAAGGCCTCTTCCTTTTGCCTCTCCTGGGTTGGGAGGGAGAGAGAGAATTTTGATAACAAAATTATGCAGTAGGAGAGGTCAGAAAGCGCTGAAAATGATTTACCTTAAAAAATTTTAAAAGCGATAAAATAGAAAAAAGAGAGAGGAGACAGAGAATGAGACGGAGGTAGAGACAAACAGGTACAGAGACAGGAGGCCAGGTATGGGTTTCCAACCACTCGAGTTTTGTGTTTCGCTGACCAAATTATCAGTGGGTAGTCTTGATTTTTGTTTGGGAAAACGGCTAGTTTTCAGAATCCATGAGGCTTGTTTCTTCGAAAAGGCCTCTTCCCTTTGCCTCTCCTGGGTTGGGAGGGAGAGAGGGAATTTTGATAACAAAATTATATGATAGGAGAGGTCAGAAAGCACTGACAATATTTTACCTTTAAAAATTTTACAAAGAGTAAATTAGTAAAAATAGAGAGGAGACAGGGACCGAGATGGAGATAGAGACAGACAGGTACAGATACTGGATGGGGTCTTCTTACCATGTGACGACTGTGTTCCGGAGGCCAAATTATCACTGGGAACTCTTGATTTATTTTAGCCCATAATGGCTAGTTTGCAGAATCCATGAGGCTTGTGTTTTCAATATGGCCACTTCCCTTTACCTCTCCTATGTTGGGAGGTGATGAGGGAATTAGGTTAACAAAATGAGATTGTATGAGGAGCCAGAAAGTGCAGAAAATGCTTCAACATAACAAATTCTACAAAGCAAAATTTTAGAAAAGGGTGAGGAGACTGATACCGAGATGGAGGTAGAGACAGACTGGTACAGAGAAAGGAGGACTAAAAGGTATCTTCTGACTACGTGAGTTTTGTGGGTCAGAGGCCAAATTATCAGTGAGAAGTCTTGATTTCTGTTCCCCCAAAATGGCTTGTTTGCCGAATCCACGAGGCTTGTGTCTTCAACAAGGCCTCTTCCCTTTGCTTCCCCTGGGTTGGGAGGGGCAGAGGGAATTATGTTAACTAAAAAGCATTAGGAGGGACCAGAAAGCTTAGAAAATGCTTTTTCTTAAAAAATTCTTCAAAGCACAAATTTAAAAAAAAAGAGAGAGGAGACAGAGACCGAGACCAATGTAGAGACAAACATGTAGAGAGACAGGAGGCCTGGGATGGGTTTCAGACCATGGGAGTTTTGTGTTTCGGAGGCCAAATTATCAGTGGGTAGTCTTGATTTTTGTTCCCCCAAAATGGCTAGTTTGCAGAATGCATGAGGCTTGTGTCTTCGAAAAGGCCTCTTCCATTTGCCTCTCCTCGGTTGGGAGGAAGAGAGGGAATTTTGATAACAAAATTTTGTGATAGAAGAGGTCAGAAAGCACAGAAAATGATTTAAATTAAAAAATTTTACAAAGATAAATTAGAAAAAAGAGAGAGGGGAAAGAGACCGAGATGGAGATAGAGACAGACAGGTGCAGGTACAGGAGGACTGGATGGGGTCTTCTTACCATGCGAGGTTTGTGTTCCCGAGGCCAAATTATAAGTGGGAAATCTTGATTTCTTTTTCCCAATAATGGCTAGTTAGCAGAATCCATGAGGATTGTGTCTTCAAGATGGCCTCTTCCCTTTGCCTCTCCTTTGTTGGGAGGGGGAGAGGGAATTATGTTAATAAAATAAGGCGTTAGGAGGGGCCAGAAAGCCTAGAAATGCTTTTCCTTAAAAAATTCTTCAAAGCAAAAATTAAAAAATAAAAAAAGAGTGGAGATAGAGACTGAGACGGAGGTACAGACAAACAGGTAGAGAGACAGGAGGCCAGGGATGGGTTTCCGATCACGCGAGTTTCGTGTTTCAGAGGCCAAGTTATCAGTGGGTAGTCTTGATTTTTGTTCCCCAAAATGGCTAGTTGGCAGAATCCATGAGGCTTGTGTCTTCGAAAAGGCCTCCTTTTTTTTTTTTCCTCTCCTCGGTTGGGAGGAAGAGAGGGAATTTTGATAACAAAATTATGCGATAGGAGCGATCAGAAAGAGCTGAAAATGCTTTACCTTAAACAATTTTACAAAGGGTAAATTAGTAGAAAGAGAGAGGAGACAGGGACCGAGTTGGAGGTAGACACAGAAAGGTACTGATACAGGAGGACAGGATGGGGTCTTACCACGTGAGTTTTGTGTTCCAGAGGCCAAATTATCAGTGTATCTTGATTTCTTTTCCCATAATGGCTAGTTTGCAGAATCCATGAGGCTTGTGTCTTCAAGATGGCCTCTTCCCTTTACCTCTCCTATGTGAAGAGGGAATTAGGTTAACAAAATGAGATGGTAGGAGGAGCCAGAAAGCTCAGAAAATGCTTCCACTTAAAAAATTCTACAAAGCAAAATCTGAAAAAAGGGAGAGGAGACAGATACCGAGATGGAGGTAGAGACAGATTGGTACAGAGAAAGGAGGATGGAAAGGTATCTTCCGACTACGTGAGTTTTGTGTGTCAGAGGCCAAATTATCAGTGAGAAGTCTTGATTTCTGTGCCCCCAAAATGGCTAATTTGCAGAATCATTGAGGTTTGTCTCTTCTAAACGGTCTCATCTCTTTGACTCTCCTGGGGTGGAGGGGCAGAGGGAATTCTGTTAACAAAATAAGGCGGTAGGAGGGGCCAGGAAGCACAGAAAATGCATTATTTTAAAAAATTCTACAAAGTAAAAATTAAAAAAAGAGAGAAGAGACAGAAACCGAGACGGAGGTAGAGACAGACAGTACAGAGACAGGAGGCCAGGGAGGGATCTTCCAAGCACGCGAGGTTTGTGTGCTGGAGGCTAAATTTTCAGTGGGCAGTCTTTATTTTTGTTCTCCCAAAATGGCTAGTTTGCAGAATACATGAGGCTTGTGTCTTCAAGAAGGGCTTTTTACTTTGCCTCTCCTGGTTTTGGAGAAAGAGAGGGAATTGTGATAACAAAATTATGCGGTAGGAGAGGTCAGAAAGCACTGAAAATACTTTACCTTAAAAAATTTTAAAAGCGATAAAATAGAAAAAAGAGAGAGGAGACAGAGAACGAGATGGAGGTAGAGACAAACAGGTACAGAGACAGGAGACCAGGTATGGGTTTCTGACCACGCAAGTTTTGGGTTTCGCAGGCCTAATTATCAGTGGGTAGTCTTGATATTTGTTTGGGAAAATGGCTAGTTTGCAGAATCCATGAGGCTTGTTTCTTCGAAAAGACCTCTTCACTTTGCCTCTCCTGGGTTGGGAGGGAGAGAGGGAATTTTGATAACAAAATTATACGATAGGAGAGGTCAGAAAGCACTGAAAATACTTTACCTTAAAAATTTTTACAAAGGGTAAATTAGTAAAAATATAGAGGATACAGGGACCGAGATGGAGATAGAGACAGACAGGTAGAGATACTGGATGGGGTCTTCTTACCACGCGAGGTTTGTTTTCCCAAGGCCAAATTATCAGTGGGAAGTCTTGATTTCTTTTCCCCCATAATGGCTAGTTAGCAGAATCCATAAGGCTTGTGTCTTCAAGATGGCCTCTTCCCTTTACCTCTTCTAAGTTGGGAGGTGAAGAGGGAATTATGTTAACAAAAGGAGACAGTAAAGGAACCAGCAGTTAGCGAAATGGCTATGTTGCTGAACTCCCACGTAGTCGACCGCGGTTCGCATCTCGGACCCGGTGGCTTACAACTCACGCCGGGCGCGTGTGCGTGCGTGCACAAGATCCCAAGAGGAGAATGGAGGAGAAGGGATTGCGGCGTGACCATCCCCCCGGGGGGGTGATTTCTCGCTTTCTGTCTCTAATTTCTCTCTCTGTCTGTCTGGCGAGCACACGTGCCCTATAGCGAAAAACCTCTCAAAAAAAAAAAAAAATAGGAGACAGTAGGAGGTTCCACAAATCACAGAAAATGCTTCAACCTAAACAATTCTACAAAGCAAAATTTTTAAAAAGGGAGAGGAGACAGATACCGAGATGGAGGTAGAGATGGACTGGTAGAGAGATATGGGAACTGAAAGGTATCTTTCAACTATGCGAGTTTTGTGTGTCAGAGGCCATATTATCAGTGAGAAGTCTTGATTTTGGTTCCCCCAAAATAGCTAATTTCCAGAATCTATGAGGTTTGTCTCTTCACAAAGGCCTCTTACTTAGCTTCTCCTGGGATGGGAGGGGCAGAGGTAATTATGTTAACAAAATAAAGCGGTAGAAGGGGCCAGAAAGCACAGAAAATGCTGTATTTTAAAAAATTCTACTAAGCAAAAATTTAAAAAATGATAGAAGAGACAGAGACTGAGACAGAGGAAGAGACAGACAGTACAGAGACAGGATGCAGGGAGGGTTCTTCCAAATACGTGAGGTTTGTTTGCCAGAGGCCAAATTATCAGTGGGAAGTATTGATTTTTGTTCCCCCAAAATGGCTTGTATGCAGAATCCATGAGGCTTGTGTCTTTGAAAAGGCCTTTTCCTTCTGCCCATCCTGGGTTGGGAAGGAGAGAGAGAATTTTGATAACAAAATTATGTGGTAGTAGAGGTCAGAAACCCCTGAAAATGCTTTACCTTAAAAAATTTTAAAGAGGATAAAATAGAAAAAAGAGAGAGGAGAAAGAAAACAAAACACAGGAGGAGACAAACAGGTAAAGAGACATGAGCCAGGGATGGGTTTCTGACCACGCAAATGTTGTGTTTCGGTGGTCAAATTATCAGTGGGAACTCTTGATTATGTTCGGGAAAATGGCAGGATTGCAGAATCAATGAGGCTTGTGTCATTGAAATGGCCTCTTCCTTTTGCCTCACCTGGATTGGCAGAAAGATAGGAAATTTTGATAAAAAAATTTTGTGAAAGGAGAGGTCAGAAAGCACAGAAAATAATGTAAATTAAAAATATTTTATGAAAATAAATAAGAAAAAAGAGAGAGGAGTAAGAGACCGAGATGGAGATAGAGACAGAAAGGTGCAGGTACAGGAGGACTGGATGGGGTCTTCTTACCACGCGAGGTTTGTGTTCCCGAGGCCTAATTATAAGTGGGAAGTCTTGATTTCTTTTCCCACATAATGGCTAGTTAGCAGAATACATGAGGCTTGTGTCTTCAAGGTGGCCTCTTCCCTTTACCTCTCCTATGTTGGGAGGTGAAGAGGGAATTATGTTAACAAAATGAGACAGTAGGAGGAGCCAGAAAGCACAGAAAATGCTTCAACTTAAAAAATTCTACAAAGGAACATTTTAAAAAATGGAGAGGAGACAGATATGGAAGTAGACTTAGAGACAGACAGAAACAGAGGAAGGAGGATTGAAAGGTATCTTCAGACCACGCGAGTTTTGAGTGTCAGAGGCCATATTGTCAGTGAGAAGTCTTGATTTCTGTTCGAAAAAGTGCCTAATTTGCAGAATCCATGAGGTTTGTCTCTTCAAAAGGCCTCTTCCCTTTGCTTCTCCTGGGTTGGGAGGGGCAGAGGGAATTATGTTAACAAAAGAAGGCGGTAGGAGGGGCCAGAAAGAACAGAAAATGCGTTATTTTAAAAAACTCTACAAAGCAAAAATTGAAAAAAGAGAAAAGAGACGGAGACCTAGACGTAGGTAGGGACAGACAGTACAGAGACAGGATACAAAGGGGGGTTCTTCCAACCACGCGAGTTTTGTGTGTCAGATGCCAAATTGTCTGGGGGAAATGCCGATTTTTGTTCCCCCAAAATGGCTAGTTTGCAGAATCCATGAGGCTTGTGTCTTCGAAAAGTCCTCTTACTTTAGTCTCTCCTGGGTTGGGAGGGAGAGAGAGAAGTTTGATAACAAATTTATGCAGTAGGAGAGGTCAGAAAGTGCTGAAAATGGTTTACCTAAAAATATTTTAAAGAGGATAAAATAAAAAAAAGAGAGAGGAGACAGAGAACGACACGGAGGTAGAGACAAACAGATACAGAGACAGGAGGCCAGGGATGGGTTTCCGACCACGCGAGTTTTGTGTTCAGGTGGCCAAATTATCAGTGGGAAGTCTTGATTTTTGTTCGGGAAAATGGCTGGTTTCCAGAATCCATGAGGCTTGTGTCTTTGAAATGGCCTCTTCCTTTCGCCACTCCTGGGTTGGCGGGGAGATAGGAAACATTGATAACACAATTTTGTGATAGGAGCGGTCAGAAAGCACAGAAAATGAGGTAAATTAAAAATATTTTACGAAGATAAATTAGAAAAAAGGGAGAGGAGAATGAGACCGAGATGGAGATAGAGACAGAGAGGTTCAGGTACAGGAGGACTGGATGGGGTCCTCTTACTACACGAGGTTTGTGTTCCTGAGGCCAAATTATAAATGGGAAGTCTTGATTTCTTTTCCCACATAATGGCTAGTTAGCAGAATCCAAGAGGCTTCTGTCTTCAAGATGGCCTCTTCCCTTTACCTCTCCTATGTTGGGAGGTGAAGAGGGAATTATGTTAACAAAATGAGACGGTAGGAGGAGCCAGAAAGCACATAAAATGCTTCAACTTAAAAAATTCTACAAAGGAACATTTTAAAAAATGGAGAGGAGACAGATACGGAAGTGGACTTAGAGACAGACAGAAACAGAGAAAGGAGGACTGAAAGGTATCTACTGACCACACGAGTTTTGAGTGCTAGAGGCCATATTATCAGTGAGAAGTCTTGAATTCTGTTCCCAAAAATTGCCTAATTTGCAGAATGCATGAGGTTTGTCTCTTCAAAAAGTCCTCTTCCCTTTGCTTCTCCTGGGTAAGGAGGGTCAGAATGAATTATGTTAACAAAAGAAGGAGGTAGGAGGAGCCAGAAAGCACAGAAAATGCTTTATTTTAAAAAATTATACAAAACAAAAACTTAAAAAAAGAGAGAAGAGACAGAGACTGAGACGGAGGTAGAAGCAGACAGTACAGAGACAGGATGCAAGGGAGGGGCCTTCGAACCATACGAGGTTTGTGTGCCGGAGGCCAAATTATCAGTGGGAAGTCTTGATTTTTGTTCCCCCAAAATGGCTTGTTTGCAGAATCCATGAGGCTTGTGTCTTTGAAATGGCCTCTTCCTTTCGCCACTCCTGGGTTGGCGGGGAGATAGGAAACATTGATAACACAATTTTGTGATAGGAGCAGTCAGAAAGCACAGAAAATGAGGTAAATTAAAAATATTTTACGAAGATAAATTAGAAAAAAGGGAGAGGACAAAGAGATCGAGATGAAGATAGAGAGAGATAGGTGCAGGTACAGGAGGACTGGATGGGGTTCTCTTATCACACGAGGTTTGTGTTCCTGAGGCCAAATTATAAGGGGGAAGTCTTGATTTCTTTTCCCACATAATGGCTAGTTAGCAGAATCCAAGAGGCTTCTGTCTTCAAGATGGCCTCTTCCCTTTACCTCTCCTATGTTGGGAGGTGAAGAGGGAATTATGTTAACAAAATGAGACGGTAGGAGGAGCCAGAAAGCGCAGAAAATGCTTGAACTTAAAAAATTCTACAAAGGAAAATTTTAAAAAATGGAGAGGAGACACATACAGAGATGGATTTAGAGACAGACAGAAACAGAGAAAGGAGGACTGAAAGGTATCTACTGACCACACGAGTTTTGAGTGCTAGAGGCTATATTATCAGTGAGAAGTCTTGAATTCTGTTCCCAAAAATTGCCTAATTTGCAGAATCCATGAGGTTTGTCTCTCTTTTTTTTAAATTTTTTTAAAATTTATTTATTTGCATTCATTCTCTGAACATCATTACAGCATACAAAATGAGATTTTCCATCCAAATTACGCTATATATTGTCTCAATCAAGCACATCAACAAACATGTTATTGTCAGCAAATGATCTTCCATTTCTTGTCTTCTGTATGTTTTGCTTTTTTCCCCCCATCCTAGATTCTCTATCTCTTACCCTCTGCCATCTCCCACTCTCCTCCCACAGTCTCTGGTATCTATGTTTGCTTTCTATACTGTTTTCTCCTCACATTTTATTGTAACGCCAAAGACCCTAATCAATCCAAATACCCTCATAGCAAACACAGGTGATACCCACATTTCCATGAACACAAGTCTTACTTTACGCATCCTATAAAGTAGCACCTAGCTGTGGCTACATATCCTACTGCAGTCATTGAATAGATATATATTTTTTTTTCTGAAACTTTTTTTTTTGTAACTCAATTTACATTCCTTCCCTAAGCTTCATCACAGCATACAAAATGCAATCTCCCATCCAGTACACACTGCATAGTGATACAATCATGCACATTACAAAAAATTTTCCATTACTAGTTCCTAGAATTACTTCCACCCCTCTTTCTGACCCTCTATCCCTTCCCACCCTCCTCTCACACCACCTACGGTGTCTACAATAGTCCTTCATTCCCTTCCAACCCACGTTGCATTGATCACACAATTTCCTACATAATCTAACTACTTTCAATGGTGAGTTCACTCATTACTACTAAGAAAACCAGTTTTAACTTAACTCAAAGAAATGCCAAGGAACTTTGCTTAAAGCCAGGAAACAAGTTAGGATTCTGTTCAAATGGAAGGTGCATGAACCTATCAGTTTCATGTACTTTTATTTTCTGTTCTGGTTCAATTTTCCTGATTAAATTCTGGGATATAATATTCAAATCCAGACTTGTCCCTCTGATTAAGTTGGCCACTTTCATAGTTTTTGGACTCTTATTTCCGTGTGTCTGTGTTTAATTTTCTTGATACAGCACACCCTTGAGAACTTCTTGGAGATCTGGTTTAGTGCTGGTAAATTCTTTCAGGTTTTGTTTATCTGAGAATGTTCTTGTCTTTTCTTCCCACCTGAAAGATAATCTTGCCGGGTAGAGTATCCTTGGCTGAAATTGCTTCTCTCGTAACACTTTGAATATATTTTCCCATTCTCTCCTCGCTCGCATTGTTTCCGATGAGAGATCTGCTGTTAGCCTGATGGGATGTCCTTTGTAGGTAACTTGATGTTTCTCTCTTGCCAATCTTAGTATCTTGTCTTTGTCTGCGGTTTTGGTCAACCTGGCTATAATGTGTCTTGAAGATCTCCTTGGGTTGATTCTATTTGGGGCCCTTTGTATTTCCTGGGACTGGATCTTCGAATGCCTCTCTAGGTTTGGAAAGTTTTCTTGCAGGATTTCATGGAATAGATTATCAATGCCCTTATGGGTCGCTTCACCTTCTGGAATGCCAATTATCCGGATATTTGGACGTTTGATGGTATCCAGTACTTCTCGCATATCATTCTCAAATTTTTTGAGCCATTTTCTCAGTCTTCGTGGTGGACTTTTCTAAGCCAGCCATTTTCTCTTCTACATCTGAGATTCTATTTTCTGAATGATCTAGTCTGCTTTTAATACTTTCAAGGGAGATTTTGACTTCTTGTATTATAGACTTCATCTCTAGCAGTTCCGTTTGAGTCTTTTGTAAAGTGTGTAATTCCTCTTTTAGATCTTGCAAGAATTTCCTCATCTCCTGGAACTCGGCAACTTCTTTCTCCTTTCTCTTTAGCAGTTCATTATCTCTCTTTTCTTCCATCTCTGTTAGCTTCGACATTACGAATGTTCTAAATTCCTTATCAGACATTTCCATGACTTTCACCGAACTGCTTGTGGATGAAGGAGAGTTACTCTTTTCCATTGGAGGAGAGGTATTTTCTCGTTTTCCCATATTTCTCGTGATCCGACGGTGATTTCTTGTCATCTGATGAATGGCGTGTTTCTTTCAAATTCTTGAAGTTAAGCCTCAATGTTCAGGAGCAAGCAGACAGAGGTGTTCTAGAATCTGATTGCCGTTCTGTTGTGATCGCTGGTGCAGCAGATTCAGTAGATATTGGATGGAGAGACAAGAAAAAGGAAAATGAAAAAGAGAGAGAGAAACAACAACAAAAAGAGAGAAAAAAGACAAAAAAATAAAAAATTATAATTGCTTTTCTTTTTTTTTAAAAAAGAAAAAAAATCACAAAATAGAAAACCACGCGGCGCGCTTGCGCACCACGCGAAATATCTAGTTCCCAGTTTCCATGAGGAATCTTCTCAGAGAATGGCTCAACTCTCCTGCCTGGGAGAAAGGAGCAGAAGGGATTATTAACAAAACAAAAGATGGAGCTGAGAGCCAGAGAGAAACTCTACCTTTAAAAAAATCGTAAAAAGGAAAAATTACCAAAAAAATATGAGGAGACAGGAGCAGAGAGAGACAGAGACCTCAGAGACATAGAGACAGAGATAGAAGGCCAGAGGGGCTCCCTACCACATTAGCTTTGCTTGCTAGAGGCTGAATTGTGAGTAGAAAATCTTCATTTCTCCTGTGCCCTGAAATATCTAGTTCCCAGTTTCCAAGAGTAATCTTCTCAGAGAATGGCTCAACTCTCCTGCCTGGGAGAAAGGAGCAGAAGGGCTTATTAACAAAACAAAAGATGGAGCTGAGAGCCAGAGAGAAACTCTACCTTTAAAAAAATCGTAAAAAGGAAAAATTACCAAAAAAATATGAGGAGACAGGAGCAGAGAGAGACAGAGACCTCAGAGATACAGGGACAGGGATAGAGGCCAGAGGGGCTCCCTACCACACTAGCTTTGCTTGCTGGAGGCTGAATTATGAGTAGAAAATCTTCATTTCTTCTGTGCCCTGAAATATCTAGTTCCCAGTATCCATGTGGAATCTTCTCAGAGAATGGCTCAACTCTCCTGCCACACTAGCGTTGCTTGCTGGAGGCTGAATTATGAGTAGAAAATCTTCATTTCTCCTGTGCCCTGAAATATCTAGTTCCCAGTTTCCATGAGGAATCTTCTCAGAGAATGGCTCAACTCTCCTGCCTGGGAGAAAGGAGCAGAAGGGATTATTAACAAAACAAAAGATGGAGCTGAGAGCCAGAGAGAAACTCTACCTTTAAAAAAATCGTAAAAAGGAAAAATTACCAAAAAAATATGAGGAGACAGGAGCAGAGAGAGACAGAGACCTCAGAGACATAGAGACAGAGATAGAAGGCCAGAGGGGCTCCCTACCACATTAGCTTTGCTTGCTAGAGGCTGAATTGTGAGTAGAAAATCTTCATTTCTCCTGTGCCCTGAAATATCTAGTTCCCAGTTTCCAAGAGTAATCTTCTCAGAGAATGGCTCAACTCTCCTGCCTGGGAGAAAGGAGCAGAAGGGCTTATTAACAAAACAAAAGATGGAGCTGAGAGCCAGAGAGAAACTCTACCTTTAAAAAAATCGTAAAAAGGAAAAATTACCAAAAAAATATGAGGAGACAGGAGCAGAGAGAGACAGAGACCTCAGAGATACAGGGACAGGGATAGAGGCCAGAGGGGCTCCCTACCACACTAGCTTTGCTTGTTGGAGGCTGAATTATGAGTAGAAAATCTTCATTTCTCCTGTGCCCTGAAATATCTAGTTCCCAGTATCCATGTGGACTCTTCTCAGAGAATGGCTCAACTCTCCTGCCACACTAGCGTTGCTTGCTGGAGGCTGAATTATGAGTAGAAAATCTTCATTTCTCCTGTGCCCTGAAATATCTAGTTCCCAGTATCCATGTGGAATCTTCTCAGAGAATGGCTCAACTCTCCTGCCACACTAGCTTTGCTTGCTGGAGGCTGAATTATGAGTAGAAAATCTTCATTTCTCCTGTGCCCTGAAATATCTAGTTCCCAGTATCCATGAGGAATCTTCTCAGAGAATGGCTCAACTCTCCTGCCACACTAGCTTTGCTTGCTGGAGGCTGAATTATGAGTAGAAAATCTTCATTTCTCCTGTGCCCTGAAATATCTAGTTCCCAGTATCCATGTGGAATCTTCTCAGAGAATGTGAGGTATGTCTCTTCAAAAAGGCCTCTTCCCTTTGCTTCTCCTGGGTGAGGAGGGTCAGAATGAATTATGTTAACAAAAGAAGGAGGTAGGAGGGGCCAGAAAGCACAGAAAATGCTTTATTTTAAAAAATTATACAAAACAAAAACTTAAAAAAAAAGAGAAGAGACAGAGACTGAGACGGAGGTAGAAACAGACAGTACAGAGACAGGATGCAAGGGAGGGTTCTTCCAACCATGCGAGTTTTGTGTGCCAGAGGCCAAATTATCAGTGGGAAGTCTTGATTTTTGTTCCCCCAAAATGGCTTGTTTGCAGAATCCATGAGGCTTGTGTCTTCGAAAAGGCCTCTTCCTTCTGCCTCTCCCAGGGTGGGAGGGAGAGAGAGAATTTTGATAACAAAATTATGTGGTAGGAGATGTCAGAAAGCGCTGAAAATGCTTTACCTTAAAAAATTTTAAAGAGGATAAGATAGAAAAAATAGAGAGGAGACAGAGAACAAGATGGAGGTAGAGAAAAACAGGTACAAAGACACGAGGCCAGGGATGGGTATCAGACCACGTGAATGTTGTTTTTCGGTGGCCAAATTATCAGTGGGAAGTCTTGATTATATTCGGGAAAATGGCTGGTTTTCAGAATCCATGTGGCTTGTGTCTTTGAAATGGCCTCTTCCTTTTGCCACTCCTGGGTTGGGAGGGAGATAGGAAATTTGATAAAAAAATCTTAAGATAGGAGAAGTCAGAAAGCTCAGAAAATGATGTAAATTAAAAATATTTTATGAAGATAAATTAGAAAAAAGAGAGAGGAGAAAGTGACCGAGATGGAGATAGAGACAGACAGGTGCAGGTACAGGAGGACTGGATGGCGTCTTCTTACCACGTGAGGTTTGTGTTCCCGAAGCCAAATTATCAGTGGGAAGTCTTGATTTCGTTTCCCCCATAATGGCTAGTTAGCAGAATCCATGAGGCTTGTGTCTTCAAGATGGCCTCTTCCCTTTACCTCTCCTATGTTAGGAGGTGAAGAGGGAATTATGTTAACAAATGGAGACAGTAGGAGGAGCCAGAAAGCACAGAAAATGCTTCAACTTAAAAAATTCTACAAAGGAACATTTTAAAAAATGGAGAGGAGACAGATATGGAAGTGGACTTAGAGACAGACAGAAACACAGAAAGGAGGACTGAAAGGTATCTTCTGACCACGCGAGTTTTGAGTGTCAGAGGCCATATTATCAGTGAGAAGTCTTGATTTCTGTTCGAAAAAGTGCCTAATTTGCAGAATCCATGAGGTTTGTCTCTTCAAAAGGCCTCTTCTCTTTGCTTCTCCTGGGTTGGGAGGGGCAGAGGGAATTATGTTAACAAAAGAAGGCGGTAGGAGGGGCCAGAAAGGACTGAAAATGCTTTATGTTAAAAAATTCTACAAAGGAAAAATTGAAAAAAAGAGAGAAGAGACGGAGACCTAGACGTAGGTAGGGACAGACAGTACAGAGACAGGATACAAAGGGGGGGAGGTCTTCCAACCACGCGAGTTTTGTGTGTCGGATGCCAAATTGTCCGTGGGAAATGTCGATTTTTGTTCCCCCAAAATGGCTAGTTTGCAGCATCCATGAGGCTTGTGTCTTCGAAGAGGCCTCTTACATTTGCCTCTCCTCGGTTGGGAGGGAGAGAGAGAATTTTGATAACAAAATTATGCAGTAGGAGAGGTCAGAAAGTGCTGAAAATGGTTTACCTAAAAATATTTTAAAGAGGATAAAATAAAAAAAAAGAGAGAGGAGACAGAGAACGACACGGTGGTAGAGACAAACAGATATAGAGACAGGAGGCCAGGGATGGGTTTCCGACCACGCGAATTTTGTGTTTCGGTGGCCAAATTATCAGTGGGAAGTCTTGATTTTTGTTCTGGAAAATGGCTAGTTTGCAGAATCCATGAGGCTTGTGTCTTTGAAATGGCCTCTTCCTTTCGCCACTCCTGGGTTGGCGGGGAGATAGGAAACATTGATAACACAATTTTGTGATAGGAGCGGTCAGAAAGCACAGAAAATGAGGTAAATTAAAAATATTTTACGAAGATAAATTAGAAAAAAAGGGAGAGGAGTAAGAGACCGAGATGGAGATAGAGACAGACAGATGCAGGTACAGGAGGACTGGATGTGGTCCTCGTACCACACGAGGTTTGTGTTCCTGAGGCCAAATTATAAGTGGGAAGTCTTGATTTCTTTTCCCACATAATGGCTAGTTAGCAGAATCCAAGAGGCTTCTGTCTTCAAGATGGCCTCTTCCCTTTACCTCTCCTATGTTGGGAGGTGAAGAGGGAATTATGTTAACAAAATGAGACGGTAGGAGGAGCCAGAAAGCACATAAAATGCTTCAACTTAAAAAATTCTACAAAGGAACATTTTAAAAAATGGAGAGGAGACAGATACGGAAGTGGACTTAGAGACAGACAGAAACAGAGAAAGGAGGACTGAAAGGTATCTACTGACCACACGAGTTTTGAGTGCTAGAGGCCATATTATCAGTGAGAAGTCTTGAATTCTGTTCCCAAAAATTGCCTAATTTGCAGAATGCATGAGGTTTGTCTCTTCAAAAAGTCCTCTTCCCTTTGCTTCTCCTGGGTAAGGAGGGTCAGAATGAATTATGTTAACAAAAGAAGGAGGTAGGAGGGGCCAGAAAGCACAGTAAATGCTTTATTTTAAAAAATTATACAAAACAAAAACAAAAAAAGAGAGAAGAGACAGAGACTGAGAAGGAGGTAGAAGCAGACAGTACAGAGACAGGATGCAAGGGAGGGGTCTTCGAACCATACGAGGTTTGTGTGCCGGAGGCCAAATTATCAGTGGGAAGTCTTGATTTTTGTTCCCCCAAAATGGCTTGTTTGCAGAATCCATGAGGCTTGTGTCTTTGAAATGGCCTCTTCCTTTCGCCACTCCTGGGTTGGCGGGGAGATAGGAAACATTGATAACACAATTTTGTGATAGGAGCAGTCAGAAAGCACAGAAAATGAGGTAAATTAAAAATATTTTACGAAGATAAATTAGAAAAAAGGGAGAGGACAAAGAGACCGAGATGGAGATAGAGAGAGATAGGTGCAGGTACAGGAGGACTGGATGGGGTTCTCTTATCACACGAGGTTTGTGTTCCTGAGGCCAAATTATAAGTGGGAAGTCTTGATTTCTTTTCCCACATAATGGCTAGTTAGCAGAATCCAAGAGGCTTCTGTCTTCAAGATGGCCTCTTCCCTTTACCTCTCCTATGTTGGGAGGTGAAGAGGGAATTATGTTAACAAAATGAGACGGTAGGAGGAGCCAGAAAGCACAGAAAATGCTTGAACTTAAAAAATTCTACAAAGGAAAATTTTAAAAAATGGAGAGGAGACAGATATGGAGATGGACATAGAGACAGACAGAAACAGAGAAAGGAGGACTGAAAGGTATCTACTGACCACACGACTTTTGAGTGCTAGAGGCCATATTATCAGTGAGAAGTCTTGAATTCTGTTCCCAAAAGTTGCCTAATATGCAGAATGCATGAGGTTTGTCTCTTCAAAAAGGCCTCTTCCCTTTGCTTCTCCTGGGTAAGGAGGGTCAGAATGAATTATGTTAACAAAAGAAGGAGGTAGGAGGGGCCAGAAAGCACAGAAAATGCTTTATTTTAAAAAATTATACAAAACAAAAACTTAAAAAAAGAGAGAAGTAACAGAGACTGAGACGGAGGTAGAAGCAGACAGTACAGAGATAGGATGCAAGGGAAGGGTCTTCCAACCATGTGAGGTTTGTGTGCCGGAGGCCAAATTATCAGTGGGAAGTCTTGATTTTTGTTCCCCCAAAATGGCTTGTTTGCAGAATCCATGAGGCTTGTGTCTTTGAAAAGGCCTCGTCCTTCTGCCTCTCCCAGGTTGGGAGGGAGAGAAAGAATTTGATAACAAAATTATGCGGTAGAAGAGGCCAGAAAATGCTTAAAATGATTTACCTTAAGAAATTTTAAAGAGAATAATATAGATAAAAGATAGTGGAGACAGAGAACAAGATGGAGGTAGAGAAAAACAGGTACAAAGATATGAGGCCTGGGATGGGTATCAGATTACATGAATGTTGTTTTACGGTGGCCAAATTATCAGTGGGAAGTCTTGATTATGTTCGGGAAAATGGCTGTTTTTCAGAATCTATGAGGCTTGTGTCTTTGAAATGGTCTCTTCCTTTTACCTCTCCTGGGTTGGCAGGGAGATAGGAAATTTTGATAACAAAATTTTGTGATAGGAGAAGTCAGAAAGCACAGAAAATGATGTAAATTAAAAATATTTTATGAAGATAAATTAGAAAAAAGAGAGAGGAGAAAGTGACCGAGATGGAGATAGAGACAGACAGGTGCAGGTACAGGAGGACTGGAAGGCGTCTTCTTACCACGTGAGGTTTGTGTTCCCGAAGCCAAATTATTAGTGGGAAGGCTTGATTTCTTTCCCCCCCATAATGGCTAGTTAGCAGAATCCATGAGGCTTGTGTCTTCAAGATGGCCTCTTCCATTTACCTCTCCTATGTTGGGAGGTAAAGAGGGAATTATGTTAACAAAATGAGACGATAGGAGGAGCCAGAAAGCGCACAATACGCTTCAACTTAAAAAATCCTGCAAAGGAATATTTTAAATAATGGAGAGGAGACCGATATGGAAGTGGACTTAGAGACAGACAGAAACAGAGATAGGAGGACTGAAAGGTATCTTCTGACCACGTGAGTTTTGAGTGTCAGAGGCCCATATTATCAGTGAGAAGTCTTGATTTTTGTTCCAAATAGTGCCTAATTTGCAGAATCCATGAGGTTTGTCTCTTCAAAAGGCCTCTTCCCTTTGCTTCTCCTGGGTTGGGAGGGGCAGAGAGAATTATGTTAACAAAAGAAGGCAGTAGGAGGGGCCAGAAAGAACAGAAAATGCTTTATTTTAAAAAATTCTACGAAGCAAAAATTGAAAAAAGAGAGAAGAGACGAAGACTTAGACGTAGGTAGGGACAGACAGTACAGAGACAGGATCCAAAGGGGGGGTCTTCCAAACACGCGAGTTTTCTGTGTTGGAGGCCAAATTGTCCGTGGGAAATGTCGAATTTTATTCCCCCAACATGGCTAGTTTGGAGACTCCATGAGGCTTGTGTCTTCGAAAAGTCCTCTTTCTTTTGCCTCTCCTGGGTTGGGAGGGAGAGAGAGAATTTTGATAACAAAATTATGCAGTAGGAGAGGTCAGAAAGTGCTGAAAATAGTTTACCTAAAAATATTTTAAAGAGGATAAAATAAAAAAGAGAGAGGAGACAGAGAACAACACGGAGGTAGAGACAAACAGATGCAGAGACAAGAGGCCAGGGATGGGATTCCGACCACACGAGTTTTGTGTTTCGGTGGCCGAATTTTCAGTGGGAAGTCTTGATTTTGTTCGGGAAAATGGCTAGTTTGCAGAATCAATGAGGCTTGTGTCTTTGAAATGGCCTCTTCCTTTCGCTACTCCTGGGTTGGCGGGGAGATAGGAAACATTGATAACACAATTTTGTGATAGGAGCGGTCAGAAAGCACAGAAAATGAGGTAAATTAAAAATATTTTACGAAGATAAATTAGAAAAAAGAGAAAGGAGTAAGAGACCGAGATGGAGATAGAGACAGACAGGTGCAGGTACAGGAGGACTGGATGGGTTCCTCTTACCACGTGAGGTTTGTGTTCCCGAGGCCAAATTATCAGTGGGAAGTCTTGATTTCTTTTCCCATATAAAGGCTAGTTAGCAGAATCCATGAGGTTTGTGTCTTCAAGATGGCCTCTTCTCTTTACATCTCCTATGTTGGGAGGTGAAGAGGGAATTATGTTAACAAAATGAGACGGTAGGAGGAGCCTGAAAGCACTGAAAATGCTTCTACTTAAAAAATTCTACAAAGCAAAATGTTAAAAACAGAAAGGAGACAGATACTGAGATGGAGGTAGAGACAGACAGGTACAGAGAAAGGAGGATGGAAAGGTATCTTCTGACTATGCTATTTTTGTGTGTCAGAGGCCAAATTATCAGAGAGAAGTCTTGATTTCTGTTCCCCCAAAATAGCTAATTTGCAGAATCCATGAGGTTTGTCTCTTCAAATAGGCCTCTTCCCTTTGCCTCTCCTGGGTTGGTAGGGGCTGAGGGAATAATGTTAACAAAATAAGGCAGTAGACAGGGCCAGAAAACACAGAAAATTTTTTATTTTACAAAATTCTACAAAGTAAAAATTAAAAAAAGAGAGAAGGGACAGAGACCCAGACGGAGCTAGAGACAGACAGTACGGAGACAGGATGCAAGGGAGAGGTCTACCAACCACGAGAGGTTTGTGTGCCGGAGGTCAAATTATAAATGGGTTGTCTGGATTTTTGTTTCCCCAAAATGGCTAGTATGCAGAATCCATGGGGCTTGTGTCTTCGAATAGGCCTCTTCCTTTTGCCTCTCCTGGGTTGGGTAGGAGAGAGAGAATTTTGATAACAAAATTATGCGGTAGGAGAGGTCAGAAAATGCTGAAAATGATTTACCTTAAAAAATTTTAAAGAGGAGGGGCCAGCAGTTAGCGTAATGGCTATGTCACTGGACTCCCACGTAGTCGACCGCAGTTCGCGTCCTGGACCCGTTGGCTTAAACTCATGCCAGGCGCATGTGCATGCGTGCCCAATTTCTCAAGAGGAGAATGGAGGAGAAGGGATTGCGGTGTGGCCATCGCCCCTGGGGGGTGATTTCCTGATTTCTGTCTCTCTGTTTCTCTCTGTCTGTCTAGAGAGCGCACGTGCCCTATAGCGAAAACATCTCTCTCAAAAAAAAATTTTTTTTAAAGAGGATAAAATAGAAAAAGGAGACAGGAGACAGAGAACGAGATGGAGTTAGAGACAAACAGGTACGGAGACAGGAGGCCAGGGATGTGTTTCCGACCTCGCAAATTTTGTGATTCAGTGGACAAATTATCAGTGGGAAGAGTTGATTTTTGTTCGGGAAAATGGGTGGTTTGCAGAATCCATGAGGCTTGTGTCTTTGAAATGGCCTCTTCCTTTTGATTCTCCTGGTTTGGCAGGGATATAGGAAATTTTGATAACAAAATTTTGTGATAAGCGAGGTCAGAAAGCACAGAATATGATGTAAATTAAAAATAATTTACAAAGATAAATTAGAAAAAAGATTGAGGCAAAAGAGACCGAGATGGAGATACAGAAAGACACATGCAGGTACAGGAGGACTGGATGGGATCTCCTTACCACGCGAGGTTTGTGTTCCCGAGTTCAAATTATCAGTGGGACGTCTTGATTTCTTTTCCCCTATGATGTCTAGTAAGCAGAATCCATGAGGCTTATATCTTCAAGATGGCCTCTTCTCTTTATCTGTCTTATGTTGGGAGGTGAAGTGGGAATTATGTTAACAAAATGAGATGGTAGGAGGAGCCTGAAAGCACACAAAATGCTTCAATTTAAAAAATTCTACAAAGCAATATTTTAAGAAAGGTTGAGGAGACAGATACCGAGATGGAGGTAGAGACAGACTGGTACACAGAAAGGAGGACTGAAAGGTATCTTCCAACTACGTGAGTTTTATGTGTCAGAGGCCAAATTATCAGAGAGATGTCTTGATTTCTGTTCTCCCAAAAAAGCTAATTTGCAGAATCCATGAGGTTTGTCTCTTCAAAAAGGCCTCCTCCCTTTGCCTCTCCTGGGTTGGGAGGGGCAGAGGGGATTATGTTAACAAAGTAAGGTGGTAGGAGGGGCCAGAAACCACAGAAAATGCTTTATTTTACAAAATTCAACAAAGCAAAAATTTAAAAAAGAGAGAAGAGAAAGAGACCGAGATGGAGCTAGAGACAGAAAGTACAGAGACAGGATGCAAGGGAGGGGTGTTTCCAACCAGGAGAGGTTTGTGTGTTGGATTCCAAATTATCAGTGGAAAGTCTGGATTTTTCTTCCCCCAAAATGGCTTGTTTGCAGAATCCATGAGGCTTGTATCTGAGAAGACGACTCTTCCTTTTCTATCTCTTGGGTTGGGAGGAGAGAGAGAATATTGATAACAAAATTATGCGGTAGGAGAGGTCAGAAAGCGCTGAAAATGCTTTACTTAAAAAATTTTAAATAGGATAAAATAGACAAAAAGAGAGAGGAGACAGAGAACGAGATGGAGGTAGAAACAAAGAGTTACAGAGACAGGAAGCCAGGGATGGGTTTCCTACCACACGAATTTTGTGTTTCAGTGGCCAAAGTATCAGTGGGAAGTCTTGATTTTTGTTCGGGAAAATAGCTGTTTTGCAGAATCCATGAGGCTGGTGTCTTTGAAATGGCCTCATCCTTTTGCCTCTCCTGGGTTGGCAGGGAGATAGGAAATTTTGATAACAAAATTTTGAGATAAAAGAAGTCAGAAAGCACAGAATAAGATGTAAATTTAAAAAATTTTACAAAGACAAATTAGAAAAAAGAGAGTGGCGAAAGAGACCGAGATGGAGATGGAGAAAAACACGTGCAGGTATAGGAGATCTGGATGGGGTCTTCTTACCACGCGAGGCTTTAGTTCCTGAGACCAAATTATCAGTGGGAAGTCTTGATTTCTTTTCCCATATAAAGGCTAGTTAGTAGAATCCATGAGGCTTGTGTCTTCAAGGTGGCCTCTTCTCTTTACATCTCCTATGTGAGGAGGTGAAGAGGGAATTATGTTAACAAAATGAGACGGGAGGAGGAGCCTGAAATCGCTGAAAATGCTTCAACTTAAAAAATTCTACAAAGCAAAATGTTAAAAACGGGAAGGAGAAAGATACCAAGATGGAGGTACAGACAGACATATACAGAGAAAGGAGGACTGAAAGGTAGCTTCCGACTACGTGATTTTTGTGTGTCAGAGGCCAAATTATCAGAGAGAAGTCTTGATTTCTGTTCCCCCAAAATAGCTAATTTGCAGAATCCATGAGGTATGTCTCTTCAAATAGGCCTCTTTCCTTTGCCTCTCCTGGGTTGAGAGGGGCAGAGGGAATTATGTTAACAAATTAGGTGGTGGACGGCCCAGAAAGCACAGAAAATTCTTTATTTTTACAAAATTCTACAAAGTAAAAATTAAAAAAAGAGAGAAGTGACAGAGACCCAGACGGAGATAGAGACAGACAGTACGGAGACAGGATGCAAGGGAGAGGTCTACCAACCACGAGAGACTTGTGTGCCGGAGGTCAAATTATAAATGGGTTGTCTGGATTTTTGTTCCCCCAAAATGTCTAGTTTGCAGAATCCATGAGGCTTGTGTCTTTGAAAAGGCCTCTTCCTTTTGCCTCTCCTGGGTTGGGAGGGAGAGAGAGAATTTTGATAACAAAATTATGCGGTAGGAGAGGTCAGAAAATGCTGAAAATGATTTATCTTAAATAATTTTAAAGAGGATAAAATATAAAAAGGAGTGAGGAGACAGAGAACGAGATGGAGGGAGAGACAAACAGGTCCAGAGACAGGAGGCCAGGGGTGAGTTTCCAACCACACGAATTTTGTGTTTCATTGGCGAAATTATCAGTGGAAAGTCTTGATTTTTGTTCGGGAAAATGGCTGGTTTGCAGAATCCATGAGGCTTGTGTCTTTGAAATGGCCTCTTCCTTTTGCCTCTCCTGGGTTGGCAGGGAGATAGGAAATTTTGATAACAAAATTTTGAGATAGGAGAAGTCAGAAAGCACAGAAAATGATGTAAATTAAAAAAAAATTTACAAAGATAAATTAGATAAAAGAGAGAGGCAAAAGAGACCGAGATGGAGATAGAGAAAGACACGTGCAGGTACAGAAGGACTGGATGGGGTCTTTCTACCATGCGAGGTTTGTGTTCCCATGGCCAAATAATCAGGGGGACATCTTGATTTATTTTCCCCTACAATGTCTAGTAAGCAGAATCCATGAGGCTTGTGTCTTCAAGATGGCCTCTTCTCTTTATCTCTCCTATGTTGGGAGGTGAAGTGGGAATAATGTTAACAATATGAGAGGGTAGGAGGAGCCTGAAAGCACAGAAAATGCTTTACCTTAAAAAATGTTAAAGAGGGGGAACCAGCAGTTAGCGTAATGGCCATGTCGCTGGACTCCCACGTAGTCGACCGCGGTTCGCGTCTCGGACCCGATGTCTTACAACCCATGCCGGGCACGTGTGCGTGCGTGCCCAAGATCCCAAGAGGAGAATGGAGGAGAAGGGATTGCGGCGTGACCTTCCCCCCTGGGGGTTGATTTCTCGCCTTTTGTCTCTATGTCTCTCTCTGTCTGTCTGGCGAGCGCAGGCGCCCTATAGCGAAAAACCTCTCAAAAAAAAAAAAAAAAAAAGAAAAAAAGAAAATATTTTAAAGAGGATAAAAGAGAAAAAGGAGAGAGGAGACAGAGAATGAGACGGAGGTAGAGACAAACAGGTACAGAGACAGGATGCCAGGGATGGGTTTCCGACCAAGCGAATTTTGTGTTTCGGTGGACAAATTATCAGTGTGAAGTCTTGATTTTTGTTCGGGAAAATGGATGGTTTGCAGAATCCATGAAGCTTGTGTCCTTAAAATGGCCTCTTCCTTTTGTTTCTCCTGGGTTGGCAGGGAGATAGGAAATTTTGATAACAAAATTTTGTGACAGGAGAGGTCAGAAAGCAAAGAAAATGATGTAAATTAAAAAAATATTTTACAATGAGAAATTACATAAAAGAGAGAGGCGAAAGTGACCGAGATGGGGATAGAGACAGACAGGTGCAGGTAGAGGATGACTGGATGGGGTCTTCTTACCACGCGAGGGTTGTGTTCCCGAGGCCAAATTATCAGTGTGAAGTTTTGACTTCTTTGCCCCCATAATGGCTAGTTAGCAGAATTCATGAGGCTTGTGTCTTCAAGATGGCCTCTTCCCTTTACCTCTCCTATGTTGGGAGGTGAAGTGGGAATTATGTTAACAAATTGAGACGGTAGCAGGAGCCAGAAAGCGCTGAAAATGCTTCAACTTAACAAATTCTACTAACCAAAATTTTAAAAAAGGGAGAGAGACAGATACCGAGATGAAGGTAGAGACAGATTGGTACAGATAAAGGAGGACTGAAAGGTATCTTCCGACTACGTGAGATTTATGTGTCAGAGGCCAAATTATCAGAGAGATGTCTGGATTTCTGTTCCCCCAAAAAAAGCTAATTTGCAGAATCCATGAGGTTTGTCTCATCAAAAAGGCCTCTTCCCTTTTCCTCTCCTGGGTTGGGAGAGGCAGAGGGAATTATGTTAACAAAGTAAGGCCATAGGAGGGGCCAGAAACCACAGAAAATGCCTTATTTTACAAAATTCTACAAAGCAAAATTTTAAAAAAAGAGAGAAGAGAAAAAGACCAAGATGGAGCTAAAGACAGAAAGTACAGAGACAGGATGCAAGGGAGGGTTCTTCCAACCAGGAGAGGTTTGTGTGTTGGATTCCAAATTATCAGTGGAAAGTCTGGATTTTTCTTCCCCCAAAATGGCTAGTTTGCAGAATCCAAGAGGCTTCTGTCTGCGAAAACGACTCTTCCTTTTTTGTCTCCTGGGTTGGGAGGGGAGAGAGAATATGAATAACAAAATTATGCGGTAGTAGAGGTCAGAAAGTGCTGAAAATGCTTTACCTTAAAAAATTTTAAAGAGGATAAAATAGAAAAAAGAGAGAGGAGACAGAGAATGAGATGGAGGTAGAGACAAACAGGTACAGAGACAGGAGGCCAGGGATGGGTTTCCGACCACACGAATTTTGTGTTTCAGTGGCCTAATTATCACTGGGAAGTCTTGATTTTTGTTAGAGAAAATGGCTGTTTTGCAGAATCCATGAGGCTTGTGTCTTTGAAATGGCCTCTTCCATTTGCCTCTCCTGGCTTGGCAGGGAGATAGGAAATTTTGATAACAAAATTTTGTGATAGGAGAGGTCAGAAAGCACAGAAAATGATATAAATTAAAAAAAAATTTAAAAAAGATAAATTAGAAAAAAGAGAGAGGCGAAAGAGACCGAGATGGAGATAGAGAAAGACACGTGCAGGTGCAGGAGGACTGGATGGGGTCTCATTACCACGCGAGGTTTGCGTTCCAAACGCCAAATTATCAGTGGGACATCTTGATTTCTTTTCCCCTATAATGTCTAGTAAGCAGAATCCATGAGGCTTGTGTCTTCAAGATGGCCTCTTCTCTTTATCTCTCCTATGTTGGGAGGTGAAGTGGGAATAATGTTAACAAAATGAGAGGGTAGGAGGAGCCTGAAAGCGCAGAAAATGCTTTACCTTAAAAAATTTTAAAGAGGGGGAACCAGCAGTTAACATAATGGCTATGTCTCTGGACTCCCACATAGTCGACCGCGGTTCGCGTCTCGGACCTGGTGGCTTACAACCCATGCCAGGTGCGTGTGCGTGCGTGCCCGAGATCCCGAGAGGAGAGTGGAGGAGAAGGGATTGCGGCGTGACCATCTCCCCTGGGGGGTGATTTCTCGCCTTCTGTCTCTATGTCTCTCTCTGTCTGTCTAGCGAGTGCACGCGCCCTATAGTGAAAAACCTCTCAAAAAAAAAATAGAAAAAAAGAAAAAATTTTAAAGAGGATAAAAGGGAAAAAACAGAGAGGAGACAGAGAATGAGACGGAGGTAGAGACAAACAGGTACAGAGACAGGAGGCCAGGGATGAGTTTCCGACCCCGTGAATTTTGTGTTTCAGTGGCCAAATTATCAGTGTGAAGTCTTGATTTTTGTTCGGGAAAATGGCTGGTTTGCAGAGTCCATGAGACCTTTGTCTTTGAAATGACCTCCCCTTTTTCGTCTCCTGGGTTGGCAGGGAGATAGGAAATTTTGATAACAAAATTTTGAGATAGGAGAAGGCAGAAAGCACAGAAAATGATGTAAATTAAAAAAATTTTACAAAGATAAATTAGAAAAAAGAGAGAGGCGAAAGAGACCGAGATGGAGATAGAGAAAGACACGTGCAGGTACAGAAGGACTGGATGGGGTCTTCTTACCACGCGAGGTTTGTGTTCCCGAGGCTAAATTATCAGTGAGAAGTCTTGATTTCTTTTCCCATATAAAGGCTAGTTAGTAGGATCCATGAGGCTTGTGTCTTCAAGATGGCCTCTTCCCTTTACCTCTCTTATGTTGGGAGGTGAAGTGGAAATTATGTTAACAAATTGAGACGGTAGGAGGAGCCAGAAAACGCTGAAAATGCTTCAACTTAACAAATTCTACTAACCAAAATTTTAAAAAAGGGAGAGGAGACAGATACCGAGATGGAGGTAGAGACAGACTGGTACACAGGAAGGAGGACTGAAAGGTATCTTCCGACTACGTGAGTTTTATGTGTCAGAGGCCAAATTATCAGAGAGATGTCTGGATTTCTGTTCCTCCAAAAAAGCTAATTTGCAGAATCCATAAGGTTTGTCTCATCAAAAAGGCCTCTTCCCTTTTCCTCTCCTGGGATGGGAGGGGCAGAGGGTTTATGTTAACAAAGTAAGGCGGTAGGAGGGGCCAGAAACTACAGAAAATGCCTTATTTTACAAAATTCTGCAAAGCAAAAATTAAAAAAAGAGAGAAGAGAAAGAGACCAAGATGGAGCTAAAGACAGAAAGCACAGAGACAGTATGCAAGGGAGGGTTCTTCCAACCAGGAGAGGTTTGTGTGTTGGATTCCAATTTATCAGTGGAAAGTCTGGATTTTTCTTCCCCCAAAATGGCTAGTTTGCAGAATCCAAGAGGCTTGTGTCTGTGAAAGCGATTCTTCCTTTTGTGTCTCTTGGGTTGGTAGGGGAGAGAGAAAATGGATAACAAAATTATGCGGTAGTAGAGGTCAGAAAGTGCTGAAAATGCTTTACCTTAACAAATTTTAAAGAGGATAAAATAGAAAAAAGTGAGAGGAGACAGAGAACAAGATGGAGGTAGAGACAAACAGGTACAGAGACAAGAGGCCAGGGATGGGTTTCCGACCACACAAATTTTGTGTTTCAGTGGCCAAATTATCAGTGGGAAGTCTTGATTTTTGTTCGGGAAAATGGTTGGTTTGCAGAATCCATGAGGCTTGAGTCTTTGAAATGGCCTCTTCCTTTAGCCTCTCCTGGGTTGGCAGGGAGATAGGAAATTTTGATAACAAAATTTTGAGATAGGAGAAGACAAAAAGCACAGATAATGATGTAAATTAAAAAAATTTTACAAAGATAAATTCGAAAAAAGAGAGAGGCGAAAGAGACTGAGATGGAGATAGAGAAAGACACGTGCAGGTACAGGAGGACTGGATGGGGTCTTCTTACCACGTGAGGTTTGTGTTCCTGATGCTAAATTATCAGTGGGAAGTCTTGATTTCTTTTCCCATATGAAGGCTAGTTAGTAGGATCCATGAAGCTTGTGTCATCAAGATGGACTCTTCTCTTTACAGCTACTATGTTGGGGGATGAAGAGGGAATTATGTTAAGGAAATGAGATGGTAGGAGGAGCCTGAAAGCACTGAAAATGCTTCAACTTAAAAAATTCTACAAAAAAAAAATATTTAAAAAAGTGAGAAGAGACAGATACGGAGATGGAGGTAGAGACAGACAGGTACAGAGAAAGGAAGACTGAAAGGTATCTTCCGACTATGCAAGTTTTGTGTGTCAGAGGTCAAATTATCAGAGAGAAGTCTTGATTTCTGTTCCCCAAAAATAGTGAATTTGCAGAATCCATGCGGTTTGTCTCTTCAAATAGGCCTCTTCCCTTTGCCTCTCCTGGGTTGGGAGGGGCAGAGGGAATTATGTTAGCAAAATAAGGCGGTAGGAGAGGCCAGAAACCACAGAAAATGCTTTATTTTACGAAATTCTACAAAGCACAAATTAAAAAAAAAGAGAGAAGAGAAAGAGACCGAGATGGAGATAGAGACAGACAGTACAGAGACAGGATGCAAGGGAGGGGTCTTCTAACCAGGAGAGGTTTGTGTGCTGGAGGCCAAATTATCAGTGGATAGTCTAGATTTTTCTGCCCCCAAAATGGCGAGTTCGCAGAATCCATGAGGCTTTTGTCTGCGAAAACGCCTCTTCCTTTTGTCTCTCCTGGGTTGGGAGGAAAGATAGAATTTTGATAACAAATTTATGTGGAAGGAGAGGTCAGAAAGCGCTGAATATGCGTTACCTTAAGAAATTGTAAAGAGGATAAAATAGAAAAAAGAGAGAGGAGACAGAGAACGAGACAGAGGTAGAGACAAACAGGTACAGAGACAGGAGGCCAGGGATGGGTTTCCGACCACGCGAATTTCGTGTTTCGGTGGACAAATTATCAGTGGGAAGAGTTGATTTTTGTTCTGGAAAATGGCTGGTTTGCAGAATCCATGAGGCTTGTGTGTTTGAAATGGCCTCTTCCTTTTGCTTCTCCTGGGTTGGCACGGAGATAAGAAATTTTGATAACAAAATTTATTTATTTTTTTTTTTTGGAGAGGTTTTTGCTATAGGGCTCGTGAGCTCACCAGACAGACAGAGAGAGACAGAGAGATAGAAAGCAGTAAATCACCCCCCAGGGGGGATGGCCATGCTGCAATCCCTTCTCCTCCATTCTCCTCTCGGGATCTTGGGCACGCACGCACGCACACGCGCCCGGCGTGACTTTAAGCTGCTGGGTCCGGGACTCGAACCGCGGTCGACTACATGGGAGTCCAGCAACATAGCCATTACGCTAACTGCTGGTCCCTGAAAACAAAATTTTGAGATAGGAGAAGTCAGAAAGCACAGAAAATGATGTAAATTAAAAAAATTTACAAAGATAAATTAGAAAAAAGAGAGAGGCGAAAGAGACCGAGATGGAGATAGAGAAAGACACATGCAGGTACAGGAGGACTGGATGTGATCTGACCACGGGAGGTTTGTGTTCCCAAGGCCAAATTATCAGTGGGAAGTCATGATTTCTTTTCCCATATAAAGGCTATTTAGTAGAATTCATGAGGCTTGTGTCTTCAAGATGGCCTCTTCTCTTTACATCTCCTATGTTGGGAGGTGAAGAGGGAATTATGTTAACAAAATGAGACGGTAGGAGGAGCCTGAAAGCACTGAAAATGCTTCAACTTAAAAAATTCTACAAAGCAAAATGTTAAAAACGGGAGAGGAGACAGATACCGAAGTGGAGGTAGAGACAGACAGGTACAGAGAAAGGAGGACTGAAAGAAATCTTCCGACTCCACGAGTTTTGTGTGTCAGAGGCTAAATTATCAGAGAGATGTCTTGATTTCTGTTCAACCAAAAAAGCTAATTTGCAGAATCCATGAGGTTTGTCTCTTCAAAAATGCCTCTTCCCTTTCCCTCTCCTGGGTTGGGAGGGGCAGAGGGAATTATGTTAACGAAATAAGGAGTAGGAGGGGCCAGAAACCACAGAATATGTTTTATTTTACAAAATTCTACAAAGCACAAATTAAAAAAACAGAGAGAAGAGAAAGAGACCGAGATGGAGCTAGAGACAGTCAGTACAGAGACAGGATGCAAGGAGAGGTCTTCCAACGAGGGGAGGTTTCTGTGCTGTAGACCAAATTATTAGTGGAAAGTCTGGATTTTTCTTCCCCCAAAATGGCTAGTTTGCACAATCCATGAGGCTTGTGTCTGCGAAAACGCCTCTTCCTTTTGTCTCTCCTGGGTTGGGAGGGGAGAGAGAATAATGATAGCAAAATTATGCGGAAGGAGAGGTCAGAAAGCGCTGAATATGTGTTACCTTAAAAAATTTTTAAGAGGATAAAATAGAAAAAAGAGAGAGGATACAGAGAACGAGACGGAGGTAGAGATAAGCAGGTACAGAGAAAGGAGGCCAGGGATGGGTTTCCGACCACAAGAATTTTGTGTTTCGGTGGACAAATTATCAGTGGGAAGACTTGATTTTTGTTCGGGAAAATGGCTGGTTTGCAGAATCCATGAGGCTTGTGTCTTTGAAATGGCCTCTTCCTTTTGCCTCATCTGGGTTGGCAGGGAGATAAGAAATTTTGATAACAAAATTTTGAGATAGGAGAGGTCAGAAAGCATAGAAAATGATGTAAATTAAAAAAAATTTACAAAGATAAATTAGAAAAAAGAGAGAGACGAAAGAGACTGAGATGGAGATAGAGAAAGACACGTGCAGGTACAGGAGGACTGCATGCGATCTTCTTACCACGGGAGGTTTGTGCTCCCGAGGTCAAATTATCACTGGGAAGTCTTGATTTCTTTTCCATATAAAGGCTAGTTAGTAGAATTCATGAGGCTTGTGTCTTCAAGATGGCGTCTTCTCTTTACATCTCCTATGTTGGGAGGTGAAGAGGAAATTATGTTAACAAAATGAGACGGTAGGAGGAGCCTGAAAGCACTGAAAATGCTTCAACTTAAAAAATTCTACAAAGCAAAATGTTAAAAATCGGAGAAGAGACAGATACCGAAGTGGAGGTAGAGACAGACAGTTACAGAGAAAGGAGGACTGAAAGGTCTCTTCTGACTACGTGAGTTTTGTGTGTCAGTGGCCAAATTATCAGAGAGAAGTCTTGATTTCTGTTCCCCCAGAATAGCTAATATGCAGAATCCAGGAGGTTTGTCTCTTCAAATAGGCCTCTTCCCTTTGGCTCTCCTGGGTTGGGAGTGGCAGAGGGAATTATGTTAAAGAAATAAGGCGGTAGATGGGGCCAGAAAGCACAGAAAATACTTTATTTTACAAAATTCTACAAAGTAAAAATTTTAAAAAGAGAGAAGAGACAGAGACCCAGACGGAGCTAGAGACAGACAGTACGGAGACAGGATGCAAGGGAGAGGTCTACCAACCACGAGAGGCTTGTGTGCCGGAGGTCAAATTATAAATGGTTTTTCTGGATTTTTGTTCCCCCAAAATGGCTAGTTTGCAGAATCCATGAGTCTTGTGTCTTCGAGAAGGCCTCTTCCATTTGCCTCTCCTTGGTTGGGAGGGAGAGAGAGAATTTTGATTAAAAAATTATGCGGTAGGAGAGGTCAGAAAACACAGAAAATGATTTACCTTAAAAAATATTAAAGAGGATGAAATAGAAAAAAGAGAGAGGAGACAGAGAATGAGACATAGGTAGAGACAAACAGGTACAGAGACAGGAGGCCAAGGATGGGTTCCTGACCACGCGAATTTTGCGTTACGGTGGACAAATTATCAGTGGGAAGACTTGATTTTTGTTCGGGAAAATGGCTGGTTTGCAGAATCCATGAGGATTGTGTGTTTAAGATGGCCTCTTCCTTTTGCCTCTCCTGGGTTGGCAGGGAGGTAGGAAATTTTGATAACAAAATTTTGTGATAGGAGAGGTCAGAAAGCACAGAAAATGATGTAAGTTATAAAAAATTTTACAATGATAAATGAGAAAAACGAGAGAGGTGAAAGAGACAGAGATGGAGTAAGAGATAGACATGTGCAGGTAGAGGAGGACTGGATGTGGTCTTCTTACCATGCGAGGGTTGTGTGCCCGAGGCCAAATTATCAGTGCGACGTCTTGATTTCTTTTCCCCCATAATGGCTTGTTAGCAGAATCCATGAGGCTTGTGTCTTCAAGATGGCCTCTTCCCTTTACCTCTCCTATGTTGGGAGATGAAGTGGGAATGATGTTAATAAAATGAGATGGTAGGAGGAGCCAGAAAGCACTGAAAATGCTTCAACTTAACAAATTCTACAAAGCACAATTTTAAAAAAGGGAGAGGAGACAGATACCGAGATGGAGGTAGAGACAGACAGATACAGAGAAAGGAGGACTGAAAGGTGTCTTCCGGCAACGTGAGTTTTGTCTGTCAGAGGCCAAATTATCAGAGAGATGTCTTGATTTCTGTTCCTCCAAAAAAGCTAATTTTCAGAATCCATGAGGTTTGTCTCTTCATAAAGGCCTCTTCCCTTTCCCTCTCCTGGGTTGGGAGGGGCAGAGGGAATTACGTTCATGAAATAAGGCGGTAGGAGGGGCCATAAACCACAGAATATGCTTTATTTTACAAAATTCTACAAAGCAAAAATTAAAAAAACAGAGAGAAGAGAAAGAGACCGAGATCGAGCTAGAGACAGACAGTACAGAGACAGGATTCAAGGGAGGGGTCTTCCAACCAGGGGAGGCTTGTGTGCTGCACACTAAATTATCAGTGGAAAGTCTGGATTTTTATTCCCCAAAAATGGCGAATTTGCAGAATCCATGAGGCTTCTGTCTGCGAAAACGCCTCTTCCTTTTGTCTCTCCTGGTTTGGGAGGGGAGAGAGAATAATGATAACAAAATTATGCGGAAGGGGAGGTGAGAAAGCACTGAATATGCGTTACCTTAAAAAATTTTAATAGGATATATTAGAAAAAAAGAGAGAGGAGACAGAGAACGAAATGGAGGTAGAGACAAACAGGTACAGAGACAGGAGGCCAGGGATGGGCTTGCGACCATGCCAATTTTGTGTTTCAGTGGCCAAATTATCAGTGGGAAGAGTTGATTTTTGTTCGGAAACATGGCTGGTTTGCAGAATCCATGAGGCTTGTGTCTTTGAAATGGCCTCTTCCTTTTGCCTCACCTGGGTTGGCAGGGAGATAAGAAATTTTGATTACAAAATTTTGAGATAGGAGAAGTCAGAAAGCACAGAAAATGATGTAAATTAAAAAAATTTTACAAAAATAAATTAGAAAAAAGAGAGAGGCGAAAGAGGCCGAGTTGGAGATAGAGAAAGACACGTGCAGGTACAGGAGGACTGGATGCAGTCTTCTTAAAACGGGAGGTTTGTGTTCCCAAGGCTAAATTATCAGTGGGAAGTCTTGATTTCTTTTCCCATATAAAGGCTATTTAGTAGAATTCATGAGGCTTGTGTCTTCAAAATGGCCTCTTCTCTTTACATCTCCTATGTTGCAAGGTGAAGAGGGAATTATGTTAATAAAATGAGACGGTAGGAGGAGCCTGAAAGCGCTGAAAATGCTTCAGCTTAAAAAATTCTACAAAGCAAAATTTTAAAAAAGGGAGAGGAGACAGATACCGAGATGGAGGTAGAGACAGACAGGTACAGAGAAAGGAGGACTGAAAGGTATCTTCCGACTACATGAGTTTTGTGTGTCAGAGGCCAAATTATCAGAGAGATGTCTTCATTTCTGTTCTCCAAAAAAATCTAATTTGCAGAATCCATGAGGTTTGTCTCTTCAAAAAGGCCTCTTCCCTTTGCCTCTCCTGGGTTGGGAGGGGCAGAGGGAATTATGTTAACAAAATAAGGCAGTAGGAGGGACCAGAAACCACAGAAAATGCTTTATTTTACAAAATTCTACAAAGCACAAATTAAAAAACGAGAGAGAAGAGAAAGAGACCGAGATGGAACTAGAGACAGACAGTACAGAGACAGGATGCAAGGGAGGGGTCTTCCAACCTGGAGAGGTTTGTGTGCTGGTGGCCAAATTATCAGTGAGATATCTTGATTTCCGTTCCCCCAAAATGGCTAATTTACAGAATCCTTGAGGTTGTCTCTTCAAAAAGGCCTCTTCCCTTGGCTTCTCCTGGCTTGGGAGGGAAAGAGGGAATGATGTTAAGAAAAGGCTGTAAGAGGGTCCAGAAAGCACAGAAAATGCTCTATTTTAAAAAATTTTAAAAAGCAAAAATTAAGAAAAGAGAGAAGAGACAGAGATCAAGAGGGAGGTAGAGACAGAAAGTACAGAGAAAGGATGCAGGGGAGGGGTCCTCAAAACTTACGGGGTGTGTCTGCCAGAGGTTTAATTATAAGTATTAAGTCTTGATTTTTGTTCCCCCAAAATGGCTAGTTTGCAGAATCCATGAGGCTTGAGTCTTTGATATGGCCTCTTCCTTTTGCCTCTCCTGGGTTGGCAGGGAGATAGGAAATCTTGAGAACAAAATTTTGTGATAGGAGAGGTCAGAAAGCACAGAAAATGATTTTAATTAAAAAATTTTTACAAAGATAAATTAGAAAACAGAGAGAGGAGAATGAGACCTAGATGGAGATAGAGACAGACAGGTCCAGGTACAGGAGGACTGGATGGGGTCTTCTTAACGAACGAGGTTTGTGTTCCTGAGGCCAAATTATCAGTGGGAAGTGTTGATTTCTTTTTCCCTATAATGGCCAGTTAGCAGAATCCATGAGGCTTGTGTCTTCAAGGTGGCCTCTTCCCTTTACCTCTCCTATGTAGTTAGGTGAAGAGGGAATTATGTTAACAAAATGAGGTAGGAGGAGCCCGAAAGCACAGAAAATTCTTCAACTTAAAAAATTCTACAAAGAAAAATTTTAAAAAAGGGAGATGAGACAAATACTGAGATGGAGGTAGAGACAGAGAGGTACAGAGAAAGGAGGACTGAAAGGTATGTTTGGACTATGTGAGTTTTGTGTGTCAGAGGCAATATTATCAGTGAGAAGTCTTGATTTCTGTTCTCCCCACATGGCTAATTTGCAGAATCCATGAGGTTTGTCTCTTCAAAAAGGCCTCTTCCCTTTGCTTACCCTGAGAAAGGAGGGTCAGAGAGAATTATATTAAAATAAGGCGGTAGGAGGGGCCAGAAAGCACAGAAAATGCTCTGTTTTAAAAAATTCTACAAAGCAAATATTTTAAAAAAAGAGAGAAGAGACAGAGACCGAGATGGACGTAGAGATAGACAGTACAGAGACAGGATGCAAGGGAGGGGTCTTCCAACCACGCGACGTTTGCGTGCCGGAGGCCTAATTATCAGTGGGAAGTCTTGATTATTGTTCGGGAAAATGGCTAGTTGGCAGAATCCATTAGGCTTGTGTCTTCAAAAAGGCCGCGTCTTTTTGCCTCTCCTGGGTTGGGAGGGAGAGAGAGAATTTTGATAACACAATTATGCCATAGGAGAGGTCAGAAAGCACTGAAAATGCTTTACCTTAAAAAATTTTAAAGAGGATAAAATAGAAAAAAGACAGAGGAGAATAAGACCGAGATAGAGATAGAGACAAACAGGTGCAGGTACAGGAGGACAGGATGGGGTCTTCTTACCACGCGAGGTTTGTGTTCCTGAGGCCAAATTATCAGTGGGAAGTCTTGATTTCTTTGCCCCCATAATGGCTAGTTAGCAGAATCCATGAGTCTTCTGTCTTCAAGATGGCTTCTTCTGTTTACCTCTCAGATGTTGGGAGGTGAAGAGGGAATTATGTTTACAAAATGAGACGGTAGGAGAAGCCAGAAAGTGCAGAAAATGCTTCAACCTAAAAAATTCTACAAAGGAAAATTTTAAAAAAGGGAGAGGGGACAGATACCGAGATGGAGGTAGAGACAGACAGGTACAGAGAAAGGAGGACTGAAAGGTATCTTCAGACTACCCGAGTTTTCTGTGTCAGAGGCCATATTATCAGTGATAAGTCTTGATTTCTGTTCCCCCAAAATGGCTAATTTGCAGAATCCAGGAGGTTTGTCTCTTTAAAAGGCCTGTTCCCTTTGTTTCTCCTAAGTTAGGAGGGTCAGAGGGAATTATGTTAAAAAAAGGCGGTAGGAGCAGCCAGAAAGCAGAGAAAGTGCTTTCTTTTTAAAAATTCTACAAAGCAAAAATTTTTAAAAAGAGAGAAGAGATAGAGACCGAGATGGAGGTAGAGACAGACATTGCCGAGACAGGATTAAAGGGAGGGGTCTCCCAACCACGCGAGGTTTGTGTGCCGGAGGCGAAATTGTCAGTGGGAAGTCTTGATTTGTGTTCCCCCAAAATGGCTAGTTTGAAGAATCCATGAGGCTGTGTCTTCAAGATGGCCTCTTCCCTTTACATCTCTTGTGTTGGTATGTGAAGAGGGAATTATGTTAACAAAATGAGACTGTAGGAGGAGCCAGAAAGCGCAGAAAATGCTTCAAATTAAAAAAATTCTACAAAGCAAAATTTTTAAAAAAGGGAGACAAGACAGGTACCGAGATGGAGGTAGAGACAGACAGGCACAGAGAAAGGAGGACTGAAAGGCATATTCCGAGTACGCAAGTTTTTTGTGTCAGAGGCCAAATTATCAGTGAGAAGTCTTGGATTCTGTTCCCCAAATGGCTAATTTGCAGAATCCATAAGGTTTGTTTCTTCAAAAATGCCTCTTCCCTTTGCCTCTCCAGGTTTGGGAAGGGCAGAGGGAATCATGTTAACAAAATAAGTAGGTAGGAGGTTGCCAGAAAGCACAGAAAATGCTTCATTTTTAAATATTCCACAAAGCAAAAATTAAAAAAGAGAGAAGAGACAGAGACTGTGATGGAGCTAGAGACAGACAGTACAGAGACAGGATGCAAGGGAGGGGTCTCCCAACCACGTGAGGTTTGTGTGCCGGAGACCAAATTGTCAGTGGGAAATCTTGATTTGTGTTCCCCCAAAATGGCTAGTTTGCAGAATCCATGAGGCTTGTGTGTTCGAAAAGGCCTCTTCCTTTTTTCCTACCCTGGGTTGAGAGGGAGAGAAAAAATTTAGATAACAAAATTATGCAGTAGGAGAGGTCAGAACGGGCTGAAAATACTTTACCTTAAAAAAAATTAAAGAGGATAAAATAGAAAAAAGAGAGAAGAGACAGAGAACAAGATGGAGGTAGAGACAAACAGGTACAGACACAGGAGGCAAGGAATGGCTTTCCGACCACGCGAATGTTGTGTTTTGGAGGCCAAATTATCCATGGGAAGTCTTGATTTTTGCTCGAGAAAATGGCAAGATTACAGAATCCATGAGGCTTGTGTCTTTGTAATGGCCTCTTCCTTTTGTCTCTCCTGTGTTGGAAGAAAGTTAGGAAATTTTGATAACAAAATTTTGTGATAGGAGAGGAAAGAAAGCACAGAAAATGATTTAAATTTAAAAAATTTTACAAAGATAAATTAGAAAAAAGAGAGAGGAGAAAGAGACCGAGATGAAGAAAGAGACAGACAGATGCAGGTATGGGAGGACTGGATGTGGTCTTCTTACCATGCAAGGTTTGTGTTCCCGAGGCCAAATTATCAGTGGGAAGTCTTGATTTCTTTTTCCCGATAATGGATAGTTAGCAGAATCCATGAGGCTGTGTCTCGAAGATGGCCTCTTCCCATTTCCTCTCCTATGCTGGGAGGTGAAGAGGGAATTATGTTAACAAAATGCGATGGTAGGAGAGCCAGAAAGGGCAGAAAATGTTTCAACTTAAAAAACTCTACAAAGCAAAATTTTAAAAAAGGGAGAGGAGATAGATACAGAGTGCCCCTGTGAACTAGATACCATGAGGAATCTTCTGCAGGATGGGCTCAACACTCCTGCCATGGGAGCTTTGCTTGCTGGAGGCTGAATTATGAGTAGAAAATCTTCATTTCTCCTGTCCCCTGAGATATCTAGTTCACTGGAGCCATTAGGAACCTTTGGAAGGAAGGGCTCAACTCTCCTGCCTGGGAGGAAGGACCAGAAGGGATAATTAACAAAACAAAAGGTGGAGCTAAGGGCCAGAGAAAACCTTTACCTTTAAAAAAAAAGAAAAATTATCAAATAAAAAAATGAGGAGACAAGAGCAGAGAGAGACAGAGAACTCAGCGACACAGAGTGAGATAGAAAGACAGTGGGGCTCCCTACCAAGCTACATTTGTTTCCTGGAGGCTGAATTATGAGTAGAAAATCTTCATTTCTCCTTTCCCCTGAAATATCGAGTTCGCAGGAGCCATGAGGAATCTTCTGAAGGAAGGGCTCAACTCTCCAGCCTGTGAGGAAAGAACAGATGGGATTATTAACAAAAGAAAACATGGAGCTGAGAGCCAGAGAAAATCTTTACCTTTAAAAAAATTCTAAAAAGAAAAAATTACCAAAAAAAAAATATGAGGAGACAGGAGCAGAGAGAGACAGAGAGCTTAGAGACACAGAGACAGAGATAGAAGGCCAGAGGGGCTCCCTACCTCGCTAGATTTTCTTGCTGGAGGCTGAATTATGAGAATATCGTCATTTCTACTGTCCCCTGAAATATATAGTTCACAGGAGCCATTAGGAATCTTCTGAAGGAAGGGGTCAACACTCCTGCCATGCTAGCTTTTCTTGCTGGAGGCTGAATTATGACTAGAGAATCTTCATTTCTCCTGTCTCCTGAAATGTGTCATTCACAGGAGCCTTGAGGAATATTCTGAAGGAAGGGCTCAACTGTCCTGCCATGCTAGCTTTGCTTACTAGAGGCTGTATTATGAGTAGAAACTCTTCATTTCTCCTGTCCCCTGAAATATCTAGTTCAGAGGAGCCATGAGGACATTTCTGAAGGAAGGGCTCAACTCTCCTGCTTGGGTGGAAGAAACAGAAGGGATTAATAACAAAACAAAAGGTGGAGCTGTGTGCCAGAGAAAAATCTTTACTTTTAAAATAATCGTAAAAAGGAAAAAATACCCCCTCAAAAAATGAGGAGACAGGATAAGAGAGAGACAGAAACCTCAGTGAAACAGAGACAGAGACAGAAGGGCTGTGGGGCTCCACACCATTCTACCTTTGCTTGCTGGAGGCTGAATTATGAGTAGAAAATCTTCATTTCTCCGGTCTGCTGAAATATCTAGTTCACAGGAGCCATAAGGAATCTTATGAAGAAAGGTCTCAATTCTCCTGCCCCGCTAGCTTTGCTTGCTGGAGGCTGAATTATGAGTAGAAAATCTTCATTTTTCCTGTCCCCTAAAATATCTAGTTCACAGGAGCCATGAGGAATCTTCTGAAGGAAGGGCTCAACACACCTGCCATGCTAGCTTTGCTTGATGGAGGCTGAATTATGAGTAGAAAATCTTCATTTCTCCTGTTCCCTGAAATATATAGTTCACAGGAGCCATTAGGAATCTTCTGATGGAGGGGCTCAACACTCCTGTCATGCTAGCTTTGTTTGCTGGAGGCAGAATTATGAGTAGAAAATCTTCATTTCTCCTGTCCCCTGAGATATGTACTTCACAGGAGCCATGAGGAATCTTCTGAAGGAAGGGCTCAACCCTCCTGCCACGATAGCTTTGCTTGTTGGAGGCTGAATTATGAGTAGAAAATTTGAATTTCTTCTTTGCCTGAAATATCTAGTTCACTGGAGCCATGGGAATCTTCTGAAGGAAGGGGCCAACTCTCCTGCAATGGAGGAAGGGCCAGAAGGGATTATTAACAAAACATAAGTTGGAGATAAGGGCCAGAGAAAATCTTTACCCTAAAAATATCGTAAAACGGAATATTACCCCCCAGAAAAAATGAGGAGACAAGAGCAGATAGAGACAGTGACCTCGGAGACACAGAGACAGAGATAGAAGGCCAGTGAGGCTCCATATCACTCTACCTTTGCCTGCTGGAGGCTGAATTATGAGTTGGAAATCTTCATTTCTCTAGTCCCCTGAAATATCTAGTTTCCAGGAGCCTTGAGAAATCTTCTGAAGGAAGAGCTCAACTCTCCTGTCTCGCTAGCTTTGCTTGCTGGAGGCTGAATTATGAGTAGAAAATCTTCATTTTTCCTGTCCCCTAAAATATCTAGTTCACAGGAGCCATGAGGAATCTTCTGAAGAAAGGGCTCAACAGAACTGCCAAGATAGCTTTGCTACCTGGAGGGGGAATTATGCGTAGAAAATTTGCATTTCCCTTGTCACCTAAAATATCTCATTCACAGGAGCCATGATTAATCTTCTGAAGGAAGGGCTCAACTCTCCTGCCACACTATCTTTGCTTGCTGGAGGCTGAATTATGAGTAGAGAATCTTCATTTCCCCCGTCCCCTGAAATATCTAGTTCACAGGAGCCATGAGGAACCTTCTGAAGGAAGAGCTCAACTTCCATGTGACGTTACCTTAGCTTGCTGGAGACTGAATTATGAGTAAAGAATCTTCATTTCTCCTGTCCTCTGAAATATCTAGTTCACAGGAGCCAAGAGGAATCTTCTAAAGGAAGAGCTCAACTCTCCGGCCATGCTAGGTTGGCTTGCTAAAGGATGAATTATGAGTAGAAAATCTTCATTGCTCTTATCCCCTGAAATATCTAGTTCAGAGGAGCCATGAGCAATCTTCTGATGGAAGGGCTCAACTCTCCAGGAACGCTAGCTTTGCTTGCTGGGGGCTAAATTATGTGTAGAGAAGCTTCGTTTCTCATGTACCCTGAAATATCTAGTTCACAGGAGCCATGAAGAATCTTCTGAAGGAAGAGCTCAACCCTCCTGTCACACTAGCTATCCTTGCTCTAGGCTCAATTATGAGTAGACAATCTCCATTTCTCCTGTTCCTTGAAATATCTAGTTCACAGGAGCTAAGGGGAATCTTCTCAAGGAAGAGCTCTACTCTCCTGCCATGCTAGCTTTACTTGCTTGAGGCTGAATTATGAGGAGAGATTCTTCATTGCACATGTCACCTGAATTATCTAGTACACAGGAGCCATGAGGAATCTTCTGAAGAAAGAGATGAACTCTTCTGTCACTCTAGCTTTGCTTGCTGGAGGATGAATTATGACTAGAGAATCTTAATTTCTCCTGTTTTCTGAAATATATAGATCACAGGAGGCAGGAGGAATCTTCTAAAGGGTGAACTCAACTCTCCTGCCACGGTAACTTTGCTTGCTTGAGGCTGAATTTTGAGTAGAGAATCTTCCTTTCTCCTGTCCACTGAAATATCTAGTTCACAGGAGCCTTGAGGAATCTTCTGAAGGAAGAGCTCAACTCTCCTGCCATGCTAGCTTTGCTTGCTGGAGGCTTAATAATAATGAGTAGAGAATTTTCATTTCTCCTGTTCCCTGAAATATCTAGTTCACGGGAGCCAGGAGGAAACTTTTTAAGGAAGAGTTCCACTCTTCTGCTACGCTACCTTTGCTTGCTGGAGGCTGAATTATGAGTAGAGAATCTTCATTGCTCCTGTCCCCTGAAATATCTAGTTCACAAGAGCCATGAGCAATCTTCTGATGGAAGGGCTTAACTCTCCAGCCAAGCTAGCTTTGCTTGCTGGAGGCTGAATTATGTGTAGAGAAGCTTCATTTCTCATGTCCCCTGAAATATCTAGTTCACAGAAGCCATGAAGAATCTTCTGAAGGAAGAGCTCAACTCTAATTGCACATTAGCTTTCCTTGCTCTAGGCTGAATTATGAGTAGATAATCTCCATTTCTCCTGTTCCTTGAAATATCTAGTTCACAGGAGCTATGCGGAATCTTCTGAAGGAAGTGTTCAACTCTCCTGACACAGTAGCTTGCTTGCTTGAGGCTGAATTATGGGTAGAGAATCTTCATTGCTCCTGTCACCTGGAATATCTAGTACACAGGAGCCATGAAGAATCTTCTGAAAAAAGACATCAACTATTCTGCCACTATAGCTTTGCTTGCTGTAGGCTGAATGATGAGTAGAGAATCTTCATTTCTCCTGCTTTCTGAAATATCTAGATAACAGGAGACATGAGGTATCTTCTAAAGGAAGAGCTCAACTCTCCTGTCATGGTAGATTGCTTGCTGGAGGCTGAATTATGAGTAGAGAATCTTCCTTTCTCCTGTCCTCTGAAATATGTAGTTCACAGGAGCCATGAGGTATCTTTTGAAGGAAGAGCTCAAATCTCCTGCCACTCTAGCTTTGCTTACTGGAGGCAGAATTATTAATAGAGAATCTTCATTTCTCCTGTCCCCTGAAATATCTAGTTCACAGGAGCCATGAGGAATCTTCTGATGGAAGGGCTCAACTCTCCTGCCACGCTAGCTTGGCTTGCTGGAGGCTGAATTATGTGTAGAGAATCTTTATTTCTCCTTTCCCCTGAAATATCTCGTTCACAGGAGCCTTGAGGAATATTCTGAAGGAATACATCACCTCGCCTGCCATGCTAGCTTTGCTTGTTGGAGGCTGAATTATGAGTAGAGAATCTTCATTTCTCCTGTCCCCTGAAATATCTAGTTCACAGGAGCCATGAGGAATCTTCTGAAAGAAGAGCTAAACTCTCCTTCCACGCTAGCTCTGCTATCTGGAGGCTGAGTTATGTGTAGAGAATCTTCATTTCTCCTGTAGCCTGAAATATCTAGTTCACCATAGCCTTGAGGAATATTCTGAAGGAATAGATCAACTCTCCTGCCACACTAGCTTTGCTGTCTGGAGGCTGAATTGTGAGTAGAGAATCTTCATTTCTCCTGTCCTCTGAAACACCTTGTTCACAAGAGCCTTGAGGAATCTTCTGAAGGATGAGCTCAACTCTCCTGCCATGATATCTTTGCTTGCTGGAGGCTGAATTATGAGTAGAGAATCTTCATTTTGCTGTCCCCTGAAATATCTAGTTCACCAGTGCCATGAGGAATCTTCCGAAGGAAGAGCTCTACTCTCCTGCCAAGTTAGCTTTGCTTGCTGGAGGCTGAATTTGGAGTAGAGAATCTTTATTTCTCCTGTCCTCTGAAATATCAAGTTCACAGGAGCCATAAGGAATCTTCTAAAGGAAGAGATCAACCCTCCTGTCATGCTGGCTTTGCTTGATACAGACTGAATTATGAGTAGAGATTCAGCATTGCTCCTGTCACCTGAAATATCTAGTTCACAGGAGCCATGCGGAATCTTCTGATGGAAGGGCTCAACCCTCCAGCCACGCAAGCTTTGCTTTCTGGAGGCTGAATTATGTGTAGAGAATCTTCGATTCTCATGTACCCTGAAATATCTAGTTCACAGGAGCCATGAAGAATTTTCTGAAGGAAGAGCTCAACTCTCCTTCCACGTTAGCTATCCTTGCTCTAGAGTGAATTATGAGTAGAGAATATTCATTTCTTCTGTTTCTTGAAATATCAAGTTCACAGGAGCTATGAGGAATCTTCTGAAGAAAGAGCTCAACTCTCCTGACACGCTAGCTTTGCGTGCTTGAGGCTGAATTACGAGTAGAGAATCTTTATTGCTCCTGTCACCTGAAATATCTAATAAAGAGGAGCCATGAGGTATCTTCTGAAGAAAGAGATCAACTCTTCTGTCACTCTAGCTTTGCTTGCTGTAGGCTGAATTATGAGTAGAGAATCTCCATTTCTCCTGTTCCTTGAAATATGTAGTTCCCCGGAAGTATGTGCAATCTTCTGAAGGAAGAGCTCAACTCTCCTGCCACGCTAGCTTTGCATGATACAGGCTGAATTATGAGTAGAGAATCATCATTGCTCATGTGACCTGAAATATCTAGTACACAGGAGCCATGAGAAATCTTCTGAAGAAAGAGATCAACTCCTCTGCCACTCTAGCTTTGCTTGCTGGAAGCTAAATTATGATTAGAGAATCTTAATTTCTCCTACTTTCTGAAATATCTAAATCACAGGAGTCATGAGGAATCATCTGAAGGAAGATCTCAACGCACCTGCCACGCTAGCTTTGCTTGCTGGAGGCAGAATAATGCCTAGAGAATATTCCTGTTTCCTGTCCCCTGAAATATGTAGTTCACTGGAGCCATGAGGTATCTTTTGAAGGAAGAACTCAACTCTCCTGCCACGCTAGCTTTGCTTGCTGAAGGCTGAATTATGCGTAGAGAATCGTCATTTCTCCTGTCCCCTAAAATATCTAGTTCAAAGAAGCCATGAGCAATCTTCTGATGGAAGTGCTCAATTCTCCAGCCATGCTAGCCTTGCTTGCTGGAGGCTGAATTATGTGCAGAGAATCTTCATTTTCCTTATCCCCTGAAATATCTAGTTCACAGGAGCCTTGAGGAATATTCTCAAGGAATACATCAACTCTCCTGCCACGCTAGCTTTGATTGTTGGTGGTTGAATTATGGGTGGAGAATCTTCATTTCTCCTGTCCTCTGAAATATCTAGTTCACAGGAACCTTGAGTAATCTTCTGAAGGAAGATCTCAACTCTCCTACCATGCTGTCTTTGCTTGCTGGAGGCTGAATTTTGAGTACAGAATCTTCATTTCTCCTGTCCCCTGAAATACCTAGTTCACAGGAGCCAGGAGGAAACTTCTAATGGAAGAGCTCATCTCTCCTGCCAGGCTAGCATTGATTGCTGGACTCTGAATTATGAGTAGAGAATCTTCATTTCTCCTGTCCCCTGAAATATCTTTTTCACAGGAGCCTGGAGGCATCTTTAGAAGGAAGAGCTCAACTCTCCTGCCACGTTAGCTTCGCTCGCTGGAGGCTGAATTATGAGTAGAGAATCTTCATTTCTCCTGTACACTGAAATATCTAGTTCACCGTAGCCTTGAGGAATATTCTGAAGGAAGAGATCAACTCTCCTGCCACGCAAGCTTTAATTGCTGGAGGCTGAATTATGAGTAGAGAATCTTCATTTCTCCTGTCCTCTGAAATTTCTACTTCACAGGAGCCTTGAGGAATCTTTTGAAGGAAGAGCTCAACTCTCCTGCCATGCTACCTTTGCTTGCTGGAGGCTGAATTATTAAAAGAGAATCTTAATTTCTCCTGTCCCCTGAAATATCTAGTTCACAGGAGCCATGAGGAACCTTCTAAAGGAAGAGATCTACTCTCCTGCCACGCTAGCTTTGCATGCTGGAGGCTGAATTATGGGTAGAGAATCTTCATTTCTCCTGTACCCTGAAATATCTAGTTCACGGGAGCCAGGAGGAATCTTTTGAAGGAAGAGCTCAACTTTGCTGGTATGCTAGCCTTGCTTGCAGGAGACTGAATTATGAGTAGAGAATCTTCATTTCTCCTGTCCCCTGAAATATCTAGTTTCCAGGAAGCCATGAGGAATCTTTTGAAGGAAGAGCTCAACTCTCCTGTCACACTAGCTTTGCTTGCTGGAGGCTGAATTATGAGTAGAGGATTGTCATTTCTCCTGTCCCCTGAAATATCTAGTTCAAAGGAGCCATGAGCAATCTTCTGATGGAAGGGCTCTACTCTCCAGCCACACTAGCTTTGCTTGCTGGAGGCTGAATTATGTGTAGAGAATCTTCATTTCTCCTTTCCCCTGAAATATCTAGTTCACAGGAGCCTTGAGGAATATTCTGAAGGAATACATCACCTCACCTGCCATTCTAGTTTTGCTTGTTGGAGGCTAATTATGAGTAGAGAATCTTCATTTCTCCTGTCCTCTGAAATATCTAGTTCACAGGAGCCTTGAGGAATCTTCTGAAGGAAGAGCTCAACTCTCCTGCCACGCTATCTTTGCTTGCCATAGGCTGAATAATGAGTAGAGAATCTTCATTTCCCTTGTCCCCTGAAATATCTAGTTCACAAGAGCCATGAGCAATCTTCTGATGGACGGGATTAACTCTCCAGCCACGCTAGCTTTGCTTGCTGGAGGCTGAATTATGTGTAGAGAATCTTCGTTTCTCATGTCCCCTGAAATATCTAGTTCACAGGAGCCATGAAGAATCTTTGAAGAAAGAGCTCAACTCTAATTCCACATTAGATTTCCTTGCTCGGGACTGAATTATTAGTAGAGAATATTTATTTCTCCTGTTCCTTGAAATATTTAGTTCACAGGAGCTATGAAGAATGTTCAGAAAGAAGAGCTCAACTTTCCTGACATGCTAGCTTTGCTTGCTTGAGGCTGAATTATGGGTAGAGAATCTTCATTGCTCCTGTCACCTGAAATATCTAGGACACAGGAGCCATGAGGAATCTTCTGAAAAAAGAAATCAACTATTCTGCCACTCTAACTTTGCTTGCTGTAGGCTGAATAATGAGTAGATAATCTTCATTTCTCCTGTTTTCTGAAATACCTACATTACAGGAGCCATGAGGTATCTTCTGAAGGAAGAGCTCAACTCTCCTGACCCGGTAGATTGCTTGCTGGAGGCAGAATTATGAGTAGAGAATCTTCCTTTCTCCTGTCCCCTGAAATATATAGTTCACAGGAGCCAGGAGGAATCTTTTGAAGGAAGAGCTCAACTCTCCAGCCACGCTAGCTTTGCTTGCTGGAGGCTGAATTATGAATAGAGAATCTTCATTTCTCTTGTCCCCTGAAATATCTAGTTCACAGGAGCCATGAGGAATCTTCTGAAAGAAGAGCTCAACTCTCCTGCCATGCTAGCTCTGCTAGCTGGAGGCTGAATTATGTGTAGAGAATCTTAATTTCTCCTGTGCCCAGAAATATCTAGTTCACCGTGGCCTTGAGGAATATTCTGAAGGAATAGATCAACTCTCCTGCCATGCTAGCTTTGCTTGCTGGAGGCTGAATTTTGAGTAGAGAATCTTCATTTCTCCTGTTCTCTGAAATACCTAGTTCACAGGAGCCTTGAGGAATCTTCCGAAGGAAGAGCTCTACTCTCCTGCCAAGTTAGCTTTGCTTGCTGGAGGCTGAATTTTGAGTAGAGAATCTTCATTGCTCCTGTCACCTGAAATATCTAGTTCACAGGAGCCATGAGGAATCTTCTAAAGGAAGAGCTCAACTCTACTGTCACGCTGGCTTTGATTGATACAGACTGAATTATGAGTAGAGATTCTGCATTGCTCCTGTCACCTGAAATATCGAGTTCACAGGAGCCATGCGGAATCTTCTGATGGAAGGGCTCAACTCTCCAGCCATGCAAGCTTTGCTTCCTGGAGGCTGAATTATATGTAGAGAATCTTCGTTTCTCATGTCCCCTGAAATATCTAGTTCACAGGAGCCATGAAGAATCTTCTGAACGAAGAGCTCAACTCTCCTTCCACGTTAGCTATCCTTGCTCTAGGGCGAATTATGAGAAGAAAATATTCATTTCTCCTGTTCATTGAAATATCTAGTTCACAGGAGCTATGAGGAATCTTCTGAAGGAAGAGCTTAACTCTCCTGACACGCTAGCTTTGCTTGCTGGAGGCTGAATTATGAGTAGAGAATCTTCCTTTGTCCTGTCCCCTGAAATATGTAGTTCACAGGAGCCATGAGGTATCTTTTGAAGGAAGAACTCAACTCTACTGTCACGCTGTCTTTGCTTGCTGGAGGCTGAATTATTAATAGAGAATCTTCATTTCACTTGTCCCCTGAAATATCTAGTTCACAGGAGCCATGAGGAATCTTCTGAAAGAAGAGCTCAACTCTCCTGCCATGCTAGCTCTGCTAGCTGGAGGCTGAATTATGTGTAGAGAATCTTCGTTTCTCATGTCCCCTGAAATATCTAGTTCACAGGAGCCATGAAGAATCTTCTGAAGGAAGAGCTCAACTCTCCTTCCACGTTAGCTATCCTTGCTCTAGGGCGAATTATGAGAAGAGAATATTCATTTCTCCTGTTCCTTGAAATATCTAGTTCACAGGAGCTATGAGGAATCTTCTGAAGGAAGAGCTTAACACTCCTGACACGCTAGCTTTGCTTGCTTAAGGCTGAATTAAGAGTAGAGAATCTTCATTGCTCCTGTCACCTGAAATATCTAGTTCAAAGGAGCCATGAAGATTCTTCTGAAGAAAGAGATCACATCTCCTGACACGCTAGCTTTGCTTGCTGGAGGATGAATTATGAGGAGAGAATCTTCATTTCTTCTGTTTCCCGAAATATCTAGTTCACAGGAGACATGAGGATTCTTCTGATGGAAGAGCTCAAATATCCTGCCACGCTATCTTCTCTTGCTGGAGGCTGAATTATGAGTAGAGAGTCTTCATTTCTCCTGTCCACTGAAATACCTAGTTCACAGGAGACATACAGAATCTTGCGGAGAAGGTGCTCTGCTCTGCTGCCACGATAGCATGCTTGCTGGAGGCTGAATTTTGAGTAGAGAATCTTTATTTCTCCTGTCCTCTGAAATATCAAGTTCACAGGAGCCATGAGGAATCTTCTAAAGGAAGAGCTCAACTCTCCTGCCTCGCTAGCTTTGCTTCCTGGACGCTGAATTATGAGTAGAGTATCTTCATTTCTCCTGTCCCCTGAAATATCTAGTTCACAGGAGCAATGAGGAATCTTCTGAAGGAAGAGGTCAACTCTTCTGCCAAGCTAGCTTTGCTTGCTGGAGACCAAATTATGAGTAGAGAATCTTCATTTCTCCTGTCTCGTGAAATATCTCGTTCACAGGAGCCAAGAGGAATATTCTGATGGAAGAGCTCAGCTCTTCTGCCACACTAGCTTTGGTTACTGGAGGCTGTATTGTGAGTAGAAAATCTTCATTTCTCCTGTCTCCTGAAATATCTAGTTCACAGGAGCCATGAGGACTCTTCTGAATGAAGGGCTCAACCCTCCTGCATGGGTGGAAGGAACAGAAGGGATTATATACAAAGCAAAAGGTGGAGCTGAGTGCCAGAGAAAATCTTTACCTATAAAAAAATCGTTAAATGAAAAATTAGCCCCCCATGAAAACGATAAGACAGGAGCAGAGAAAGACAGAGACCTCAGAGACACTGAGACGGAGATAGAACGCCAATGGGGCTCCATAGCACGTTACATTGCTTGCTGGAGGCCGAATTATGAATAGAAAATCTTCAATTCTCCAGTCCCCTGAAATATCTAGTTCACTGGAGCCATGAGGAATCCTCCAAGGAAGAACACAAGTCTCCTGCCACAATAGCTTTGCTTGCTGGAGGCTGAATTATGAGTTAAAAATCGGCATTTCTCCTGTCCCCTGAAATATCTAGTTCACGGGATCCATGAGGAATCTTCTGAAGGAATAGATCAACTCTCCTGCCGCGCTAGCTTTGCTTGCTGGAGGCTGATTTATGATTAGAAATTCTTCATTTCTCCTATCCTCTGAAATTTCTAGTTTACAGGAGCCATGAGGAAAATTCTGAAGGAAGAGCTCAACTCTCCTGCCACACTAGCTTTGCTTGCTGGAGGCTGAATTATGAGTATAGAATCTTCATTTCTCCTGTCCCCTGAAATATCTAGTTCACAGGAGCCATGAGGAATATTCGGAAGGAAGAGCTCAACTCTCCTGCCACGCTAGATTTGCTTGCCGGATGCTGAATTATGAGTAGAGAATCTTCATTTCACCTGTCCCCTGAAATATGTAGTTCACAGGAGCCATGAGAAATCTTCTCAAGGAATAGCTCAACTCTCCTGGCACGCTAGCTTCGCTTGCTGGAGGCTGAATTTTGAGTAGAGAATCTTCATTTCTATTGTCCTCTGAATTATCAAGTTCACAGGAGCCATGAGGAATCTTCTAAAGAAAGAACTCAACTCTCCTGCCACGCTATCTTGGCTTGTTGCAGGCTCAGTTTTGAGTAGAGAATCTTCATTGCTCCTGTCCCCTAAAATATCTAGATCACAGGAGCCAATAGAAATCTTTTGATGAAATGGCTCAACTCTCCTGCCACGCCAGCTTTGCTTGTGTGTGGCTGAATTATGAGTAGAGAATCTTCATTGTTCCTGTCACCTGAACTATCTAGGTCACAGGAGCCATGAGGAATCTTCTGAAGAAGAGCTCAACTCTCATGCCACGCTAGCTTTGCTTGCTGGAGGCAGAATTATGAGCAGAGAATCTTCATTTCTCCTGTCCCCTGAAATATCTAGTTCACAGGAACGAGGAGGAATCTTTTGAAGAAAGAGCTCAACTCTCCTGCCACGCTAGCTTTGCTTGCTGGAGGCTGAATTATGAGTAGAGCATCTTCATTTTTCCTGTCCCCTGAAATATCTAGTTCACAGCAACCATGAGGAATTTTTGAAGGAAGAGCTCAACTCTCCTGCCATGCTAGCTTTGCTTGGTGGAGGCTGAATTATGAGTAGAGAATCTTCATTTCTCCTGTCCCTTGAAATATCTCATTCACAGGAGCCATGAGTAATCTTCTGAAGGAAGGACTCAAATCTCCAGCCACGCTAGCTTTGCTTGCTGGAGGCTGAATTATGAGTAGAGAATATTCATTTCTCCTGCTTTCTGAAATATCTGGATCACTGGACACATGAGGAATCTTCTGAAGGAAGAGCTCAATTATCCTGCCACGCTAGCTTTGCTTTCTGGAGGCTGAATTCTGAATAGAGAATCTTCATTTCTCCTGCTTTCTGAAATATCTAGATCACTGGAGCCATGAGGAATCTTCAGAGGAAGAGCTCAACTCTCCTGCCACGCTAGCTTTGCTTGCTGGAGGATGAATTATGAGTAGAGAATCTTCCTTGCTCTTGTCCACTGAAATATAGAGTTCACAGGAACAATGAGGAATCTTTTGAAGGAAGAGCTCAACTCTCCTGTCACGCTAGCTTTCCTTGCTGGAGGCTGAATTATGAGTAGAGGATCTTCATTTCTCCTGTCCCCTGAAATATCTAGTTCACAGGAGCCATGAGCAATCTTCTGATGGAAGGGCTCAACTCTCCAGCCACGCTAGCTTTGCTTGCTGGAGGCTGAATTATGTGTAGAGAATCTACATTTCTCCCTTCCCCTGAAATATCTAGTTTACAGGAGCCTTGAGAAATATTCTGAAGGAATACATTACCTCGCCTTCCATGCTAGCTTTGCTTGTTGGAGGCTGAATTATGAGTAGAGAATCTTCATTTCTCCTGTCCTCTAAAATATCTAGTTCACAGGAGCCTTGAGGAATCTTCTGAAGGAATAGTTCAACTCTCCTGCCACGCTATCTTTGCTTGCTGTACGCTGAATTATGAGTAGAGAATCTTCATTTCTTCTCTCCCCTGAAATACCTAGTTCACAGGATCCAGGAGGAACCTTCTAAAGGAAGAGCTCAACTCTCCTGCCACGCTAGCTTTGCTTACTGGAGGCAGAATTATGAGTAGAGAATCTTAATTTCTCCTGTCCCTTGAAATATCTAGTTCACAGGAGCCAGGAGGAATCTTTTGAAGGAAGAGCTCAACTCTCCAGCCTGGGTGGAAGGAAGAGAAGGGATTATTAACAAAACAAAAGGTGAAGCTCTGGGCCAATGAAAATCTTTACCTTTAAAAAAATCGAAAAAACGAATAATTTCCCTCCCATTAAATGAGTAGACAGTAGCAGAGAGAGACAGAAAAATCACGGAAACTGAGACAGAGATAGAAGGACAGTGGGGCTCCATACCACGCTACCTTTGCATGCTGGAGGCTGAATTATGAGTAGAATATCTTCATTTCTCCTATCCCATGAAATATCTAGTTCACAGGAGCAATGAGGAATCTTCTGAAGGAAGGGCTCAATTCTCCTTCCTCGCTAGCTTTGCTTGCTCGAGGCTGAATTATGAGTAGATAATCTTCATTTTTCCTGTCCTCTAAAATACCTAGTTCAGAGGAGCCATGAGGAATCTTTTGAGGGAAGAGCTCAACTCTCCTGCCACGCTAGGTTTGCTTGCTGGAGGCTGAATTATGAGGAGAGAATCTTCATTTCTCCTGCCCCTGAAATATCTAGTTCACGGGAGCCAGGAGAAATATTCTGAAGGAAGAGCTCAACTCTCCTGGCACGCTAGCTATGCTTGCTGGAGGCTGAATTGTGAGTAGAGAATCTTCATTTCTCCCGTCCTCTGAAATTTCTAGTTCACAGGAGATATGAGGAATCTTCTCATGGAAGAGCTCAACTCTCCTGTCATGCCAGCTTGGCTTGCTAGAGGCTGAATTATGAGTAGAGAATCTTCATTACTCCTGTCACTTGAAATATCTAGTTCACAGTAGTCATGAGGAATTTTCTGATGGAAGGACTCAACTCTCAAGCAACGCTAGCTTTTCTTGCTGGAGGCTGAATTATGAGTAGAGAATCTTTATTTCTCCTGTCCACTGAAATATCTAGTTCACAGGAGACATGAGGAATATTCTGAAGGAAGAGCTCAACTCTCCTGCGACACTAGCTTTGCTTGCTGGAGGTTGATTTATGAGTAGAGAATCTTCATTCCTCCTGTCCCCTGATTTATTAAGTTCAAAGGAGACTTTAGGAATCCTCTGAATAAGAGCTCAACTTCCTGAATTGTTTCTTTTGCTTGCTGGAGGCTGAATAATGAGTAGAGAATATTCATGTCTTCTGTCCCCTGAAATATCTAGTTCACAGAAGCCATGAGAAATCCTCTGAAGGAAGAGCTCACCTCTCCTGCCAAGGTAGCTTTGCTTGCTAGAGTCTGAATTATGAGTAGAGAATCTTCATTTCTCCTGTCCCCTGAAATATCAAGTCCACAGGAGTCATGAAGAATCTTCTAAAGGAAGAGATCAACTCTCCTGCCACGCTAGCTTTTCTATTGGATTCTGTATTATGAGTAGAGAATGTTCAATTCCTCTGTCCCCTGAAATATCTACTTCAAAGGAGCCATGAGGAATGTTCTTAAGAAAGTCTCAACTCTCCTCACACGCTAGCTTTGCTAGCTGGAGGCTGAATTATGAGTAGAGAATCTTCATTTCTCTTGTCCCCTGAAATATCTAGTTCACAGGAGCCATGAGGAATCTTCTCAAGGAACAGCTCAACTCCCCTGGCACGCTAGCTTCGCTTGCTGGAGGCTGAATTATGAGTAGAGAATCTTCATTTCTATTGTCCTCTGAATTATCAAGTTCACAGGAGCCATGAGGAATCTTCTAAAGAAAGAACTCAACTCTCCTGCCACGCTATCTTGGCTTGTTGCAGGCTCAGTTTTGAGTAGAGAATCTTCATTGCTCCTGTCCCCTAAAATATCTAGATCACAGGAGCCAATAGAAATCTTTTGATGGAATGGCTCAACACTCCTGCCACGCCAGCTTTGCTTGTGTGTGGCTGAATTATGAGTAGAGAATCTTCATTGTTCCTGTCACCTGAACTATCTAGATCACAGGAGCCATGAGGAATCTTCTGAAGGAAGAGCTCAACTCTCATGCCACGCTAGCTTTGCTTGCTGGAGGCAGAATTATGAGTAGAGAATCTTCATTTCTCCTGTCCCCTGAAATATCTAGTGAACAGGAACGAGGAGGAATCTTTTGGAGAAAGAGCTCAACTCAACTGCCACGCTAGCTTTGCTTGCTGGAGGCTGAATTATGAGTAGAGCATCTTCATTTTTCCTGTCCCCTGAAATATCTAGTTCAGAGCAACCATGAGGAATTTTTGAAGGAAGAGTTCAACTCTCCTGCCATGCTAGCTTTGCTTGGTGGAGGCTGAATTATGAGTAGAGAATCTTCATTTCTCCTGTCCCTTGAAATATCTGATTCACAGGAGCCATGAGTAATCTTCTGAAGGAAGGACTCAAATCTCCAGCCACGCTAGCTTTGCTTGCTGGAGGCTGAATTATGAGTAGAGAATATTCATTTCTCCTGCTTTCTGAAATATCTGGATCACTGGAGACATGAGGAATCTTCTGAAGGAAGAGCTCAATTATCCTGCCACGCTAGCTTTGCTTTCTGGAGGCTGAATTCTGAATAGAGAATCTTCATTTCTCCTGCTTTCTGAAATATCTAGATCACTGGAGCCATGAGGAATCTTCAGAAGGAAGAGCTCAACTCTCCTGCCACGCTAGCTTTGCTTGCTGGAGGATGAATTATGAGTAGAGAATCTTCCTTGCTCTTGTCCCCTGAAATATAGAGTTCACAGGAACCATGAGGAATCTTTTGAAGGAAGAGCTCAACTCTCCTGTCACGCTAGCTTTCCTTGCTGGAGGCTGAATTATGAGTAGAGGATCTTCATTTCTCCTGTCCCCTGAAATATCTAGTTCACAGGAGCCATGAGCAATCTTCTGATGGAAGGGCTCAACTCTCCAGCCACGCTAGCTTTGCTTGCTGGAGGCTGAATTATGTGTAGAGAATCTACATTTCTCCCTTCCCCTGAAATATCTAGTTTACAGGAGCCTTGAGAAATATTCGCCTTCCATGCTAGCTTTGCTTGTTGGAGGCTGAATTATGAGTAGAGAATCTTCATTTCTCCTGTCCTCTGAAATATCTATTTCACAGGAGCAATGAGGAATCTTCTGAAGGAAGGGCTCAATTCTCCTGCCTCGCTAGCTTTGCTTGCTCGAGGCTGAATTATGAGTAGATAATCTTCATTTTTCCTGTCCTCTAAAATACCTAGTTCTGAGGAGCCATGAGGAATCTTTTGAGGGAAGAGCTCAACTCTCCTGCCACGCTAGGTTTGCTTGCTGGAGGCTGAATTATGAGGAGAGAATCTTCATTTCTCCTGTCCCCTGAAATATCTAGTTCACGGGAGCCAGGAGAAATATTCTGAAGGAAGAGCTCAACTCTCCTGGCACGCTAGCTATGCTTGCTGGAGGCTGAATTGTGAGTAGAGAACTTCATTTCTCCAGTCCCCTGAAATATCTAGTTTACAGGAGAAATGAGGAACCTTCTGAAGGAAGAGCTCACCTCTCCTGACACGCTTTCTTTGCTTGCTGGAGGCTGAATTGTGAGTAGAGAATCTTCATTTCTCCCGTCCTCTGAAATTTCTAGTTCACAGGAGATATGAGGAATCTTCTCATGGAAGAGCTCAACTCTCCTGTCATGCCAGCTTGGCTTGCTAGAGGCTGAATTATGAGTAGAGAATCTTCATTACTCCTGTCACTTGAAATATCTAGTTCACAGTAGTCATGAGGAATTTTCTGATGGAAGGACTCAACTCTCAAGCAACGCTAGCTTTTCTTGCTGGAGGCTGAATTATGAGTAGAGAATCTTTATTTCTCCTGTCCACTGAAATATCTAGTTCACAGGAGACATGAGGAATATTCTGAAGAAAGAGCTCAACTCTCCTGCGACACTAGCTTTGCTTGCTGGAGGCTGATTTATGAGTAGAGAATCTTCATTCCTCCTGTCCCCTGATTTATTAAGTTCAAAGGAGCCTTTAGGAATCCTCTGAATAAGAGCTCAACTTCCTGAATTGTTTCCTTTGCTTGCTGGAGGCTGAATAATGAGTAGAGAATATTCATGTCTTCTGTCCCCTGAAATATCTAGTTCACAGAAGCCATGAGAAATCCTCTGAAGGAAGAGCTCACCTCTCCTGCCAAGGTAGCTTTGCTTGCTAGAGTCTGAATTATGAGTAGAGAATCTTCATTTCTCCTGTCCCCTGAAATATCAAGTCCACAGGAGTCATGAAGAATCTTCTAAAGGAAGAGATCAACTCTCCTGCCACGCTAGCTTTTCTATTGGATTCTGTATTATGAGTAGAGAATATTCAATTCCTCTGTCCCCTGAAATATCTACTTCACAGGAGCCATGAGGAATGTTCTTAAGAAAGTCTCAACTCTCCTCACACGCTAGCTTTGCTAGCTGGAGGCTGAATTATGAGTAGAGAATCTTCATTTCTCTTGCCCCCTGAAATATCTAGTTCACAGGAGCCATGAGGAATCTTCTCAAGGAATAGCTCAACTCTCCTGGCACGCTAGCTTCGCTTGCTGGAGGCTGAATTATGAGTAGAGAATCTTCATTTCTATTGTCCTCTGAATTTTCAAGTTCACAGGAGCCATGAGGAATCTTCTAAAGAAAGAACTCAACTCTCCTGCCACGCTATCTTGGCTTGTTGCAGGCTCAGTTTTGAGTAGAGAATCTTCATTGCTCCTGTCCCCTAAAATATCTAGATCACAGGAGCCAATAGAAATCTTTTGATGGAATGGCTCAACTCTCCTGCCACGCCAGCTTTGCTTGTGTGTGGCTGAATTATGAGTAGAGAATCTTCATTGTTCCTGTCACCTGAACTATCTAGATCACAGGAGCCATGAGGAATCTTCTGAAGGAAGAGCTCAACTCTCATGCCACGCTAGCTTTGCTTGCTGGAGGCAGAATTATGAGTAGAGAATCTTCATTTCTCCTGTCCCCTGAAATATCTAGTGAACAGGAACGAGGAGGAATCTTTTGGAGAAAGAGCTCAACTCAACTGCCACGCTAGCTTTGCTTGCTGGAGGCTGAATTATGAGTAGAGCATCTTCATTTTTCCTGTCCCCTGAAATATCTAGTTCACAGCAACCATGAGGAATTTTTGAAGGAAGAGTTCAACTCTCCTGCCATGCTAGCTTTGCTTGGTGGAGGCTGAATTATGAGTAGAGAATCTTCATTTCTCCTGTCCCTTGAAATATCTCATTCACAGGATCCATGAGTAATCTTCTGAAGGAAGGACTCAAATTTCCAGCCACGCTAGCTTTGCTTGCTGGAGGCTGAATTATGAGTAGAGAATATTCATTTCTCCTGCTTTCTGAAATATCTGGATCACTGGAGACATGAGGAATCTTCTGAAGGAAGAGCTCAATTATCCTGCCACGCTAGCTTTGCTTTCTGGAGGCTGAATTCTGAATAGAGAATCTTCATTTCTCCTGCTTTCTGAAATATCTAGATCACTGGAGCCATGAGGAATCTTCAGAAGGAAGAGCTCAACTCTCCTGCCACGCTAGCTTTGCTTGCTGGAGGATGAATTATGAGTAGAGAATCTTCCTTGCTCTTGTCCCCTGAAATATAGAGTTCACAGGAACCATGAGGAATCTTTTGAAGGAAGAGCTCAACTCTCCTGTCACGCTAGCTTTCCTTGCTGGAGGCTGAATTATGAGTAGAGGATCTTCATTTCTCCTGTCCCCTGAAATATCTAGTTCACAGGAGCCATGAGCAATCTTCTGATGGAAGGGCTCAACTCTCCAGCCACGCTAGCTTTGCTTGCTGGAGGCTGAATTATGTGTAGAGAATCTACATTTCTCCCTTCCCCTGAAATATCTAGTTTACAGGAGCCTTGAGAAATATTCGCCTTCCATGCTAGCTTTGCTTGTTGGAGGCTGAATTATGAGTAGAGAATCTTCATTTCTCCTGTCCTCTGAAATATCTAGTTCACAGGAGCAATGAGGAATCTTCTGAAGGAAGGGCTCAATTCTCCTGCCTCGCTAGCTTTGCTTGCTCGAGGCTGAATTATGAGTAGATAATCTTCATTTTTCCTGTCCTCTAAAATACCTAGTTCAGAGGAGCCATGAGGAATCTTTTGAGGGAAGAGCTCAACTCTCCTGCCACGCTAGGTTTGCTTGCTGGAGGCTGAATTATGAGGAGAGAATCTTCATTTCTCCTGTCCCCTGAAATATCTAGTTCACGGGAGCCAGGAGAAATATTCTGAAGGAAGAGCTCAACTCTCCTGGCACGCTAGCTATGCTTGCTGGAGGCTGAATTGTGAGTAGAGAACTTCATTTCTCCAGTCCCCTGAAATATCTAGTTTACAGGAGAAATGAGGAACCTTCTGAAGGAAGAGCTCACCTCTCCTGCCACGCTTTCTTTGCTTGCTGGAGGCTGAATTGTGAGTAGAGAATCTTCATTTCTCCCGTCCTCTGAAATTTCTAGTTCACAGGAGATATGAGGAATCTTCTCATGGAAGAGCTCAACTCTCCTGTCATGCCAGCTTGGCTTGCTAGAGGCTGAATTATGAGTAGAGAATCTTCATTACTCCTGTCACTTGAAATATCTAGTTCACAGTAGTCATGAGGAATTTTCTGATGGAAGGACTCAACTCTCAAGCAACGCTAGCTTTTCTTGCTGGAGGCTGAATTATGAGTAGAGAATCTTTATTTCTCCTGTCCACTGAAATATCTAGTTCACAGGAGACATGAGGAATATTCTGAAGAAAGAGCTCAACTCTCCTGCGACACTAGCTTTGCTTGCTGGAGGCTGATTTATGAGTAGAGAATCTTCATTCCTCCTGTCCCCTGATTTATTAAGTTCAAAGGAGCCTTTAGGAATCCTCTGAATAAGAGCTCAACTTCCTGAATTGTTTCCTTTGCTTGCTGGAGGCTGAATAATGAGTAGAGAATATTCATGTCTTCTGTCCCCTGAAATATCTAGTTCACAGAAGCCATGAGAAATCCTCTGAAGGAAGAGCTCACCTCTCCTGCCAAGGTAGCTTTGCTTGCTAGAGTCTGAATTATGAGTAGAGAATCTTCATTTCTCCTGTCCCCTGAAATATCAAGTCCACAGGAGTCATGAAGAATCTTCTAAAGGAAGAGATCAACTCTCCTGCCACGCTAGCTTTTCTATTGGATTCTGTATTATGAGTAGAGAATATTCAATTCCTCTGTCCCCTGAAATATCTACTTCACAGGAGCCATGAGGAATGTTCTCAGGAAAGTCTCAACTCTCCTCACACGCTAGCTTTGCGAGCTGGAGGCTGAATTATGAGTAGAGAATCTTCATTTCTCTTGCCCCCTGAAATATCTAGTTCACAGGAGCCATGAGGAATCTTCTCAAGGAATAGCTCAACTCTCCTGGCACGCTAGCTTCGCTTGCTGGAGGCTGAATTATGAGTAGAGAATCTTCATTTCTATTGTCCTCTGAATTATCAAGTTCACAGGAGCCATGAGGAATCTTCTAAAGAAAGAACTCAACTCTCCTGCCACGCTATCTTGGCTTGTTGCAGGCTCAGTTTTGAGTAGAGAATCTTCATTGCTCCTGTCCCCTAAAATATCTAGATCACAGGAGCCAATAGAAATCTTTTGATGGAATGGCTCAACTCTCCTGCCACGCCAGCTTTGCTTGTGTGTGGCTGAATTATGAGTAGAGAATCTTCATTGTTCCTGTCACCTGAACTATCTAGATCACAGGAGCCATGAGGAATCTTCTGAAGGAAGAGCTCAACTCTCATGCCACGCTAGCTCTGCTTGCTGGAGGCAGAATTATGAGTAGAGAATCTTCATTTCTCCTGTCCCCTGAAATATCTAGTTCAGAGGAACGAGGAGGAATCTTTTGAAGAAAGAGCTCAACTCTCCTGCCACGCTTGCTTTGCTTGCTGGAGGCTGAATTATGAGTAGAGCATCTTCATTTTTCCTGTCCCCTGAAATATCTAGTTCACAGCAACCATGAGGAATTTTTGAAGGAAGAGCTCAACTCTCCTGCCATGCTAGCTTTGCTTGGTGGAGGCTGAATTATGAGTAGAGAATATTCATTTCTCCTGTCCCTTGAAATATCTCATTCACAGGAGCCATGAGTAATCTTCTGAAGGAAGGACTCAAATCTCCAGCCACGCTAGCTTTGCTTTCTGGAGGCTGAATTCTGAATAGAGAATCTTCATTTCTCCTGCTTTCTGAAATATCTAGATCACTGGAGCCATGAGGAATCTTCAGAGGAAGAGCTCAACTCTCCTGCCACGCTAGCTTTGCTTTCTGGAGGATGAATTATGAGTAGAGAATCTTCCTTGCTCTTGTCCACTGAAATATAGAGTTCACAGGAACCATGAGGAATCTTTTGAAGGAAGAGCTCAACTCTCCTGTCACGCTAGCTTTCCTTGCTGGAGGCTGAATTATGAGTAGAGGATCTTCATTTCTCCTGTCCCCTGAAATATCTAGTTCACAGGGGCCCTGAGCAATCTTCTGATGGATGGGCTCAACTCTCCAGCCACGCTAGCTTTGCTTGCTGGAGGCTGAATTATGTGTAGAGAATCTACATTTCTCCCTTCCCCTGAAATATCTAGTTTACAGGAGCCTTGAGAAATATTCTGAAGGAATACATTACCTCGCCTTCCATGCTAGCTTTGCTTGTTGGAGGCTGAATTATGAGTAGAGAATCTTCATTTCTCCTGTCCTCTGAAATATCTAGTTCACAGGAGCCTTGAAGAATCTTCTGAAGGAATAGTTCAACTCTCCTGCCATGCTATCTTTGCTTGCTGTACGCTGAATTATGAGTAGAGAATCTTCATTTCTTCTCTCCCCTGAAATACCTAGTTCACAGGATCCAGGAGGAACCTTCTAAAGGAAGAGCTCAACTCTTCTGCCACGCTAGCTTTGCTTATTGGAGGCAGAATTATGAGTAGAGAATCTTCATTTCTCCTGTCCCCTGAAATATCTAGTTCACGGGAGCCAGGAGAAATATTCTGAAGGAAGAGCTCAACTCTTCTGCCACGCTAGCTTTGCTTGCTGGAGGCTGAAATATGAGTAGAGAATCTTCATTGCTCCTGTCACCTGAAATATCTAGTTCACTAGAGACATGAGGAATCTTCTGATGGAATGGCTCAACTCTCCAGCCACGCTAGGTTTGCTTGCTGGAGGCTGAATTATGTGTAGAAACATCTTCATTTCTCATGTCCCCTGAAATATCTAGTTCACAGGAGCCATGAAGAATCTTCTGAAGGAAGAGCTCAACTCTCCTTCCACGTTAGCTTTCCTTGCACTAGGCTGAATAATGAGTAGAGAATATTATTTTCTCCTGTTCTTTGAAATATCTAGTTCACAGGAGCTATGAGGAACCTTCTGAAGAAAGAGCTCAACTCTCCTGAAAAGCTAGCTTTGCTTGCTTGAGTCTGAATTATGAGTAGAGAATCTTCATTGCTCCTGTCACCTGAAATATCTAGTACACAGGAGCCATGAGGAATCTTCTGAAAAAAGAGATCAACACTTCTGACACTCTAGCTTTGCTTGCAGGAGGCTGAATTATGAGTAGACAATCTTCATTTAATCTGCTTTCTGAAATATCTTGATCACAGGAGCCATGAAGAATCTTCTGAAGGAAGAGCTCAACTCTCCTGCCACTCTAGCTTTGTTTTCTGGAGCCTGAACTATGAGTAGAGAATCTTCATTTCTCCTGTCCCCTGAAATATCTAGCTCACAGGAGCCTTGAGGAACCTTCTAAAGGAAGAGTTCAACTCTCCTGCCACGTTGGCTTTGCTTGCCAGAGGCTGAAGTATGAGTAGAAAATGTTAATTTCTCCTGTTCCCTGAAACATCTAGTTTACGGGAGCCAGGAGGAATTTTTTTGAAGGAAGAGCTCAACTCTCCTGCCTCGCTAGCTTTGCTTGCTGGAGGCTGAATTACGAGTAGAGAATCTTCATTTATTCTGTCACCTGTAATATCCAGTTCAGAGGTGCCAGGAGGAATCGTCTGAAGGAAGAGCTCAACTCTCCTGCCATGCTAGCTTTGCTTGCTGCACGCTGAATTATGAGGTGAGAATCTTCATTTCTTCTGTTTCCTGAAAGATCTAGTTCACAGGAAACATGAGGAATCTTCTGAAGGAATAGATCAACTCTCCTGCCACGCTAGCTTTGCTTGCTGGAGGCTGAATTATGAGTAGAGAATCTTCATTTCTCATGTATCCTGAAATATCTAGTTCACATGAGATTAGAGGAATCTTCTGATGGAAAAGCTAAACTCTCCTGCCACGCTATCTTTTCTTGCTGGAGGTGGAATTATGAGTATAGAGTCTGCATTTCTCCTGTCCACTGAAATACCTAGTTCATAGGAGAAATGAAGAATCTTGCGAAGAAGGTGCTCTACTCTCCTGCCACATCAGCATGCTTGCTGGAGGCTGAATTTTGAGTAGAGAGTCTTTATTTCTCCTGTCCTCTGAAATATCAAGTTCACAAGAGCCATGAGGAATCTTCAAAAGGAAGAGCTCAACTCTCCTGCCTCGCTAGCTTTGCTTACTGGACTCTGAGTTATGAGTAGAGAATCTTCATTTCTCCTGTGAACTGAAATATCTAGTTCACAGGAGCCATGAGGAATCCTCTGAAGGAAGAGCTCAACTCTCCTGCCACGCTAGCTTTCCTTGCTGGAGGTTGTATTATGAGTGGAGAATCTTCATTTCTCCTGTCCCCTGAAATATCTAGTTCACAGGAACAATGAGGAATCTTCTGAAGGAAGAGCTCAACTCTTCTGCCACGCTAGCTTTGCTTGCTAGAGGCCGTATTATGAGTAGAGAATCTTCATTTCTCCTGTCTCGTGAAATATCTCGTTCACAGGATCCATGAGGAATATTCTGATGGAAGAGCTCAGCTCTTCTGCCACACTAGCTTTGGTTACTGGAGGCTGTATTGTGAGTAGAAAATCTTCATTTCTCCTGTCTCCTGAAATATCTAGTTCACAGGAGCCATGAGGACTCTTCTGAATGAAGGGCTCAACCCTCCTGCATGGGTGGAAGGAACAGAAGGGATTATATACAAAACAAAAGGTGGAGCTGAGGGCCAGAGAAAATCTTTACCTATAAAAAAATCATTAAATGAAAAATTAGCCCCCCATGAAAACGAGACGACAGGAGCAGAGAAAGACAGAGACCTCAGAGACACTGAGACGGAGATAGAACGCCAGTGGGCCTCCATAGCACGTTACATTGCTTGCTGGAGGCCGAATTATGAATAGAAAATCTTCAATTCTCCTGTCCCCTGAAATATCTAGTTCACTGGAGCCATGAGGAATCCTCCAAGGAAGAACACAAGTCTCCTGCCACAATAGCTTTGCTTGCTGGAGGCTGAATTATGAGTTAAAAAATCGGCATTTCTCCTGTCCCCTGAAATATCTAGTTCACGGGATCCATGAGGAATCGTCTGAAGGAATAGATCAACTCTCCTGCCACGCTAGCTTTGCTTGCTGGAGGCTGATTTATGATTAGAAATTCTTCATTTCTCCTATCCTCTGAAATTTCTAGTTTACAGGAGCCATGAGGAAAATTCTGAAAGAAGAGCTCAACTCTCCTGCCACACTAGCTTTGCTTGCTGGAGGCTGAATTATGAGTATAGAATCTTCATTTCTCCTGTCCCCTGAAATATCTAGTTCACAGGAGCCATGAGGAATATTCGGAAGGAAGAGCTCAACTCTCCTGCCACGCTAGATTTGCTTGCCGGATGCTGAATTATGAGTAGAGAATCTTCATTTCACCTGTCCTCTGAAATATGTAGTTCACAGGAGCCATGAGAAATCTTCTCAAGGAATAGCTCAACACTCCTGGCACGCTATCTTCGCTTGCTGGAGGCTGAATTATGAGTAGAGAATCTTCATTTCTGTTGTCCTCTGAATTATCAAGTTCACAGGAGCCATGAGGAATCTTCTAAAGAAAGAACTCAACTCTCCTGCCACGCTATCTTGGCTTGTTGCAGGCTCAGTTTTGAGTAGAGAATCTTCATTGCTCCTGTCCCCTAAAATATCTAGATCACAGGAGCCAATAGAAATCTTTTGATGGAATGGCTCAACTCTCCTGCCACGCCAGCTTTGCTTGTGTGTGGCTGAATTATGAGTAGAGAATCTTCATTGTTCCTGTCACCTGAACTACCTAGATCACAGGAGCCATGAGGAATCTTCTGAAGGAAGAGCTCAACTCTCATGCCACGCTAGCTTTGCTTGCTGGAGGCAGAATTATGAGTAGAGAATCTTCATTTCTCCTGTCCCCTGAAATATCTAGTTAACAGGAACGAGGAGGAATCTTTTGAAGAAAGAGCTCAACTCTCCTGCCATGCTAGCTTTGCGTGCTGGAGGCTGAATTATGAGTAGAGCATCTTCATTTTTCCTGTCCCCTGAAATATCTAGTTCACAGCAACCATGAGGAATTTTTGAAGGAAGAGTTCAACTCTCCTGCCATGCTAGCTTTGCTTGGTGGAGGCTGAATTATGAGTAGAGAATCTTCATTTCTCCTGTCCCTTGAAATATCTGATTCACAGGAGCCATGAGTAATCTTCTGAAGGAAGGACTCAAATCTCCAGCCACGCTAGCTTTGCTTGCTGGAGGCTGAATTATGAGTAGAGAATATTCATTTCTCCTGCTTTCTGAAATATCTGGATCACTGGAGACATGAGGAATCTTCTGAAGGAAGAGCTCAATTATCCTGCCACGCTAGCTTTGCTTTCTGGAGGCTGAATTCTGAATAGAGAATCTTCATTTCTCCTGCTTTCTGAAATATCTAGATCACTGGAGCCATGAGGAATCTTCAGAAGGAAGAGCTCAACTCTCCTGCCACGCTAGCTTTGCTTGCTGGAGGAAGAATCATGAGTAGAGAATCTTCCTTGCTCTTGTCCCCTGAAATATAGAGTTCACAGGAACCATGAGGAATCTTTTGAAGGGAGAGCTCAACTCTCCTGTCACGCTAGCTTTCCTTGCTGGAGGCTGAATTATGAGTAGAGGATCTTCATTTCTCCTGTCCCCTGAAATATCTAGTTCACAGGAGCCATGAGCAATCTTCTGATGGAAGGGCTCAACTCTCCAGCCACGCTAGGTTTGCTTGCTGGAGGCTGAATTATGTGTAGAGAATCTACATTTCTCCCTTCCCCTGAAATATCTAGTTTACAGGAGCCTTGAGAAATATTCTGAAGGAATACATTACCTCGCCTTCCATGCTAGCTTTGCTTGTTGGAGGCTGAATTATGAGTAGAGAATCTTCATTTCTCCTGTCCTCTGAAATATCTAGTTCACAGGAGCCTTGAGGAATCTTCTGAAGGAATAGTTCAACTCTCCTGCCACGCTATCTTTGCTTGCTGTACGCTGAATTATGAGTAGAGAATCTTCATTTCTTCTCTCCCCTGAAATACCTAGTTCACAGGATCCAGGAGGAACCTTCTAAAGGAAGAGCTCAACTCTCCTGCCACGCTAGCTTTGCTTACTGGAGGCAGAATTATGAGTAGAGAATCTTCATTTCTCCTGTCCCTTGAAATATCTAGTTCACAGGAGCCAGGAGGAATCTTTTGAAGGAAGAGCTCAACTCTCCAGCCTGGGTGGAAGGAAGAGAAGGGATTATTAACAAAACAAAAGGTGAAGCTCTGGGCCAATGAAAATCTTTACCTTTAAAATAATCGAAAAAACGAATAATTTCCCTCCCATTAAATGAGTAGACAGTAGTAGAGAGAGACAGAAAAATCACGGAAACTGAGACAGAGATAGAAGGACAGTGGGGCTCCATACCACGCTACCTTTGCATGCTGGAGGCTGAATTATGAGTAGAATATCTTCATTTCTCCTATCCCATGAAATATCTAGTTCACAGGAGCAATGAGGAATCTTCTGAAGGAAGGGCTCAATTCTCCTGCCTCGCTAGCTTTGCTTGCTCGAGGCTGAATTATGAGTAGATAATCTTCATTTTTCCTGTCCTCTAAAATACCTAGTTCAGAGGAGCCATGAGGAATCTTTTGAGGGAAGAGCTCAACTCTCCTGCCACGCTAGGTTTGCTTGCTGGAGGCTGAATTATGAGGAGAGAATCTTCATTTCTCCTGTCCCCTGAAATATCTAGTTCACGGGAGCCAGGAGAAATATTCTGAAGGAAGAGCTCAACTCTCCTGGCACGCTAGCTATGCTTGCTGGAGGCTGAATTGTGAGTAGAGAACTTCATTTCTCCAGTCCCCTGAAATATCTAGTTTACAGGAGAAATGAGGAACCTTCTGAAGGAAGAGCTCACCTCTCCTGCCACGCTTTCTTTGCTTGCTGGAGGCTGAATTGTGAGTAGAGAATCTTCATTTCTCCCGTCCTCTGAAATTTCTAGTTCACAGGAGATATGAGGAATCTTCTCATGGAAGAGCTCAACTCTCCTGTCATGCCAGCTTGGCTTGCTAGAGGCTGAATTATGAGTAGAGAATCTTCATTACTCCTGTCACTTGAAATATCTAGTTCACAGTAGTCATGAGGAATTTTCTGATGGAAGGACTCAACTCTCAAGCAACGCTAGCTTTTCTTGCTGGAGGCTGAATTATGAGTAGAGAATCTTTATTTCTCCTGTCCACTGAAATATCTAGTTCACAGGAGACATGAGGAATGTTCTGAAGAAAGAGCTCAACTCTCCTCCGACACTAGCATTGCTTGCTGGAGGTTGATTTATGAGTAGAGAATCTTCATTCCTCCTGTCCCCTGATTTATTAAGTTCAAAGGAGCCTTTAGGAATCCTCTGAATAAGAGCTCAACTTCCTGAATTGTTTCCTTTGCTTGCTGGAGGCTGAATAATGAGTAGAGAATATTCATGTCTTCTGTCCCCTGAAATATCTAGTTCACAGAAGCCATGAGAAATCCTCTGAAGGAAGAGCTCACCTCTCCTGCCAAGGTAGCTTTGCTTGCTAGAGTCTGAATTATGAGTAGAGAATCTTCATTTCTCCTGTCCCCTGAAATATCAAGTCCACAGGAGTCATGAAGAATCTTCTAAAGGAAGAGATCAACTCTCCTGCCACGCTAGCTTTTCTATTGGATTCTGTATTATGAGTAGAGAATGTTCAATTCCTCTGTCCCCTGAAATATCTACTTCACAGGAGCCATGAGGAATGTTCTTAAGAAAGTCTCAACTCTCCTCACACGCTAACTTTGCTAGCTGGAGGCTGAATTATGAGTAGAGAATCTTCATTTCTCTTGTCCCCTGAAATATCTAGTTCACAGGAGCCATGAGGAAACTTCTCAAGGAATAGCTCAACTCTCCTGGCACGCTAGCTTCGCTTGCTGGAGGCTGAATTATGAGTAGAGAATCTTCATTTCTATTGTCCTCTGAATTATCAAGTTCACAGGAGCCATGAGGAATCTTGTAAAGAAAGAACTCAACTCTCCTGCCACGCTATCTTGGCTTGTTGCAGGCTCAGTTTTGAGTAGAGAATCTTCATTGCTCCTGTCCCCTAAAATATCTAGATCACAGGAGCCAATAGAAATCTTTTGATGGAATGGCTCAACTCTCCTGCCACGCCAGCTTTGCTTGTGTGTGGCTGAATTATGAGTAGAGAATCTTCATTGTTCCTGTCACCTGAACTATCTAGATCACAGGAGCCATGAGGAATCTTCTGAAGGAAGAGCTCAACTCTCATGCAACGCTAGCACTGCTTGCTGGAGGCAGAATTATGAGTAGAGAATCTTCATTTCTCCTGTCCCCTGAAATATCTAGTGAACAGGAACGAGGAGGAATCTTTTGAAGAAAGAGCTCAACTCTCCTGCCACGCTAGCTTTGCTTGCTGGAGGCTGAATTATGAGCAGAGCATCTTCATTTTTCCCGTCCCCTGAAATATCTAGTTCACAACAACCATGAGGAATTTTTGAAGGAAGAGCTCAACTCTCCTGCCATGCTAGCTTTGCTTGGTGGAGGCTGAATTATGAGTAGAGAATCTTCATTTCTCCTGTCCCTTGAAATATCTCATTCACAGGAGCCATGAGTAATCTTCTGAAGGAAGGACTCAAATCTCCAGCCACGCTACCTTTGCTTTCTGGAGGCTGAATTCTGAATAGAGAATCTTCATTTCTCCTGCTTTCTGAAATATCTAGATCACTGGAGCCATGAGGAATCTTCAGAGGAAGAGCTCAACTCTCCTGCCACGCTAGCTTTGCTTGCTGGAGGATGAATTATGAGTAGAGAATCTTCCTTGCTCTTGTCCCCTGAAATATAGAGTTCACAGGAACCATGAGGAATCTTTTGAAAGAAGAGCTCAACTCTCCTGTCACGCTAGCTTTCCTTGCTGGAGGCTGAATTATGAGTAGAGGATCTTCATTTCTCCTGTCCCCTGAAATATCTAGTTCACAGGGGCCATGAGCAATCTTCTGATGGAAGGGCTCAACTCTCAACCCACGCTAGCTTTGCTTGCTGGAGGCTGAATTATGTGTAGATAATCTACATTTCTCCCTTCCCCTGAAATATCTAGTTTACAGGAGCCTTGAGAAATATTCTGAAGGAATACATTACCTCGCCTTCCATGCTAGCTTTGCTTGTTGGAGGCTGAATTATGAGTAGAGAATCTTCATTTCTCCTGTCCTCTGAAATATCTAGTTCACAGGAGCCTTGAGGAATCTTCTGAAGGAATAGTTCAACTCTCCTGCCACGCTATCTTTGCTTGCTGTACGCTGAATTATGAGTAGAGAATCTTCATTTCTTCTCTCCCCTGAAATACCTAGTTCACAGGATCCAGGAGGAACCTTCTAAAGGAAGAGCTCAACTCCCCTGCCACGCTAGCTTTGCTTACTGGAGGCAGAATTATGAGTAGAGAATCTTCATTTCTCCTGTCCCTTGAAATATCTAGTTCACAGGAGCCAGGAGGAATCTTTTGAAGGAAGAGCTCAACTCTCCAGCCTGGGTGGAAGGAAGAGAAGGGATTATTAACAAAACAAAAGGTGAAGCTCTGGGCCAATGAAAATCTTTACCTTTAAAAAAATCGAAAAAACGAATAATTTCCCTCCCATTAAATGAGTAGACAGTAGCAGAGAGAGACAGAAAAATCACGGAAACTGAGACAGAGATAGAAGGACAGTGGGGCTCCATACCACGCTACCTTTGCATGCTGGAGGCTGAATTATGAGTAGAATATCTTCATTTCTCCTATCCCATGAAATATCTAGTTCACAGGAGCAATGAGGAATCTTCTGAAGAAAGGGCTCAATTCTCCTGCCTCGCTAGCTTTGCTTGCTCGAGGCTGAATTATGAGTAGATAATCTTCATTTTTTCTGTCCTCTAAAATACCTAGTTCAGAGGAGCCATGAGGAATCTCTTGAGGGAAGAGCTCAACTTTCCTGCCACGCTAGGTTTGCTTGCTGGAGGCTGAATTATGAGGAGAGAATCTTCATTTCTCCTGTCCCCTGAAATATCTAGTTCACGGGAGCCAGGAGAAATATTCTGAAGGAAGAGCTCAACTCTTCTGCCACGCTAGCTTTGCTTGCTGGAGGCTGAAATATGAGTAGAGAATCTTCATTGCTCCTGTCACCTGAAATATCTAGTTCACTAGAGTCATGAGGAATCTTCTGATGGAATGGCTCAACTCTCCAGCCACGCTAGCTTTGCTTGCTGGAGGCTGAATTATGTGTAGAAAAATCTTCGTTTCTCATGTCCCCTGAAATATCTAGTTCACAGGAGCCATGAAGAATCTTCTGAAGGAAGAGCTCAACTCTCCTTCCACGTTAGCTTTCCTTGCACTAGGCTGAATAATGAGTAGAGAATATTATTTTCTCCTGTTCCTTGAAATATCTAGTTCACAGGAGCTATGAGGAACCTTCTGAAGAAAGAGCTCAACTCTCCTGAAAAGCTAGCTTTGCTTGCTTGAGTCTGAATTATGAGTAGAGAATCTTCATTGCTCCTGTCACCTGAAATATCTAGTACTCAGGAGCCATGAGGAATCTTCTGAAAAAAGAGATCAACTCTTCTGACACTCTAGCTTTGCTTGCGGGAGGCTGAATTATGAGTAGACAATCTTCATTTAATCTGCTTTCTGAAATATCTAGATCACAGGAGCCATGAAGAATCTTCTGAAGGAAGAGCTCAACTCTCCTGTCACGCTAGCTTTGTTTTCTGGAGCCTGAACTATGAGTAGAGAATCTTCATTTCTCCTGTCCCCTGAAATATCTAGTTCACAGGAGCCTTGAGGAACCTTCTAAAGGAAGAGCTCAACTCTCCTGCCACGTTGGCTTTGCTTGTCAGAGGCTGAAGTATGAGTAGAAAATGTTAATTTCTCCTGTTCCCTGAAACATCTAGTTTACGGGAGCCAGGAGGAATTTTTTGAAGGAAGAGCTCAACTCTCCTGCCTCGCTAGCTTTGCTTGCTGGAGGCTGAATTATGAGTAGAGAATATTCATTTCTCCTGCTTTCTGAAATATCTGGATCACTGGAGACATGAGGAATCCTCTGAAGGAAGAGCTCAATTATCCTGCCACGCTAGCTTTGCTTTCTGGAGGCTGAATTCTGAATAGAGAATCTTCATTTCTCCTGCTTTCTGAAATATCTAGATCACTGGAGCCATGAGGAATCTTCAGAAGGAAGAGCTCAACTCTCCTGCCACGCTAGCTTTGCTTGCTGGAGGAAGAATCATGAGTAGAGAATCTTCCTTGCTCTTGTCCCCTGAAATATAGAGTTCACAGGAACCATGAGGAATCTTTTGAAGGGAGAGCTCAACTCTCCTGTCACGCTAGCTTTCCTTGCTGGAGGCTGAATTATGAGTAGAGGATCTTCATTTCTCCTGTCCCCTGAAATATCTAGTTCACAGGAGCCATGAGCAATCTTCTGATGGAAGGGCTCAACTCTCCAGCCATGCTAGGTTTGCTTGCTGGAGGCTGAATTATGTGTAGAGAATCTACATTTCTCCCTTCCCCTGAAATATCTAGTTTACAGGAGCCTTGAGAAATATTCTGAAGGAATACATTACCTCGCCTTCCATGCTAGCTTTGCTTGTTGGAGGCTGAATTATGAGTAGAGAATCTTCATTTCTCCTGTCCTCTGAAATATCTAGTTCACAGGAGCCTTGAGGAATCTTCTGAAGGAATAGTTCAACTCTCCTGCCACGCTATCTTTGCTTGCTGTACGCTGAATTATGAGTAGAGAATCTTCATTTCTTCTCTCCCCTGAAATACCTAGTTCACAGGATCCAGGAGGAACCTTCTAAAGGAAGAGCTCAACTCTCCTGCCACGCTAGCTTTGCTTACTGGAGGCAGAATTATGAGTAGAGAATCTTCATTTCTCCTGTCCCTTGAAATATCTAGTTCACAGGAGCCAGGAGGAATCTTTTGAAGGAAGAGCTCAACTCTCCAGCCTGGGTGGAAGGAAGAGAAGGGATTATTAACAAAACAAAAGGTGAAGCTCTGGGCCAATGAAAATCTTTACCTTTAAAATAATCGAAAAAACGAATAATTTCCCTCCCATTAAATGAGTAGACAGTAGTAGAGAGAGACAGAAAAATCACGGAAACTGAGACAGAGATAGAAGGACAGTGGGGCTCCATACCACGCTACCTTTGCATGCTGGAGGCTGAATTATGAGTAGAATATCTTCATTTCTCCTATCCCATGAAATATCTAGTTCACAGGAGCAATGAGGAATCTTCTGAAGGAAGGGCTCAATTCTCCTGCCTCGCTAGCTTTGCTTGCTCGAGGCTGAATTATGAGTAGATAATCTTCATTTTTCCTGTCCTCTAAAATACCTAGTTCAGAGGAGCCATGAGGAATCTTTTGAGGGAAGAGCTCAACTCTCCTGCCACGCTAGGTTTGCTTGCTGGAGGCTGAATTATGAGGAGAGAATCTTCATTTCTCCTGTCCCCTGAAATATCTAGTTCACGGGAGCCAGGAGAAATATTCTGAAGGAAGAGCTCAACTCTCCTGGCACGCTAGCTATGCTTGCTGGAGGCTGAATTGTGAGTAGAGAACTTCATTTCTCCAGTCCCCTGAAATATCTAGTTTACAGGAGAAATGAGGAACCTTCTGAAGGAAGAGCTCACCTCTCCTGCCACGCTTTCTTTGCTTGCTGGAGGCTGAATTGTGAGTAGAGAATCTTCATTTCTCCCGTCCTCTGAAATTTCTAGTTCACAGGAGATATGAGGAATCTTCTCATGGAAGAGCTCAACTCTCCTGTCATGCCAGCTTGGCTTGCTAGAGGCTGAATTATGAGTAGAGAATCTTCATTACTCCTGTCACTTGAAATATCTAGTTCACAGTAGTCATGAGGAATTTTCTGATGGAAGGACTCAACTCTCAAGCAACGCTAGCTTTTCTTGCTGGAGGCTGAATTATGAGTAGAGAATCTTTATTTCTCCTGTCCACTGAAATATCTAGTTCACAGGAGACATGAGGAATGTTCTGAAGAAAGAGCTCAACTCTCCTCCGACACTAGCATTGCTTGCTGGAGGTTGATTTATGAGTAGAGAATCTTCATTCCTCCTGTCCCCTGATTTATTAAGTTCAAAGGAGCCTTTAGGAATCCTCTGAATAAGAGCTCAACTTCCTGAATTGTTTCCTTTGCTTGCTGGAGGCTGAATAATGAGTAGAGAATATTCATGTCTTCTGTCCCCTGAAATATCTAGTTCACAGAAGCCATGAGAAATCCTCTGAAGGAAGAGCTCACCTCTCCTGCCAAGGTAGCTTTGCTTGCTAGAGTCTGAATTATGAGTAGAGAATCTTCATTTCTCCTGTCCCCTGAAATATCAAGTCCACAGGAGTCATGAAGAATCTTCTAAAGGAAGAGATCAACTCTCCTGCCACGCTAGCTTTTCTATTGGATTCTGTATTATGAGTAGAGAATGTTCAATTCCTCTGTCCCCTGAAATATCTACTTCACAGGAGCCATGAGGAATGTTCTTAAGAAAGTCTCAACTCTCCTCACACGCTAACTTTGCTAGCTGGAGGCTGAATTATGAGTAGAGAATCTTCATTTCTCTTGTCCCCTGAAATATCTAGTTCACAGGAGCCATGAGGAAACTTCTCAAGGAATAGCTCAACTCTCCTGGCACGCTAGCTTCGCTTGCTGGAGGCTGAATTATGAGTAGAGAATCTTCATTTCTATTGTCCTCTGAATTATCAAGTTCACAGGAGCCATGAGGAATCTTGTAAAGAAAGAACTCAACTCTCCTGCCACGCTATCTTGGCTTGTTGCAGGCTCAGTTTTGAGTAGAGAATCTTCATTGCTCCTGTCCCCTAAAATATCTAGATCACAGGAGCCAATAGAAATCTTTTGATGGAATGGCTCAACTCTCCTGCCACGCCAGCTTTGCTTGTGTGTGGCTGAATTATGAGTAGAGAATCTTCATTGTTCCTGTCACCTGAACTATCTAGATCACAGGAGCCATGAGGAATCTTCTGAAGGAAGAGCTCAACTCTCATGCAACGCTAGCACTGCTTGCTGGAGGCAGAATTATGAGTAGAGAATCTTCATTTCTCCTGTCCCCTGAAATATCTAGTGAACAGGAACGAGGAGGAATCTTTTGAAGAAAGAGCTCAACTCTCCTGCCACGCTAGCTTTGCTTGCTGGAGGCTGAATTATGAGCAGAGCATCTTCATTTTTCCCGTCCCCTGAAATATCTAGTTCACAACAACCATGAGGAATTTTTGAAGGAAGAGCTCAACTCTCCTGCCATGCTAGCTTTGCTTGGTGGAGGCTGAATTATGAGTAGAGAATCTTCATTTCTCCTGTCCCTTGAAATATCTCATTCACAGGAGCCATGAGTAATCTTCTGAAGGAAGGACTCAAATCTCCAGCCACGCTACCTTTGCTTTCTGGAGGCTGAATTCTGAATAGAGAATCTTCATTTCTCCTGCTTTCTGAAATATCTAGATCACTGGAGCCATGAGGAATCTTCAGAGGAAGAGCTCAACTCTCCTGCCACGCTAGCTTTGCTTGCTGGAGGATGAATTATGAGTAGAGAATCTTCCTTGCTCTTGTCCCCTGAAATATAGAGTTCACAGGAACCATGAGGAATCTTTTGAAAGAAGAGCTCAACTCTCCTGTCACGCTAGCTTTCCTTGCTGGAGGCTGAATTATGAGTAGAGGATCTTCATTTCTCCTGTCCCCTGAAATATCTAGTTCACAGGGGCCATGAGCAATCTTCTGATGGAAGGGCTCAACTCTCAACCCACGCTAGCTTTGCTTGCTGGAGGCTGAATTATGTGTAGATAATCTACATTTCTCCCTTCCCCTGAAATATCTAGTTTACAGGAGCCTTGAGAAATATTCTGAAGGAATACATTACCTCGCCTTCCATGCTAGCTTTGCTTGTTGGAGGCTGAATTATGAGTAGAGAATCTTCATTTCTCCTGTCCTCTGAAATATCTAGTTCACAGGAGCCTTGAGGAATCTTCTGAAGGAATAGTTCAACTCTCCTGCCACGCTATCTTTGCTTGCTGTACGCTGAATTATGAGTAGAGAATCTTCATTTCTTCTCTCCCCTGAAATACCTAGTTCACAGGATCCAGGAGGAACCTTCTAAAGGAAGAGCTCAACTCCCCTGCCACGCTAGCTTTGCTTACTGGAGGCAGAATTATGAGTAGAGAATCTTCATTTCTCCTGTCCCTTGAAATATCTAGTTCACAGGAGCCAGGAGGAATCTTTTGAAGGAAGAGCTCAACTCTCCAGCCTGGGTGGAAGGAAGAGAAGGGATTATTAACAAAACAAAAGGTGAAGCTCTGGGCCAATGAAAATCTTTACCTTTAAAAAAATCGAAAAAAACGAATAATTTCCCTCCCATTAAATGAGTAGACAGTAGCAGAGAGAGACAGAAAAATCACGGAAACTGAGACAGAGATAGAAGGACAGTGGGGCTCCATACCACGCTACCTTTGCATGCTGGAGGCTGAATTATGAGTAGAATATCTTCATTTCTCCTATCCCATGAAATATCTAGTTCACAGGAGCAATGAGGAATCTTCTGAAGAAAGGGCTCAATTCTCCTGCCTCGCTAGCTTTGCTTGCTCGAGGCTGAATTATGAGTAGATAATCTTCATTTTTTCTGTCCTCTAAAATACCTAGTTCAGAGGAGCCATGAGGAATCTCTTGAGGGAAGAGCTCAACTTTCCTGCCACGCTAGGTTTGCTTGCTGGAGGCTGAATTATGAGGAGAGAATCTTCATTTCTCCTGTCCCCTGAAATATCTAGTTCACGGGAGCCAGGAGAAATATTCTGAAGGAAGAGCTCAACTCTTCTGCCACGCTAGCTTTGCTTGCTGGAGGCTGAAATATGAGTAGAGAATCTTCATTGCTCCTGTCACCTGAAATATCTAGTTCACTAGAGTCATGAGGAATCTTCTGATGGAATGGCTCAACTCTCCAGCCACGCTAGCTTTGCTTGCTGGAGGCTGAATTATGTGTAGAAAAATCTTCGTTTCTCATGTCCCCTGAAATATCTAGTTCACAGGAGCCATGAAGAATCTTCTGAAGGAAGAGCTCAACTCTCCTTCCACGTTAGCTTTCCTTGCACTAGGCTGAATAATGAGTAGAGAATATTATTTTCTCCTGTTCCTTGAAATATCTAGTTCACAGGAGCTATGAGGAACCTTCTGAAGAAAGAGCTCAACTCTCCTGAAAAGCTAGCTTTGCTTGCTTGAGTCTGAATTATGAGTAGAGAATCTTCATTGCTCCTGTCACCTGAAATATCTAGTACTCAGGAGCCATGAGGAATCTTCTGAAAAAAGAGATCAACTCTTCTGACACTCTAGCTTTGCTTGCGGGAGGCTGAATTATGAGTAGACAATCTTCATTTAATCTGCTTTCTGAAATATCTAGATCACAGGAGCCATGAAGAATCTTCTGAAGGAAGAGCTCAACTCTCCTGTCACGCTAGCTTTGTTTTCTGGAGCCTGAACTATGAGTAGAGAATCTTCATTTCTCCTGTCCCCTGAAATATCTAGTTCACAGGAGCCTTGAGGAACCTTCTAAAGGAAGAGCTCAACTCTCCTGCCACGTTGGCTTTGCTTGTCAGAGGCTGAAGTATGAGTAGAAAATGTTAATTTCTCCTGTTCCCTGAAACATCTAGTTTACGGGAGCCAGGAGGAATTTTTTGAAGGAAGAGCTCAACTCTCCTGCCTCGCTAGCTTTGCTTGCTGGAGGCTGAATTATGAGTAGAGAATATTCATTTCTCCTGCTTTCTGAAATATCTGGATCACTGGAGACATGAGGAATCCTCTGAAGGAAGAGCTCAATTATCCTGCCACGCTAGCTTTGCTTTCTGGAGGCTGAATTCTGAATAGAGAATCTTCATTTCTCCTGCTTTCTGAAATATCTAGATCACTGGAGCCATGAGGAATCTTCAGAAGGAAGAGCTCAACTCTCCTGCCACGCTAGCTTTGCTTGCTGGAGGAAGAATCATGAGTAGAGAATCTTCCTTGCTCTTGTCCCCTGAAATATAGAGTTCACAGGAACCATGAGGAATCTTTTGAAGGGAGAGCTCAACTCTCCTGTCACGCTAGCTTTCCTTGCTGGAGGCTGAATTATGAGTAGAGGATCTTCATTTCTCCTGTCCCCTGAAATATCTAGTTCACAGGAGCCATGAGCAATCTTCTGATGGAAGGGCTCAACTCTCCAGCCATGCTAGGTTTGCTTGCTGGAGGCTGAATTATGTGTAGAGAATCTACATTTCTCCCTTCCCCTGAAATATCTAGTTTACAGGAGCCTTGAGAAATATTCTGAAGGAATACATTACCTCGCCTTCCATGCTAGCTTTGCTTGTTGGAGGCTGAATTATGAGTAGAGAATCTTCATTTCTCCTGTCCTCTGAAATATCTAGTTCACAGGAGCCTTGAGGAATCTTCTGAAGGAATAGTTCAACTCTCCTGCCACGCTATCTTTGCTTGCTGTACGCTGAATTATGAGTAGAGAATCTTCATTTCTTCTCTCCCCTGAAATACCTAGTTCACAGGATCCAGGAGGAACCTTCTAAAGGAAGAGCTCAACTCTCCTGCCACGCTAGCTTTGCTTACTGGAGGCAGAATTATGAGTAGAGAATCTTCATTTCTCCTGTCCCTTGAAATATCTAGTTCACAGGAGCCAGGAGGAATCTTTTGAAGGAAGAGCTCAACTCTCCAGCCTGGGTGGAAGGAAGAGAAGGGATTATTAACAAAACAAAAGGTGAAGCTCTGGGCCAATGAAAATCTTTACCTTTAAAATAATCGAAAAAACGAATAATTTCCCTCCCATTAAATGAGTAGACAGTAGTAGAGAGAGACAGAAAAATCACGGAAACTGAGACAGAGATAGAAGGACAGTGGGGCTCCATACCACGCTACCTTTGCATGCTGGAGGCTGAATTATGAGTAGAATATCTTCATTTCTCCTATCCCATGAAATATCTAGTTCACAGGAGCAATGAGGAATCTTCTGAAGGAAGGGCTCAATTCTCCTGCCTCGCTAGCTTTGCTTGCTCGAGGCTGAATTATGAGTAGATAATCTTCATTTTTCCTGTCCTCTAAAATACCTAGTTCAGAGGAGCCATGAGGAATCTTTTGAGGGAAGAGCTCAACTCTCCTGCCACGCTAGGTTTGCTTGCTGGAGGCTGAATTATGAGGAGAGAATCTTCATTTCTCCTGTCCCCTGAAATATCTAGTTCACGGGAGCCAGGAGAAATATTCTGAAGGAAGAGCTCAACTCTCCTGGCACGCTAGCTATGCTTGCTGGAGGCTGAATTGTGAGTAGAGAACTTCATTTCTCCAGTCCCCTGAAATATCTAGTTTACAGGAGAAATGAGGAACCTTCTGAAGGAAGAGCTCACCTCTCCTGCCACGCTTTCTTTGCTTGCTGGAGGCTGAATTGTGAGTAGAGAATCTTCATTTCTCCCGTCCTCTGAAATTTCTAGTTCACAGGAGATATGAGGAATCTTCTCATGGAAGAGCTCAACTCTCCTGTCATGCCAGCTTGGCTTGCTAGAGGCTGAATTATGAGTAGAGAATCTTCATTACTCCTGTCACTTGAAATATCTAGTTCACAGTAGTCATGAGGAATTTTCTGATGGAAGGACTCAACTCTCAAGCAACGCTAGCTTTTCTTGCTGGAGGCTGAATTATGAGTAGAGAATCTTTATTTCTCCTGTCCACTGAAATATCTAGTTCACAGGAGACATGAGGAATGTTCTGAAGAAAGAGCTCAACTCTCCTCCGACACTAGCATTGCTTGCTGGAGGTTGATTTATGAGTAGAGAATCTTCATTCCTCCTGTCCCCTGATTTATTAAGTTCAAAGGAGCCTTTAGGAATCCTCTGAATAAGAGCTCAACTTCCTGAATTGTTTCCTTTGCTTGCTGGAGGCTGAATAATGAGTAGAGAATATTCATGTCTTCTGTCCCCTGAAATATCTAGTTCACAGAAGCCATGAGAAATCCTCTGAAGGAAGAGCTCACCTCTCCTGCCAAGGTAGCTTTGCTTGCTAGAGTCTGAATTATGAGTAGAGAATCTTCATTTCTCCTGTCCCCTGAAATATCAAGTCCACAGGAGTCATGAAGAATCTTCTAAAGGAAGAGATCAACTCTCCTGCCACGCTAGCTTTTCTATTGGATTCTGTATTATGAGTAGAGAATGTTCAATTCCTCTGTCCCCTGAAATATCTACTTCACAGGAGCCATGAGGAATGTTCTTAAGAAAGTCTCAACTCTCCTCACACGCTAACTTTGCTAGCTGGAGGCTGAATTATGAGTAGAGAATCTTCATTTCTCTTGTCCCCTGAAATATCTAGTTCACAGGAGCCATGAGGAAACTTCTCAAGGAATAGCTCAACTCTCCTGGCACGCTAGCTTCGCTTGCTGGAGGCTGAATTATGAGTAGAGAATCTTCATTTCTATTGTCCTCTGAATTATCAAGTTCACAGGAGCCATGAGGAATCTTGTAAAGAAAGAACTCAACTCTCCTGCCACGCTATCTTGGCTTGTTGCAGGCTCAGTTTTTGAGTAGAGAATCTTCATTGCTCCTGTCCCCTAAAATATCTAGATCACAGGAGCCAATAGAAATCTTTTGATGGAATGGCTCAACTCTCCTGCCACGCCAGCTTTGCTTGTGTGTGGCTGAATTATGAGTAGAGAATCTTCATTGTTCCTGTCACCTGAACTATCTAGATCACAGGAGCCATGAGGAATCTTCTGAAGGAAGAGCTCAACTCTCATGCAACGCTAGCACTGCTTGCTGGAGGCAGAATTATGAGTAGAGAATCTTCATTTCTCCTGTCCCCTGAAATATCTAGTGAACAGGAACGAGGAGGAATCTTTTGAAGAAAGAGCTCAACTCTCCTGCCACGCTAGCTTTGCTTGCTGGAGGCTGAATTATGAGCAGAGCATCTTCATTTTTCCCGTCCCCTGAAATATCTAGTTCACAACAACCATGAGGAATTTTTGAAGGAAGAGCTCAACTCTCCTGCCATGCTAGCTTTGCTTGGTGGAGGCTGAATTATGAGTAGAGAATCTTCATTTCTCCTGTCCCTTGAAATATCTCATTCACAGGAGCCATGAGTAATCTTCTGAAGGAAGGACTCAAATCTCCAGCCACGCTACCTTTGCTTTCTGGAGGCTGAATTCTGAATAGAGAATCTTCATTTCTCCTGCTTTCTGAAATATCTAGATCACTGGAGCCATGAGGAATCTTCAGAGGAAGAGCTCAACTCTCCTGCCACGCTAGCTTTGCTTGCTGGAGGATGAATTATGAGTAGAGAATCTTCCTTGCTCTTGTCCCCTGAAATATAGAGTTCACAGGAACCATGAGGAATCTTTTGAAAGAAGAGCTCAACTCTCCTGTCACGCTAGCTTTCCTTGCTGGAGGCTGAATTATGAGTAGAGGATCTTCATTTCTCCTGTCCCCTGAAATATCTAGTTCACAGGGGCCATGAGCAATCTTCTGATGGAAGGGCTCAACTCTCAACCCACGCTAGCTTTGCTTGCTGGAGGCTGAATTATGTGTAGATAATCTACATTTCTCCCTTCCCCTGAAATATCTAGTTTACAGGAGCCTTGAGAAATATTCTGAAGGAATACATTACCTCGCCTTCCATGCTAGCTTTGCTTGTTGGAGGCTGAATTATGAGTAGAGAATCTTCATTTCTCCTGTCCTCTGAAATATCTAGTTCACAGGAGCCTTGAGGAATCTTCTGAAGGAATAGTTCAACTCTCCTGCCACGCTATCTTTGCTTGCTGTACGCTGAATTATGAGTAGAGAATCTTCATTTCTTCTCTCCCCTGAAATACCTAGTTCACAGGATCCAGGAGGAACCTTCTAAAGGAAGAGCTCAACTCCCCTGCCACGCTAGCTTTGCTTACTGGAGGCAGAATTATGAGTAGAGAATCTTCATTTCTCCTGTCCCTTGAAATATCTAGTTCACAGGAGCCAGGAGGAATCTTTTGAAGGAAGAGCTCAACTCTCCAGCCTGGGTGGAAGGAAGAGAAGGGATTATTAACAAAACAAAAGGTGAAGCTCTGGGCCAATGAAAATCTTTACCTTTAAAAAAATCGAAAAAACGAATAATTTCCCTCCCATTAAATGAGTAGACAGTAGCAGAGAGAGACAGAAAAATCACGGAAACTGAGACAGAGATAGAAGGACAGTGGGGCTCCATACCACGCTACCTTTGCATGCTGGAGGCTGAATTATGAGTAGAATATCTTCATTTCTCCTATCCCATGAAATATCTAGTTCACAGGAGCAATGAGGAATCTTCTGAAGAAAGGGCTCAATTCTCCTGCCTCGCTAGCTTTGCTTGCTCGAGGCTGAATTATGAGTAGATAATCTTCATTTTTTCTGTCCTCTAAAATACCTAGTTCAGAGGAGCCATGAGGAATCTCTTGAGGGAAGAGCTCAACTTTCCTGCCACGCTAGGTTTGCTTGCTGGAGGCTGAATTATGAGGAGAGAATCTTCATTTCTCCTGTCCCCTGAAATATCTAGTTCACGGGAGCCAGGAGAAATATTCTGAAGGAAGAGCTCAACTCTTCTGCCACGCTAGCTTTGCTTGCTGGAGGCTGAAATATGAGTAGAGAATCTTCATTGCTCCTGTCACCTGAAATATCTAGTTCACTAGAGTCATGAGGAATCTTCTGATGGAATGGCTCAACTCTCCAGCCACGCTAGCTTTGCTTGCTGGAGGCTGAATTATGTGTAGAAAAATCTTCGTTTCTCATGTCCCCTGAAATATCTAGTTCACAGGAGCCATGAAGAATCTTCTGAAGGAAGAGCTCAACTCTCCTTCCACGTTAGCTTTCCTTGCACTAGGCTGAATAATGAGTAGAGAATATTATTTTCTCCTGTTCCTTGAAATATCTAGTTCACAGGAGCTATGAGGAACCTTCTGAAGAAAGAGCTCAACTCTCCTGAAAAGCTAGCTTTGCTTGCTTGAGTCTGAATTATGAGTAGAGAATCTTCATTGCTCCTGTCACCTGAAATATCTAGTACTCAGGAGCCATGAGGAATCTTCTGAAAAAAGAGATCAACTCTTCTGACACTCTAGCTTTGCTTGCGGGAGGCTGAATTATGAGTAGACAATCTTCATTTAATCTGCTTTCTGAAATATCTAGATCACAGGAGCCATGAAGAATCTTCTGAAGGAAGAGCTCAACTCTCCTGTCACGCTAGCTTTGTTTTCTGGAGCCTGAACTATGAGTAGAGAATCTTCATTTCTCCTGTCCCCTGAAATATCTAGTTCACAGGAGCCTTGAGGAACCTTCTAAAGGAAGAGCTCAACTCTCCTGCCACGTTGGCTTTGCTTGTCAGAGGCTGAAGTATGAGTAGAAAATGTTAATTTCTCCTGTTCCCTGAAACATCTAGTTTACGGGAGCCAGGAGGAATTTTTTGAAGGAAGAGCTCAACTCTCCTGCCTCGCTAGCTTTGCTTGCTGGAGGCTGAATTATGAGTAGAGAATATTCATTTCTCCTGCTTTCTGAAATATCTGGATCACTGGAGACATGAGGAATCCTCTGAAGGAAGAGCTCAATTATCCTGCCACGCTAGCTTTGCTTTCTGGAGGCTGAATTCTGAATAGAGAATCTTCATTTCTCCTGCTTTCTGAAATATCTAGATCACTGGAGCCATGAGGAATCTTCAGAAGGAAGAGCTCAACTCTCCTGCCACGCTAGCTTTGCTTGCTGGAGGAAGAATCATGAGTAGAGAATCTTCCTTGCTCTTGTCCCCTGAAATATAGAGTTCACAGGAACCATGAGGAATCTTTTGAAGGGAGAGCTCAACTCTCCTGTCACGCTAGCTTTCCTTGCTGGAGGCTGAATTATGAGTAGAGGATCTTCATTTCTCCTGTCCCCTGAAATATCTAGTTCACAGGAGCCATGAGCAATCTTCTGATGGAAGGGCTCAACTCTCCAGCCATGCTAGGTTTGCTTGCTGGAGGCTGAATTATGTGTAGAGAATCTACATTTCTCCCTTCCCCTGAAATATCTAGTTTACAGGAGCCTTGAGAAATATTCTGAAGGAATACATTACCTCGCCTTCCATGCTAGCTTTGCTTGTTGGAGGCTGAATTATGAGTAGAGAATCTTCATTTCTCCTGTCCTCTGAAATATCTAGTTCACAGGAGCCTTGAGGAATCTTCTGAAGGAATAGTTCAACTCTCCTGCCACGCTATCTTTGCTTGCTGTACGCTGAATTATGAGTAGAGAATCTTCATTTCTTCTCTCCCCTGAAATACCTAGTTCACAGGATCCAGGAGGAACCTTCTAAAGGAAGAGCTCAACTCTCCTGCCACGCTAGCTTTGCTTACTGGAGGCAGAATTATGAGTAGAGAATCTTCATTTCTCCTGTCCCTTGAAATATCTAGTTCACAGGAGCCAGGAGGAATCTTTTGAAGGAAGAGCTCAACTCTCCAGCCTGGGTGGAAGGAAGAGAAGGGATTATTAACAAAACAAAAGGTGAAGCTCTGGGCCAATGAAAATCTTTACCTTTAAAATAATCGAAAAAACGAATAATTTCCCTCCCATTAAATGAGTAGACAGTAGTAGAGAGAGACAGAAAAATCACGGAAACTGAGACAGAGATAGAAGGACAGTGGGGCTCCATACCACGCTACCTTTGCATGCTGGAGGCTGAATTATGAGTAGAATATCTTCATTTCTCCTATCCCATGAAATATCTAGTTCACAGGAGCAATGAGGAATCTTCTGAAGGAAGGGCTCAATTCTCCTGCCTCGCTAGCTTTGCTTGCTCGAGGCTGAATTATGAGTAGATAATCTTCATTTTTCCTGTCCTCTAAAATACCTAGTTCAGAGGAGCCATGAGGAATCTTTTGAGGGAAGAGCTCAACTCTCCTGCCACGCTAGGTTTGCTTGCTGGAGGCTGAATTATGAGGAGAGAATCTTCATTTCTCCTGTCCCCTGAAATATCTAGTTCACGGGAGCCAGGAGAAATATTCTGAAGGAAGAGCTCAACTCTCCTGGCACGCTAGCTATGCTTGCTGGAGGCTGAATTGTGAGTAGAGAACTTCATTTCTCCAGTCCCCTGAAATATCTAGTTTACAGGAGAAATGAGGAACCTTCTGAAGGAAGAGCTCACCTCTCCTGCCACGCTTTCTTTGCTTGCTGGAGGCTGAATTGTGAGTAGAGAATCTTCATTTCTCCCGTCCTCTGAAATTTCTAGTTCACAGGAGATATGAGGAATCTTCTCATGGAAGAGCTCAACTCTCCTGTCATGCCAGCTTGGCTTGCTAGAGGCTGAATTATGAGTAGAGAATCTTCATTACTCCTGTCACTTGAAATATCTAGTTCACAGTAGTCATGAGGAATTTTCTGATGGAAGGACTCAACTCTCAAGCAACGCTAGCTTTTCTTGCTGGAGGCTGAATTATGAGTAGAGAATCTTTATTTCTCCTGTCCACTGAAATATCTAGTTCACAGGAGACATGAGGAATGTTCTGAAGAAAGAGCTCAACTCTCCTCCGACACTAGCATTGCTTGCTGGAGGTTGATTTATGAGTAGAGAATCTTCATTCCTCCTGTCCCCTGATTTATTAAGTTCAAAGGAGCCTTTAGGAATCCTCTGAATAAGAGCTCAACTTCCTGAATTGTTTCCTTTGCTTGCTGGAGGCTGAATAATGAGTAGAGAATATTCATGTCTTCTGTCCCCTGAAATATCTAGTTCACAGAAGCCATGAGAAATCCTCTGAAGGAAGAGCTCACCTCTCCTGCCAAGGTAGCTTTGCTTGCTAGAGTCTGAATTATGAGTAGAGAATCTTCATTTCTCCTGTCCCCTGAAATATCAAGTCCACAGGAGTCATGAAGAATCTTCTAAAGGAAGAGATCAACTCTCCTGCCACGCTAGCTTTTCTATTGGATTCTGTATTATGAGTAGAGAATGTTCAATTCCTCTGTCCCCTGAAATATCTACTTCACAGGAGCCATGAGGAATGTTCTTAAGAAAGTCTCAACTCTCCTCACACGCTAACTTTGCTAGCTGGAGGCTGAATTATGAGTAGAGAATCTTCATTTCTCTTGTCCCCTGAAATATCTAGTTCACAGGAGCCATGAGGAAACTTCTCAAGGAATAGCTCAACTCTCCTGGCACGCTAGCTTCGCTTGCTGGAGGCTGAATTATGAGTAGAGAATCTTCATTTCTATTGTCCTCTGAATTATCAAGTTCACAGGAGCCATGAGGAATCTTGTAAAGAAAGAACTCAACTCTCCTGCCACGCTATCTTGGCTTGTTGCAGGCTCAGTTTTGAGTAGAGAATCTTCATTGCTCCTGTCCCCTAAAATATCTAGATCACAGGAGCCAATAGAAATCTTTTGATGGAATGGCTCAACTCTCCTGCCACGCCAGCTTTGCTTGTGTGTGGCTGAATTATGAGTAGAGAATCTTCATTGTTCCTGTCACCTGAACTATCTAGATCACAGGAGCCATGAGGAATCTTCTGAAGGAAGAGCTCAACTCTCATGCAACGCTAGCACTGCTTGCTGGAGGCAGAATTATGAGTAGAGAATCTTCATTTCTCCTGTCCCCTGAAATATCTAGTGAACAGGAACGAGGAGGAATCTTTTGAAGAAAGAGCTCAACTCTCCTGCCACGCTAGCTTTGCTTGCTGGAGGCTGAATTATGAGCAGAGCATCTTCATTTTTCCCGTCCCCTGAAATATCTAGTTCACAACAACCATGAGGAATTTTTGAAGGAAGAGCTCAACTCTCCTGCCATGCTAGCTTTGCTTGGTGGAGGCTGAATTATGAGTAGAGAATCTTCATTTCTCCTGTCCCTTGAAATATCTCATTCACAGGAGCCATGAGTAATCTTCTGAAGGAAGGACTCAAATCTCCAGCCACGCTACCTTTGCTTTCTGGAGGCTGAATTCTGAATAGAGAATCTTCATTTCTCCTGCTTTCTGAAATATCTAGATCACTGGAGCCATGAGGAATCTTCAGAGGAAGAGCTCAACTCTCCTGCCACGCTAGCTTTGCTTGCTGGAGGATGAATTATGAGTAGAGAATCTTCCTTGCTCTTGTCCCCTGAAATATAGAGTTCACAGGAACCATGAGGAATCTTTTGAAAGAAGAGCTCAACTCTCCTGTCACGCTAGCTTTCCTTGCTGGAGGCTGAATTATGAGTAGAGGATCTTCATTTCTCCTGTCCCCTGAAATATCTAGTTCACAGGGGCCATGAGCAATCTTCTGATGGAAGGGCTCAACTCTCAACCCACGCTAGCTTTGCTTGCTGGAGGCTGAATTATGTGTAGATAATCTACATTTCTCCCTTCCCCTGAAATATCTAGTTTACAGGAGCCTTGAGAAATATTCTGAAGGAATACATTACCTCGCCTTCCATGCTAGCTTTGCTTGTTGGAGGCTGAATTATGAGTAGAGAATCTTCATTTCTCCTGTCCTCTGAAATATCTAGTTCACAGGAGCCTTGAGGAATCTTCTGAAGGAATAGTTCAACTCTCCTGCCACGCTATCTTTGCTTGCTGTACGCTGAATTATGAGTAGAGAATCTTCATTTCTTCTCTCCCCTGAAATACCTAGTTCACAGGATCCAGGAGGAACCTTCTAAAGGAAGAGCTCAACTCCCCTGCCACGCTAGCTTTGCTTACTGGAGGCAGAATTATGAGTAGAGAATCTTCATTTCTCCTGTCCCTTGAAATATCTAGTTCACAGGAGCCAGGAGGAATCTTTTGAAGGAAGAGCTCAACTCTCCAGCCTGGGTGGAAGGAAGAGAAGGGATTATTAACAAAACAAAAGGTGAAGCTCTGGGCCAATGAAAATCTTTACCTTTAAAAAAATCGAAAAAACGAATAATTTCCCTCCCATTAAATGAGTAGACAGTAGCAGAGAGAGACAGAAAAATCACGGAAACTGAGACAGAGATAGAAGGACAGTGGGGCTCCATACCACGCTACCTTTGCATGCTGGAGGCTGAATTATGAGTAGAATATCTTCATTTCTCCTATCCCATGAAATATCTAGTTCACAGGAGCAATGAGGAATCTTCTGAAGAAAGGGCTCAATTCTCCTGCCTCGCTAGCTTTGCTTGCTCGAGGCTGAATTATGAGTAGATAATCTTCATTTTTTCTGTCCTCTAAAATACCTAGTTCAGAGGAGCCATGAGGAATCTCTTGAGGGAAGAGCTCAACTTTCCTGCCACGCTAGGTTTGCTTGCTGGAGGCTGAATTATGAGGAGAGAATCTTCATTTCTCCTGTCCCCTGAAATATCTAGTTCACGGGAGCCAGGAGAAATATTCTGAAGGAAGAGCTCAACTCTTCTGCCACGCTAGCTTTGCTTGCTGGAGGCTGAAATATGAGTAGAGAATCTTCATTGCTCCTGTCACCTGAAATATCTAGTTCACTAGAGTCATGAGGAATCTTCTGATGGAATGGCTCAACTCTCCAGCCACGCTAGCTTTGCTTGCTGGAGGCTGAATTATGTGTAGAAAAATCTTCGTTTCTCATGTCCCCTGAAATATCTAGTTCACAGGAGCCATGAAGAATCTTCTGAAGGAAGAGCTCAACTCTCCTTCCACGTTAGCTTTCCTTGCACTAGGCTGAATAATGAGTAGAGAATATTATTTTCTCCTGTTCCTTGAAATATCTAGTTCACAGGAGCTATGAGGAACCTTCTGAAGAAAGAGCTCAACTCTCCTGAAAAGCTAGCTTTGCTTGCTTGAGTCTGAATTATGAGTAGAGAATCTTCATTGCTCCTGTCACCTGAAATATCTAGTACTCAGGAGCCATGAGGAATCTTCTGAAAAAAGAGATCAACTCTTCTGACACTCTAGCTTTGCTTGCGGGAGGCTGAATTATGAGTAGACAATCTTCATTTAATCTGCTTTCTGAAATATCTAGATCACAGGAGCCATGAAGAATCTTCTGAAGGAAGAGCTCAACTCTCCTGTCACGCTAGCTTTGTTTTCTGGAGCCTGAACTATGAGTAGAGAATCTTCATTTCTCCTGTCCCCTGAAATATCTAGTTCACAGGAGCCTTGAGGAACCTTCTAAAGGAAGAGCTCAACTCTCCTGCCACGTTGGCTTTGCTTGTCAGAGGCTGAAGTATGAGTAGAAAATGTTAATTTCTCCTGTTCCCTGAAACATCTAGTTTACGGGAGCCAGGAGGAATTTTTTGAAGGAAGAGCTCAACTCTCCTGCCTCGCTAGCTTTGCTTGCTGGAGGCTGAATTACGAGTAGAGAATCTTCATTTATTCTGTCACCTGTAATATCCAGTTCAGAGGTGCCAGGAGGAATCGTCTGAAGGAAGAACTCAACTCTCCTGCCATGCTAGCTTTGCTTGCTGCACGCTGAATTATGAGGAGAGAATCTTCATTTCTTCTGTTTCCTGAAAGATCTAGTTCACAGGAGCCATGAGGAATCTTCTGAAGGAATAGATCAACTCTCCTGCCACGCTAGCTTTGCTTGCTGGAGGCTGAATTATGAGTAGAGAATCTTCATTTCTCATGTATCCTGAAATATCTAGTTCACATGAGATTAGAGGAATCTTCTGATGGAAAAGCTAAACTCTCCTGCCACGCTATCTTTTCTTGCTGGAGGTGGAATTATGAGTATAGAGTCTGCGTTTCTCCTGTCCACTGAAATACCTAGTTCATAGGAGAAATGAAGAATCTTGCGAAGAAGGTGCTCTACTCTCCTGCCACATCAGCATGCTTGCTGGAGGCTGAATTTTGAGTAGAGAATCTTTATTTCTCCTGTCCTCTGAAATATCAAGTTCACAAGAGCCATGAGGAATCTTCAAAAGGGAGAGCTCTACTCTCCTGCCTCGCTAGCTTTGCTTACTGGACTCTGAGTTATGAGTAGAGAATCTTCATTTCTCCTGTGAACTGAAATATCTAGTTCACAGGAGCCATGAGGAATCCTCTGCAGGAAGAGCTCAACTCTCCTGCCACGCTAGCTTTGCTTGCTGGAGGAAGAATCATGAGTAGAGAATCTTCCTTGCTCTTGTCCCCTGAAATATAGAGTTCACAGGAACCATGAGGAATCTTTTGAAGGAAGAGCTCAACTCTCTTGTCACGCTAGCTTTCCTTGCTGGAGGCTGAATTATGAGTAGAGGATCTTCATTTCTCCTGTCCCCTGAAATATCTAGTTCACAGGAGCCATGAGCAATCTTCTGATAGAAGGGCTCAACTCTCCAGCCACGCTAGCTTTGCTTGCTGGAGGCTGAATTATGTGTAGAGAATCTACATTTCTCCCTTCCCCTGAAATATCTAGTTTACAGGAGCCTTGAGAAATATTCTGAAGGAATACATTACCTCGCCTTCCATGCTAGCTTTGCTTGTTGGAGGCTGAATTATGAGTAGAGAATCTTCATTTCTCCTGTCCTCTGAAATATGTAGTTCACAGGAGCCTTGAGGAATCTTCTGAAGGAATAGTTCAACTCTCCTGCCATGCTATCTTTGCTTGCTGTACGCTGAATTATGAGTAGAGAATCTTCATTTCTTCTCTCCCCTGAAATACCTAGTTCACAGGATCCAGGAGGAACCTTCTAAAGGAAGAGCTCAACTCCCCTGCCACGCTAGCTTTGCTTACTGGAGGCAGAATTATGAGTAGAGAATCTTCATTTCTCCTGTCCCTTGAAATATCTAGTTCACAGGAGCCAGGAGGAATCTTTTGAAGGAAGAGCTCAACTCTCCAGCCTGGGTGGAAGGAAGAGAAGGGATTATTAACAAAACAAAAGGTGAAGCTCTGGGCCAATGAAAATCTTTACCTTTAAAAAAATCGAAAAAACGAATAATTTCCCTCCCATTAAATGAGTAGACAGTAGCAGAGAGAGACAGAAAAATCACGGAAACTGAGACAGAGATAGAAGGACAGTGGGGCTCCATACCACGCTACCTTTGCATGCTGGAGGCTGAATTATGAGTAGAATATCTTCATTTCTCCTATCCCATGAAATATCTAGTTCACAGGAGCAATGAGGAATCTTCTGAAGGAAGGGCTCAATTCTCCTGCCTCGCTAGCTTTGCTTGCTCGAGGCTGAATTATGAGTAGATAATCTTCATTTTTCCTGTCCTCTAAAATACCTAGTTCAGAGGAGCCATGAGGAATCTTTTGAGGGAAGAGCTCAACTCTCCTGCCACGCTAGGTTTGCTTGCTGGAGGCTGAATTATGAGGAGAGAATCTTCATTTCTCCTGTCCCCTGAAATATCTAGTTCACGGGAGCCAGGAGAAATATTCTGAAGGAAGAGCTCAACTCTCCTGGCACGCTAGCTATGCTTGCTGGAGGCTGAATTGTGAGTAGAGAACTTCATTTCTCCAGTCCCCTGAAATATCTAGTTTACAGGAGAAATGAGGAACCTTCTGAAGGAAGAGCTCACCTCTCCTGCCACGCTTTCTTTGCTTGCTGGAGGCTGAATTGTGAGTAGAGAATCTTCATTTCTCCCGTCCTCTGTAATTTCTAGTTCACAGGAGATATGAGGAATCTTCTCTTGGAAGAGCTCAACTCTCCTATCATGCCAGCTTGGCTTGCTAGAGGCTGAATTATGAGTAGAGAATCTTCATTACTCCTGTCACTTGAAATATCTAGTTCACAATAGTCATGAGGAATTTTCTGATGGAAGGACTCAACTCTCAAGCAACGCTAGCTTTTCTTGCTGGAGGCTGAATTATGAGTAGAGAATCTTTATTTCTCCTGTCCACTGAAATATCTAGTTCACAGGAGACATGAGGAATGTTCTGAAGAAAGAGTTCAACTCTCCTCCGACACTAGCATTGCTTGCTGGAGGTTGATTTATGAGTAGAGAATCTTCATTCCTCCTGTCCCCTGATTTATTAAGTTCAAAGGAGCCTTTAGGAATCCTCTGAATAAGAGCTCAACTTCCTGAATTGTTTCCTTTGCTTGCTGGAGGCTGAATAATGAGTAGAGAATATTCATGTCTTCTGTCCCCTGAAATATCTAGTTCACAGAAGCCATGAGAAATCCTCTGAAGGAAGAGCTCACCTCTCCTGCCAAGGTAGCTTTGCTTGCTAGAGTCTGAATTATGAGTAGAGAATCTTCATTTCTCCTGTCCCCTGAAATATCAAGTCCACAGGAGTCATGAAGAATCTTCTAAAGGAAGAGATCAACTCTCCTGCCACGCTAGCTTTTCTATTGGATTCTGTATTATGAGTAGAGAATGTTCAATTCCTCTGTCCCCTGAAATATCTACTTCACAGGAGCCATGAGGAATGTTCTTAAGAAAGTCTCAACTCTCCTCACACGCTAGCTTTGCTAGCTGGAGGCTGAATTATGAGTAGAGAATCTTCATTTCTCTTGTCCCCTGAAATATCTAGTTCACAGGAGCCATGAGGAATCTTCTCAAGGAATAGCTCAACTCTCCTGGCACGCTAGCTTCGCTTGCTGGAGGCTGAATTATGAGTAGAGAATCTTCATTTCTATTGTCCTCTGAATTATCAAGTTCACAGGAGCCATGAGGAATCTTGTAAAGAAAGAACTCAACTCTCCTGCCACGCTATCTTGGCTTGTTGCAGGCTCAGTTTTGAGTAGAGAATCTTCATTGCTCCTGTCCCCTAAAATATCTAGATCACAGGAGCCAATAGAAATCTTTTGATGGAATGGCTCAACTCTCCTGCCACGCCAGCTTTGCTTGTGTGTGGCTGAATTATGAGTAGAGAATCTTCATTGTTCCTGTCACCTGAACTATCTAGATCACAGGAGCCATGAGGAATCTTCTGAAGGAAGAGCTCAACTCTCATGCAACGCTAGCACTGCTTGCTGGAGGCAGAATTATGAGTAGAGAATCTTCATTTCTCCTGTCCCCTGAAATATCTAGTGAACAGGAACGAGGAGGAATCTTTTGAAGAAAGAGCTCAACTCTCCTGCCACGCTAGCTTTGCTTGCTGGAGGCTGAATTATGAGCAGAGCATCTTCATTTTTCCTGTCCCCTGAAATATCTAGTTCACAACAACCATGAGGAATTTTTGAAGGAAGAGCTCAACTCTCCTGCCATGCTAGCTTTGCTTGGTGGAGGCTGAATTATGAGTAGAGAATCTTCATTTCTCCTGTCCCTTGAAATATCTCATTCACAGGAGCCATGAGTAATCTTCTGAAGGAAGGACTCAAATCTCCAGCCATGCTACCTTTGCTTTCTGGAGGCTGAATTCTGAATAGAGAATCTTCATTTCTCCTGCTTTCTGAAATATCTAGATCACTGGAGCCATGAGGAATCTTCAGAGGAAGAGCTCAACTCTCCTGCCACCCTAGCTTTGCTTGCTGGAGGATGAATTATGAGTAGAGAATCTTCCTTGCTCTTGTCCCCTGAAATATAGAGTTCACAGGAACCATGAGGAATCTTTTGAAAGAAGAGCTCAACTCTCCTGTCACGCTAGCTTTCCTTGCTGGAGGCTGAATTATGAGTAGAGGATCTTCATTTCTCCTGTCCCCTGAAATATCTAGTTCACAGGGGCCATGAGCAATCTTCTGATGGAAGGGCTCAACTCTCAACCCACGCTAGCTTTGCTTGCTGGAGGCTGAATTATGTGTAGATAATCTACATTTCTCCCTTCCCCTGAAATATCTAGTTTACAGGAGCCTTGAGAAATATTCTGAAGGAATACATTACCTCGCCTTCCATGCTAGCTTTGCTTGTTGGAGGCTGAATTATGAGTAGAGAATCTTCATTTCTCCTGTCCTCTGAAATATCTAGTTCACAGGAGCCTTGAGGAATCTTCTGAAGGAATAGTTCAACTCTCCTGCCACGCTATCTTTGCTTGCTGTACGCTGAATTATGAGTAGAGAATCTTCATTTCTTCTCTCCCCTGAAATACCTAGTTCACAGGATCCAGGAGGAACCTTCTAAAGGAATAGCTCAACTCTCCTGCCACGCTAGCTTTGCTTACTGGAGGCAGAATTGTGAGTAGAGAATCTTCATTTTTCCTGTCCCTTGAAATATCTAGTTCACAGGAGCCAGGAGGAATCTTTTGAAGGAAGAGCTCAACTCTCCAGCCTGGGTGGAAGGAAGAGAAGGGATTATTATCAAAACAAAAGGTGAAGCTCTTGGCCAATGAAAATCTTTACCTTTAAAAAAATCGAAAAAACGAATAATTTCCCTCCCATTAAATGAGTAGACAGTAGCAGAGAGAGACAGAAAAATCACGGAAACTGAGACAGAGATAGAAGGACAGTGGGGCTCCATACCACGCTACCTTTGCATGCTGGAGGCTGAATTATGAGTAGAATATCTTCATTTCTCCTATCCCATGAAATATCTAGTTCACAGGAGCAATGAGGAATCTTCTGAAGAAAGGGCTCAATTCTCCTGCCTCGCTAGCTTTGCTTGCTCGAGGCTGAATTATGAGTAGATAATCTTCATTTTTTCTGTCCTCTAAAATACCTAGTTCAGAGGAGCCATGAGGAATCTCTTGAGGGAAGAGCTCAACTTTCCTGCCACGCTAGGTTTGCTTGCTGGAGGCTGAATTATGAGGAGAGAATCTTCATTTCTCCTGTCCCCTGAAATATCTAGTTCACGGGAGCCAGGAGAAATATTCTGAAGGAAGAGCTCAACTCTCCTGGCACGCTAGCTTTGCTTGCTGGAGGCTGAAATATGAGTAGAGAATCTTCATTGCTCCTGTCACCTGAAATATCTAGTTCACTAGAGTCATGAGGAATCTTCTGATGGAATGGCTCAACTCTCCAGCCACGCTAGCTTTGCTTGCTGGAGGCTGAATTATGTGTAGAAAAATCTTCGTTTCTCATGTCCCCTGAAATATCTAGTTCACAGGAGCCATGAAGAATCTTCTGAAGGAAGAGCTCAACTCTCCTTCCACGTTAGCTTTCCTTGCACTAGGCTGAATAATGAGTAGAGAATATTATTTTCTCCTGTTCCTTGAAATATCTAGTTCACAGGAGCTATGAGGAACCTTCTGAAGAAAGAGCTCAACTCTCCTGAAAAGCTAGCTTTGCTTGCTTGAGTCTGAATTATGAGTAGAGAATCTTCATTGCTCCTGTCACCTGAAATATCTAGTACTCAGGAGCCATGAGGAATCTTCTGAAAAAAAGAGATCAAGTCTTCTGACACTCTAGCTTTGCTTGCGGGAGGCTGAATTATGAGTAGACAATCTTCATTTAATCTGCTTTCTGAAATATCTAGATCACAGGAGCCATGAAGAATCTTCTGAAGGAAGAGCTCAACTCTCCTGCCACGCTAGCTTTGTTTTCTGGAGCCTGAACTATGAGTAGAGAATCTTCATTTCTCCTATCCCCTGAAATATCTAGTTCACAGGAGCCTTGAGGAACCTTCTAAAGGAAGAGCTCAACTCTCCTGCCACGTTGGCTTTGCTTGCCAGAGGCTGAAGTATGAGTAGAGATTGTTAATTTCTCCTGTTCCCTGAAATATCTAGTTTACGGGAGCCAGGAGGAATTTTTTGAAGGAAGAGCTCAACTCTCCTGCCTCGCTAGCTTTGCTTGCTGGAGGCTGAATTACGAGTAGAGAATCTTCATTTATTCTGTCACCTGTAATATCCAGTTCAGAGGTGCCAGGAGGAATCGTCTGAAGGAAGAGCTCAACTCTCCTGCCATGCTAGCTTTGCATGCTGAACGCTGAATTATGAGGAGAGAATCTTCATTTCTTCTGTTTCCTGAAAGATCTAGTTCACAGGAGCCATGAGGAATCTTCTGAAGGAATAGATCAACTCTCCTGCCACGCTAGCTTTGCTTGCTGGAGGTTGAATTATAAGTAGAGAATCTTCATTTCTCATGTATCCTGAAATATCTAGTTCACATGAGATTAGAGGAATCTTCTGATGGAAAAGCTAAACTCTCCTGCCACGCTATCTTTTCTTGCTGGAGGTGGAATTATGAGTATAGAGTCTGCATTTCTCTTGTCCACTGAAATACCTAGTTCATAGGAGAAATGAAGAATCTTGCGAAGAAGGTGCTCTACTCTCCTGCCACGTCAGCATGCTTGCTGGAGGCTGAATTTTGAGTAGAGAATCTTTATTTCTCCTGTCCTCTGAAATATCAAGTTCACAAGAGCCACGAGGAATCTTCAAAAGGAAGACCTCAACTCTCCTGCCTCGCTAGCTTTGCTTACTGGACTCTGAGTTATGAGTAGAGAATCTTCATTTCTCCTGTGAACTGAAATATCTAGTTCACAGGAGCCATGAGGAATCCTCTGAAGGAAGAGCTCAACTCTCCTGCCACGCTAGCGTTCCTTGCTGGAGGTTGTATTATGAGTGGAGAATCTTCATTTCTCCTGTCCCCTGAAATATCTAGTTCACAGGAACAATGAGGAATCTTCTGAAGGAAGAGCTCAACTCTTCTGCCACGCTAGCTTTGCTTGCTAGAGGCCGTATTATGAGTAGAGAATCTTCATTTCTCCTGTCTCGTGAAATATCTCGTTCACAGGATCCATGAGGAATATTCTGATGGAAGAGCTCAGCTCTTCTGCCACACTAGCTTTGGTTACTGGAGGCTGTATTTTGAGTAGAAAATCTTCATTTCTCCTGTCTCCTGAAATATCTAGTTCACAGGAGCCATGAGGACTCTTCTGAATGAAGGGCTCAACCCTCCTGCATGGGTGGAAGGAACAGAAGGGATTATATACAAAACAAAAGGTGGAGCTGAGGGCCAGAGAAAATCTTTACCTATAAAAAAATCATAAAAATGAAAAATTAGCCACCCATGAAAATGAGAAGACAGGAGCAGAGAAAGACAGAGACCTCAGAGACACTGAGACGGAGATAGAACTTCAGTGGGGCTCCATAGCACGTTACATTGCTTGCTGGAGGCCGAATTATGAATAGAAAATCTTCAATTCTCCTGTCCTCTGAAATATCTAGTTCACTGGAGCCATGAGGAATCCTCCAAGGAAGAACACAAGTCTCCTGCCACAATAGCTTTGCTTGCTGGAGGCTGAATTATGAGTTAAAAATCGGCATTTCTCCTGTCCCCTGAAATATCTAGTTCACGGGATCCATGAGGAATCTTCTGAAGGAATAGATCAACTCTCCTGCCACGCTAGCTTTGCTTGCTGGAGGCTGATTTATGATTAGAAATTCTTCATTTCTCCTATCCTCTGAAATTTCTAGTTTACAGGAGCCATGAGGAAAATTCTGAAGGAAGAGCTCAACTCTCCTGCCACGCTAGCTTTGCTTGCTGGAGGCTGAATTATGAGTATAGAATCTTCATTTCTCCTGTCCCCTGAAATATCTAGTTCACAGGAGCCATGAGGAATATTCGGAAGGAAGAGCTCAACTCTCCTGCCACGCTAGATTTGCTTGCTGGATGCTGAATTATGAGTAGAGAATCTTCATTTCACCTGTCCCCTGAAATATGTAGTTCACAGGAGCCATGAGGAATCTTCTCAAGGAATAGCTCAACTCTCCTGGCACGCTAGCTTCGCTTGCTGGAGGCTGAATTATGAGTAGAGAATCTTCATTTCTATTGTCCTCTGAATTATCAAGTTCACAGGAGCCATGAGGAATCTTGTAAAGAAAGAACTCAACTCTCCTGCCACGCTATCTTGGCTTGTTGCAGGCTCAGTTTTGAGTAGAGAATCTTCATTGCTCCTGTCCCCTAAAATATCTAGATCACAGGAGCCAATAGAAATCTTTTGATGGAATGGCTCAACTCTCCTGCCACGCCAGCTTTGCTTGTGTGTGGCTGAATTATGAGTAGAGAATCTTCATTGTTCCTGTCACCTGAACTATCTAGATCACAGGAGCCATGAGGAATCTTCTGAAGGAAGAGCTCAACTCTCATGCCACGCTAGCTTTTCTTGTGGGAGGCTGAATTATGAGTAGAGAATTTTTATTTCTCCTGTCCCGAGAAATATCTAGTTAACAGAAGCCGTGAGGCGTCTTTTGAAGGAAGAGCTCATCTCTCCTGCCAAGCTACCTTTGCTTGCTAGAGGCTGAATTAAGAGTAGAGAATCTTCATTTCTCCTCTCCCCTGAAATATCTAGTAAACAGGAGCCATGAAGAATCTTCTGAAGGAAGAGCTCAACTCTCCCGCCACTCTAGCTTTGCTTGCTTGAGGCAGAATTTTGAGAAGATAATCATCCTTTCTCCTTTCCCCTGAAATATCTAGATCACAGGAGTCATGAGGAATCTTCTGAAGGAAGACGTCAATTCTCCCGCCTAGCTATCTTTGCCTCCTCGAGGCTGAATTATGAGTAGACAATCTTCTTTTCTCCTATGCCCTGAAATATCTATTTCAAAGGAGCCATGAGGAATCTTCTGAAGAAAGGGCTCAACTCTCCTGCCACGGTAGCTTTGCTTGCTGGATGCTGAATTATGAGAAGAAAATCTTCATTTCTCCTGTTCCCTGAAATATCTAGTTCAAAGGAGCCATGGGGATTCTTCTGAAGGAAGGGTTCAACTCTCATTTCACACTAGTTTTGCTTGATCGAGGCTGAATAATGAGTAGAGAATCTTCATTTCTCATGTCTTCTGAAATATCTAGTTCACAGGAGCCATGAGGAATCTTCTGAAGGAAGTTCTCAACTCTCCTGCCACGCTAACTTTTCTTATTTGAGGTTGAATTATGCCTAGAGAATCTTTATTTCACCTGTCCCCTGAAATATTTAGTTACCAGCAGTCATGAAGAACCTTCTGAAAAAAGAGCTCAGCTCTCTTGCCACACTAACTTTGCTTGCCAGAGGCTCAATTATGAATAGAGAATCTTAATTTGTCCTGTGTCCTGAAATATTTAGTTCACAGGAGCCATGAGGAATCTTCTGAAGGAAGAGATCACCTCTCCTGCCATGCTAGCTGTGATTGCCGGAGGCTGAATTTTGAGTAGAGAACCTTCATTTCTCCTGTCTCCTGAAATATCTAGTTCACAGGAGCCATGAGGAATCTTCTGAAGGAAGAGCTCAACTCTCCTGCCATGCTAGCCTTGCTTGCTGGAGGCTGAATTATGAGTATAGTATCTTCATTTCTCCTGTTTCCTGAAATATCTAGTTAACAGGTGCCTTGAAGAATCTTCGAAAGGAAGAGCTCAACTCTCCTGCCACGCGAGCTTTACTTGCTGGAGGCTGAATTATGAGCAGAGAATCTTCATTTCTCCTGTCCCCTGATTTATTAAGTTCAAAGGAGCCGTAAGGAATGTTCTGAAGGAAGAGGTCAACTCCCTGAAACGTTTCCTTTACTTTCTGGAGGCTTAATAATTTGTAGTACATATTCATTTCTTCTGTCCTCTAAAATATCTAGTTTACTGGAGACATGAGGATTCCTCTGAAGGAAGAGCTCAACTCTACTGCCACGGTAACACTGCTTGCTGGAGGCTGAATTATGAGTAGAGAATCTTTTTTTTTTTTTTTTTTTTTTGAGAGGTTTTTCACTATAGGGCGCGTGCGCTCGCCAGACAGACAGAGAGAGACATAGAGACAGAAAGCGAGAAATCACCCCCCAGGGGGGATGGTCACGCCGCAATCCCTTCTCCTCCATTCTCCTCTCGGGATCTTGGGCACGCACGCACACACGCCCGGCGTGAGTTGTAAGCCACCAGGTCCAAGACGCGAACCGGGGTCGACTATGTGGGAGTCCAGCGACATAGCCATTACGCTAACTACTGGTCCTCCAGTAGAGAATCTTCATTTCTCCTGTCCCCTGAAATATCAAGTTCACAGGAGCCATGAAGAAACTTCTAAAGGAAGAGATCAACTCTCCTGCCACGCTAGCTTTTCTTGTTGGAGGCTGAATTATGAGTAGAGAATCTTCATTTCTCCTGTCCCCAGAAATATCTAGTTAACAGGAGCTGTGAGGAGTCTTTTGAAGGAAGAGCTCAACTCTCCTGCCATGCTAGCTTTGCTTGCTAGAGGCTGAATTAAGAGTAGAGAATCTTCATTTCTCCTCTCCCCTGAAATAGCTAGTAAACAGGAGCCATGAGGAATCTTCTGACGGAAGAGCTCAACTCTCCTGTCACGCTAGCTTTGCTTGCTGGAGGCTGAATTATGAGTAGAGAATCTTCATTTATCCTTTCCCCTGAAATATCTAGTTCAGAAGAGTCATGAGGAAACTTCTGAAGAAGAGCTTAATTCTCCAGCCACGCTAGCTTTGCCTCCTCGAGGCTGAATTATGAGTAGACAATCTTCATTTCTCCTGTCCTGTGAAATATCTAGTTCTAAGGAGCCATGAGGAAACTTCAGAAGCAAGACCTCATCTCTCCTTCCACGCTAGGTTTGCTTGCTGGAGGTGAATTATGAGTAGAGAATCTTCATTTTTCCTATGCGCTGAAATATCTACTTCAAAGGAGCCATGAGGAATCTTCTGAAGAAAGAGCTCAACTCTCCTGCCACGCTAGCTTTGCTTGTTGGAGGCTGAATTATGAGAAGAAAATCTTCATTTCTCCAGTCCCCTGAAATACCTAGTACAAAGGGGCCATGAGGATTCTTCTGAAGGAAGGGCTCAACTCTCATTTCACACTAGCTTTGCTTGCTGGAGGCTGAATTATGAGTAGAGAATCTTCATTTCTCCTGTCCCCTGAAATATCTAGTTCACAGGAGCCATGAGGAATATTCTGAAGGAAGAGCTCGATTCTCCAGCCTTGCTAGCTTTGCCACCTCGAGACTGAATTATGAGTAGAGAATCTTCATTTCTCCTGTCCTGTGAAATATCTAGTTCACAGGCACCATGAGGAATTCTGGGTAGGAAGGGCTCAACTCTCCTTCAATACTAGCATTACTTGCTGGAAGCTGAATTATGAGTAGAGAATCTTAATTTCTCCTGTCCCATGAAATATCTAGTTCACAGGAGCCATGAGGAATCCTCTGAAGAAAGAGTTCACCTCTCTTGCCACGCTACCTTTGCTTGCTTGTGGCTCAATGATGAGTAGAAAATCTTCATTTCTCCTGTGCCCTGAAATATCTAGTTCAAATGAGCCATGAGGATTCTTCTGAAGGAAGGGCTCAACACTCCTTCCCCACAAGCTTTGCTTGTTGGAGGCTGAAATATGTGTAGAGAATCTTCGTTTCTCATGTCCCCTGAAATATCTATTTCACAGGAGCTATGAGAAATCTTCTGAAGGAAGAGCTCAACTCTCTTTCCACGCTAGCTTTGCTTGCTGGAGGCTGAATGATGAGTAGAGAAGCTTCATTTCTCATGTCCCTGAAATATCTAGTTCACAGGAGCCGTCATGAATCTTCTGAAGGAAGGACTTAACTCTACGTCCACGCTAGCTTTGCTTGCTTGAGGCGAATTATAAGTAGAAAATCGTCATTTCTCCTGTCCCCTGAAATATCTAGTTCAGAAGAGCCATGAATAATCTGAATTAAGGGCTCAACTCTCCTGCCACTCTAGCTTTTGCTTGCTGGAGGCTGAATTATGAGTAGAGAATGTTCATTTCTCCTGTACCCTGAAATATCTAGCTTACAGGAGCCTTGAGGAATCTTCTGAAGGAAGGGCTCAACTCTACTGACACGCTAGCTTTGCTAGCTGGAGGCAGAATAATTAGTAGAAAATCTTCATTTCTCCTGTCTCCCGAATTATCTAGTTTACAGGAGCCATGAGGACTTTTCTGAAGGAAAGGCTCAACTCTCTCCTGCCATGCTAGCTTTGCCAATTGAGGCTAAATTATGAGTAGAGAATCTTCATTTCTCCTGTCCCCTGAAATATCTAGTTCACAGGAGTCATGAAGAATCTTCTGAAGGAAGAGCTCACCTCTCCTGCCACGCTAGCTTTGCTTGCTGGAGGTTGAATTATGAGTAGAGATTCTTCATTTTTCCTGTCCTGTGAAATATCTAGTTCACAGGAGCCTTGAGGACTCTTCTGAAGGAAGGACTTAACTCTCCTGGCACGCTAGCTTTGCTTGCTGGAGGCTGAATTATGAGTAGAGAATCTTCATTTCTCCTGTATCCTGAAATATCTAGTTCAGAGGAGCCATGAAGAATCTTCTGAGGAAGGGCTTAACTCTCCTGCCACTCTAGGTTTGCTTGCTGGAGGCTGCATTATGAGTAAAGAATCTTCATTTCTCCAGTTCCCTGAAATATCTAGTTCACAGGAGTCATGAGGAATCTTCTGAAGAAAGAGATGAACTCTCCTGCCACACTCACTTTGCTTGCTTGAGGTGAATTGTGAGTAGAGGATGTTCATTTCTCCTGTGCCCTGAAATATGCAGTTAACAGACGCAATGAGGAATCTTCTGAAGGAAGAGCGCAACTCTACCGCCATGCTAGCTTTGCTTGCTGGAGGCTGTGTTTTGAGAAGAGAATCTTCATTTCTCCTGTCCCCTGAAATATCTACTTCACAGGAGCCATGACGAATGTTCTGAAGATAGGTCTCAACTCTCCTGACATGGTAGTTTTGCAAGCTGGAGGCTGAATTTTGAGTAGAGAATCTTTATTTCTCCCGTTCCCAGAAATATCTGGTTCACAGGAGTCATGAAGAAACTTCTGAAGAAAGAGCTCACCTCTCCTGCCACGCTAGTTTTGCTTGCTGGAGGCTGAATTACAAGTAGAGAATCTTCATTTCTCCTGTCCCCTGAAATAACTAGTTCACAGGATCCATGAGGAATGTTCTTAAAATCAACTCTCCTGACACGCTAGCTTTGCTAACTGGAGGCTGAATTATTACTAGAAAATCTTCATTTCTCCTGTACCCTGGAATATGTAGTTCAAAGGAGCCATGAGGAATCTTCTGATGGAAGGGATCAACTCTCCTGCTTCGCTATCTTTACTTATTTGAGGCTGTGTTATGCATAGAGAATCTTTATTTCTCCTTTCCCTGAAATATTTAGTTACCAGGAGCCATGAAGAATCTTCTGAAAAAAGAGCTCACGTCTCCTGCCACATTAGCTTTGCTTGCCGGAGGCTGAATTTTGACTAGACAATCTTCATTTCTCCTGTCCTCTGAAATATTTAGTTCACAAACACCATTAGGAATCTTCTGATGGAAGAGCTCAACTCTCCTGCCACGCTAGCTTTGCTTTCTGGAGGTTTAATTATGAGTAGAGAATTTTCATTTCTCCTGTCCCCTGAAATATCTAGTTCACAGGAGCCATGAGGAATCCTCTGAAGGAAGAGCTCAACTCTTCTGCCACACTATCTTTGCTTGCTGGAGGCTGAATTATGAGTAGAGAATCTTCATTTCTCCTGTATCCTGAAATACCTAGATTACAGGAGCCATGAAGAATCTTCTGAAGGAAGAGGTCACCTCTCCTGCTACGCTACCTGTGATTGCCGGAGGCTGAATAATGAGTAGAATATCTTCATTTCTCCTGTTTCCTGAAATATCTAGTTCACAGGATCCAACAGAAATCTTCTGAAGAATGGGCTCAACTCTCCTTGCACGCTAGCTTTGCTTGTTGAGGCTGAATTATGAGTAGAGAATCTTCATTTCTCCTGTGCCCTGAAATATCTAGTTCACAGTAGCCATGAGGAAACTTCTGAAGGAATAGCTCAACTCTGCTGCCACGCTAGCATTACTGCTGGAGCCTGAATTATGAGTAGAGAATCTTCATTTCTCCTGTCCCCTGAAATATTTAGTTCACAGGAGCCATGAGGAATCTTCTGCAGGAAGAGCTCAACACTCCTGCCACGCTAGCTTTGAATGCTGGAGGCTGAATTATGAGTAGAAAATCTTCATTTCTCCTGTCTCCTGAAATATCTAGATTACAGGAACCATGAAGAATCATCTGAAGGAAGAGGTCACCTCTCCAGCCACGCAAGATTTGGTGCTGGAGGCTGAATTATGAGTAGAATATCTTCATTTTTCCTGTTTCCTGAAATATCTAGTTCAGAGGAGTCATGAGAAATCTCCTGAAGGAAGAGCTCAACTCTCCTAGCACGATAACTTTGCTTGCTTGAGGCTTAATTATGAGCAGAGAGTCTACATTCCTCCTGTTTCTTGCAATATCTAGTTAACAGGAGCCGTGAAGAATCTTATGAAGGAAGAGCTCAACTCTCCTACCACGCTAGCTTTCCTTGCTGGAGGTGAATTGTGAGTAGAGGATCTTCATTTCTCCTGTCCTCTGAAATATGTAGTTCACAGGAGACATGAGGAATATTCTGAAGGAAGAGCTCAACTCTCCTGTCACGCTAGCTTTACTTGCTGGTGGCTGAATTATGAGTAGAGAATCTTCATTTCTCCTGTCCCCTGAAAAATCTAGTTCAAAGGGGCCATGAGGAATGCTCTGAAGAAATGTCTCAACTCATGCCTCGCAAGCATTGCATGCTGGACCCAGTATTATAAGGAGAAAATCTTCATTTCTCCTGTCTCCTGAAATATCTAGTTCACAGGAGCCATGAGGAATCTTCTGAAGGAAGGGCTCTACTCTCCTGCCAAGCTAGCTTTGCTTGCTCGAGGCTGAATTTTGAGTAGAGAATCTTCATTTCTCCTCTCCCCTGTAATATCTAGATTACAGGAGCCATTAGGAATCTTCTTAAGGAAAAGCTCAACTCTTCTGCCACACTCGCTATATTTTCTGGAGGCTGAATTATGACTAGAATATCTTCATTTCTCCTGTTTCCTGAAATATCCAGTTCACAGGAGCCATGAGAAATCTTCTGAAGGAAGGGCTCAACTCTCCTTGCACACACTAGCTTTCCTTGCTTGAGGCTGAATTATGAGTAGAGAATCTTCATTTCTCCTGTTTCCTGAAATATCTAGTTAAAAGGAGCCATGAAGAGTCTTCTGAAGAAGAGCTCAACTCTCATGCCACGCTAGCTTTCCTTGCTGGAGGTGAATTGAGAGTAGAGGATCTTCATTTCGCCTCTCCCCTGAAATATGTAGTTCACAGGAGACATGAGGAATTTTCTGAAGGAAGAGCTCAAATCTCCTGCCACACTATCTTTGCATGCTGGTGGCTGAATGAAGAGTAGAGAATCTTCATTTCTACTGTCCCCGGAAATATCTAGTTCACAGGAGCCATGAGGAATTTTCTGAAGAAAGGTCTCAACTCTCCTGCCACGCTAGCATTGCTTGCTGGACCCTGAAATATTAGTAGAAAATCTTCATTTCTACTGTCCCCTGATATATGTAGTTCACAGTAGCCATGAGGAGTCTTCTGAAGGAAGGGCTCAACTCCATTGCCAAGCTAGCTTTGCTTGCCAGACGCTGAATTATGAGTAAAGAATCTTCATTTCTCCTGTCCCCTGAAATATTTAGTTCACAGGAGCCATTAGGAATCTTCTTAAGGAAGAGCTCAACTCTTCTGCCACGCTAGCTTTGCTTGCTGGCGGCTTAATTATAAGTAGAGAATCTTCATTTTTCCTGTCTCCTGAAATATCTAGATTACAGGAGCCATGAAGAATCTTCTGAAGGAAGAGCTCACCTCTCCTGCCACGCTAGCTGTAATTGTCGAAGGCTGAATTATGAGTAGAATATCTTCATTTCTCCTGTTTCCTGAAATATCTAGTTTACGGGAGCCATGAGAAATCTTCTAAAGAAAGGGTTCAACTCTCCTTGGACGCTAGCTTGGCCTGCTTGAGGCTGAATTATGAGTAGAGAATCTTCATTTCTCCTGTCCCCTGAAATATCTAGTTCAGAAGAGCCATGGGGAATCTTCTGAAGGAAGAGCTCAACTCTCCTGCCATGCTAGCTTTGCTTACTGCAGGCTTCATTATGAGTAGAGAATCTTCATTTCACCTGTCCACTGAAATATCTAGTTCACAGGAGTAATGAGGGATCTTCTGAAGTAAGAGCTCAACTCCCAAGCCACACTACCTTTTCCTCCTGGGGGCTGAATTATGAGTAGACAATCTTCATTTCTCCTGTCCCCTGAAATATTTAGATCACAGGAGACATTACAAATCTTCTGAAGGAAGAATTCAACTCTCCTGCCACGCTAGCTTTGCTTCCTTGAGGTGAATTGTGAGTAGAGGATCTTCATTTCTCCTGTGCCCTGAAATATGTAGTACACAGGAGCCATGAGGAATCTTCTGAAGGAAGAGCTCAACTCTCCTGCCATGCTAGCTTTGCTTGCTGGAGGCTGAATTATTTGTAGAGAATCTTCATTTCACCTGTCCTCTGAAATACCAAATTCACAGGAGCCATGAAGAATCTTGTAAAGGAAGAGGTCAACTCTCTTGCCAAGCTAGCTTTTCTTGTTGGAGGCTGAATTATGAGTAGAGAATCTTCATTTCTCCTGTCCCCTGAAATATCTACTTCACAGGACCCATGAGGAATTTTCTGAAGGAAGAGATCCACTCTCCTGTCATGCTAGATTTGCTTGCAGGAGGCTGAATTATGAGTAGAGAATCTTCATTCCTGCTGTCCCGTGATTTATTAAGTTTAAAGGAGCCATAAGGAATCTTGTGAAGGAAGAGCTCAACTCCCTGAAACTTTTCCCTTGCTTGCTCGAGGCTGAATAATGAGTAGAGAGTATTCATTTCTTCTGTCCCCTGAAATATCTAGTTCAGAGGAGCCATGCACAATGTTCTGAAGAATGGTCTCAACTCTCCTGACACGCTAGCTTTGCTAGCTGGAGGCTGAACTATGAGTAGAGGATCTTCATTTCTCCTGTCCTCTGAAATTTCTAGTTCACAGGAGCCATAAGGAATGTTCTGAAGGAAAAGCTCCACTCTCCTGCCACGCTAGCTTTGCTTGCTGGAGGCTGAATTATGAGTTGAGAATCTTCATTTCTCCTGTCGCCTGAAATATCTAGTTCACAGGAGCCATGAGGAATCTTCTGAAGGAAGAGCTCAACTCTCCTTCCACGCTAGCTTTGCTTGCTGGAGTCGTATTTATGAGTAGAGATGTTTCATTTCTCCTGTCCACTGATATATCTAGTTCATAGGAGTCATGAGGGATCTTCCAAAGAAAGAGCTCAACTCTCCTGCCACGCTTGCTTTGCCTCCTGGAGGCTGAATTATGAGTAAAGAATCTTCTTTTCTACTGTCCCCTGAAATATCTAGATCACAGAAGCCATCAGAAAACTTCTGTAGCAAGAACTCAACTCTCCTGCCACGCTAGCTTTGCTTGCTGGAGGTGAATTGTGAGTAGAGGATCTTCTTTCTCCTCTCCCCTGAAATATGTAGTTCACAGGAGCCATGAGGAATCTTCTGAGCGAAGAGCTCAACCCTCCTGCCATGCTAGCTTTGCTTGCTGGAGGCTGAATTATGAGTAGAGAATCTTCATTTCTCCTGTCCCCTGAAATATCTAGTTCACAGGAGCCAAAAGGATTGTTCTTAAGAAAGATCTCAACTCTCCTGCCACGCTAGCTTTGCTAGCTGGAGGCTGAATTATTAGTAGAAAATCTTCATTTCTCCTGTCCTCTGAAATATATAGTTCAAAGGAGCCATGAGGAATCTTCTGAAGTAAGGGATCAACTCTCCTACCATGATAGCTTTCCTTATTTGAGGCTGAATTATGCGTAGAGAATCTTTATTTCTCCTGTCCCCTGAAATATTTAGTTACCAGGAGCCATGAAGAATCTTCTGAAAAAAGAGCTCACCTCTTCTGCCACAGTAGCTTTGCTTGCTGGAGGCTGAATTATGAATAGAGAATCCTCATTTCTCCTGTCCCCTGAAATATTTAGTTCACAGGAGTCATGAGGAATCTTCTGAAGGAAGAACTCAACTCTCCTGCCAAGCTAGCTTTGCTTGCTGGAGGCTGAATTATGAGCAGAGACTTTTCATTTCTCCTGTCCCTTGAAATATCTAGTTCACAGGAGCCATGAGGAATCCTCTGAAGGAAGAGCTCTACTCTCCTGCCACACTAGCTCTGCTTGCTAGAGGCTGAATTATGAGTATATAATCTTCATTTCTCCTGTCTCCTGAAATATCTAGATTACAGGAGCCATGAAGAATCTTCTTAAGGAAGAGCACACCTCTCCTGCCACGCTAGCTGTGATTGCCGGAGGCTGAATTATGAGTAGAATATCTTCATTTCTCTTGTTTCCTGAAATATCTAGTTCACTGGAGCTATGACAAATCTTCTGAAGAAAGGGCTCAACTCTCCTTGCACGCTAGCTTTGCTTGCTTCAGGCTGAATCATGAGTAGAGAATCTTCATTTCTCCTGTTTCTTGAAATAACTCGTTAACAGGAGCCAGGAAGAATCTTCTGAAGGAAGAGCTCAATTCGCCTGCCACGCTAGCTTTCCTTTCTGGAGGTGAATTGTGAGTAGAGGTTCTTCATTTCTCCTCTTCCCTGAAATATGTAGTTCACAGGAGACATGAGGAATATTCTGAAGGAAGAGCTAAACTCTCCTGGAACGCTAGCTTTTCTTGCTGGTGGTTGAATGATGAGTAGAGAATATTAATTTCTCCTGTCCCCTGAAATATCTAGTTCACAGGAGCCATGAGGAATCTTCTGAAGGAATCGCTCAACTCTCCTGCCAAGCTATCTATGCTTTCTGGAGGCTTAATTATGAGTAGAGAATCTTCATTTCCTATGTCCCCGGAAATATCTACTTCACAGGAGCAATGAGGAACCATCTGAAGAAAGAGCTCCACTTTCCTGCCATGCTAGCTTTGCTTGCTAGAGGCTGAATTAAGGGTAGAGAATCTTCATTTCTTCTGTCCCCTGAAATATCTAGTTCACAAGAGCCATGAGGAATCTTTTGAAGGAAGAGCACAACTCTCCTGCCAGGCTATGTTTGCTTGCTGGAGGCTTAATTATGAGTAGAGAATCTTAATTTCTACTGTCCCCTTAGATATCTAGTTTAAAGGAGCCATGAAGAATCTTCGGAAGGAAGAGATCAACTCTCCTGAAACGCTAGCTTTGCTTGCTGGAGGCTTAATTATGAGTAGATAATCTTCATTTCTCTATCCGCTGAAATATCTAGTTCACAGAAGCCATGAGTAGTCTTTTGAATGAAGAGCTCAACTCTCCTGCCACGCTAGCTTTGCATGCTGGAGGCTGAATTATGAGTAGAGAATCTTCATTTCTCCTGAGCCCTGAAATATCTAGTTCACAGGAGTCATGAGCAATCTTCTGAAGGAAGAGCTCAATTCTCCAGCCATGCTACTTTGCCTCCTGGAGGCTGAATAATGAGTATAGAATCTTCATTTCTCCTGTCCCCTGAAATATAGATTTCACAGAAGCCATGAGGAATCTTCTGAAGGAAGGGCTCAACTCTCCTGGCACGCTAGCTTTGCTTATTTGAGGCTGAATTATGCGTAGAGAATCTTTATTTCTACTGTCCCCTGAAATATTTAGTTACCAGGAGCCATGAAGAATCTTCTGAAAAAAGAGCTCACCTCTCTTGCCACACTAGCTTTGCTTACCAGAGGCTGAATTATGAGTAGAGAATCTTCATTTCTCCTGTCCCCTGAAATATCTAGATCACAGGAACCATTAGGAGTCTTCTGAAGGAGGAGCTCAACTCTCTTGCCACTCTAGGATTGCTTGCTTGAGGTGAATTGTGAGTAGACAATCTTCTTCTCTCCTCTGCCCTGAAATATGTATTTCACAGGAGTCATGTGGAATCTTCTGAAGAAAGAGCTCAACTCTACTGCCATGCTAGCTTTACTTGCTGGAGGCTGAATTAGGAGTAGATAATCTTCATTTCTCCTGTCCCCTGAAATATCTAGTTCACAAAAGCCATGTGGAATATTCTGAAGAAAGGTCTCAACTCTCCTGAAACGCTAGCTTTTTTAGCTGGAGGCTGAATTATTAGTAGAAAATCTTCATTTCTCCTGTACCCTGAAATATATACTTCACAGGAGCCATGAGTAATCTTCTAAAGAAAGGGCTCAACTCTCCTGGATGCTAGATTTGCTTATTTGAGGGTGAATTATGCGTAGAGAATCTTTATTTCTCCTGTCCCTTGAAATATTTAGTTACCAGGAGCCATGAAGAATCTTCTGAAAAAAGAGCTCACCTATCCTGCCACACTAGCTTTGCTTGCTGGAGGCTGAATTATGAGTAGAGAATCTTCATTTCTCCTGTCCCCTGAAATATTTAGTTCACAGGAGCCATGAGGAATCTTCTGAAGGAAGAGCTCAACTCTCCTGCCACGTTAGCTTTGCTTCCTGGAGGCTGAATTATGAGTAGAGAATCTTCATTTCTCCTGTCTCCTGAAATATCTACATTACAGTAGCCATGAAGAATCTTCTGAAGGAAGAGCTCACCTCTCCTGCCACGCTAGGTTTGTTTGCTCGAGGCTGAATTATGAGTAGAATATCTACATTACTCCTGTTTCCTGAAATATCTAGTTCACAGGAGCCATGAGAAATCTTCTGAAGGAAGGGCTCAACTCTCCTTGAACGCTAGCTTTGCTTGCTTGAGGCTGAATTATGAGTAAAGAATCTTCATTTCTCCTGTGTCCTGAAATATCTAGTTTACAGGAGCCATGAGGAGTCTTCTGAGGAAAGGGCTCAACTCTCACCTGTCATGGTAGCTTTGCTTATTTGAGGCTGAATTATGAGTAGAGTATCTTCATTTCTCCTGTCCCCTGAAATATCTAGTTCACAGGAGCCATGAAGAATCTTCTGAAGAAAGAGCTCACCTGTCCTGCCACGCTAGTTTTGCTTATTGGAGGCTGAATTATGAGTAGAGAATCTTCATTTATCCTGTCTCCTGAAATATCTAGTTCACTGGAACAATGAGGAATCTTCTGAAGGAAGAGCTCAACTCTCCAGCCATGCTAGCTTTGCTTGCTGGAGGCTGCATTATGAGTAGAGAATCTACATTTCTCCTGTCCCCTGAAATATCTAGTTCACAGGAGCCATGAGGAATCTTCTGATGGAAGAGATGCACTCTCTTGCCACGCTACCTTTGCTAGCTGTATGCGGAATTATGAGTAGTGAATCTTCATTTCTCCTGTCCTCTCAAATATCTAGTTCAGAGGAGCCATGAGGAATCTTCCTGAAGGAAGTGCTCACCTCTCCTACCACCCTAGCTTTCCTTGATGGAAGCTGAATTATGAGTAGAGGATCTTCATTTCTCCTGTCCTCTGAAATTTCTAGTTCACAGGTGCCATAAGAAATGTTCTGAAGGAAGAGCTCCGCTCTCTTGCCACGCTAGCTTTGCTAGCTTGAGGCTGAATTATAAGTAGAGAATCTGCATTTCTCCTGTCCCCTGAAATATCTAGTTCACAGGAGCCATGAGGAATCTTCTGAAGGAAGAGCCCAACTCTCCTTCCACGCAAGCTTTGCTTGTTAAAGGTCAATTGTGAGTAGAGGATCTTCATTTCTCCTGTCCCCTGAAATATGCAGTTCACTGGAGCCATGAGAAATCTTCTGAAGGAAGAAGTCAACTCTCCTGCCACGCTCGCTTTGCTTGCTGGAGGCTGAATTATGAGTAGAGAATCTTCATTACTCCTCTCTCCCGAAATATCTATTTAACAGGAGCTATGAGGAATGTTCTGAAGAAAGGTCTCAACTCTCCTGCCACGCTAGCTTTGCTAGCTGGAGGCTGAATTATTAGTAGAATATTTTCATTTCTCCTGTCCCCGGAAATATGTAGTTCACAGGAGCCATGAAGAATCTTCAGGATGGTCTGAAATCTCCTGCTTGCTAGCTTTGCTAGCATGAAGCTGAATTATGAGTAGAGAATATTCATTTTTGTTGTCCCATGAAATATCTAGTTCACAGGAGCCATGAGTAATCTTCTGAAGGAAGGGCTCAACTCTACTGTCACGCTATGTTTGCTTATTTGAGGCTGAGTTATGCATAGAGAACCTTTATTTCTCCTGTCGCCTGAAATATTTCGTTACCAGAAGCCATGAAGAGTCTTCTGAAAAAAGAGCTCACCTCTCCTGGCCCACAAGCTTTGCTTTCCAGAGGCTGAATTATGAGTAGAGAATCTTTATTTCTCCTTTCCCCTGAAATATTTAGTTCATAGGAGCCATGAGGAATATTCTGAAAGAAGAGCTCAACTCTCCTGCCACGCTAGCTTTGCTTGCTTGAGGCTGAATTATGAGTCGAGAATTTTCATTTCTCCTATCACCTGAAATATCTAGTTCACAGGAGCAATGAGGAATTCTCTGAAGGAAGAGCTCAACTCTCCTGCCACACTAGCTTCGTTTGCTGGAGGCTGAATTATGAGTAGAGAATCATCATTTCTCCTGTCCCCTGAAATATCTAGTTCACAAGAGCCATGAAGAATCTTCTGAAGGAAGAGCTCACCTCTCCTGCCACGTTAGCGTTGCTTGCTGGAGGCTGAATTATGAGTAGAGAATCTTCATTTCTCCTGTCCCCTGAAATATCTAGTTCACAGGAGCCATGAAGAATCTTCTGAAGGAAGAGCTCACCTCTCCTGCCACGTTAGCGTTGCTTGCTGGAGGCTGAATTATGAGTAGAGAATCTTCATTTCTCCTGTCCCCTGAAATATCTAGTTAACCGGGGCCATGAGGAATATTCTGTAGCAAGAGCTCAACAATCCTGACACGCTAGCTTTGCTTTCTGGATGTGAAATGTGAGTAGAGGATCTTCATTTTTCATGTCTCCTGAAATATGTAGTTCACAGCAGCCATGAGAAATCTTCTGACGGAAGAGTTCAACTCCCCTGACATGCTAGCTTTGCTTGCTGGAGGCTGAATTTTGAGTAGAGAATCTTCATTTCTTTTGTCCCCTGAAATATGTAGTTCAAAGGAGTCATCAGGAATCTTCTGAAGGAAGGACTTAACTCTCCGAACACGCTAGCTTTCCTTGCTGGAGGTTGAATTATGAGTAGAGAATCTCCATTTCTCCTCTCCCCTGAAATATCTAGTTCAGAAGAGCCATTTAGAATCTTCTGAAGAATGGGCTCCACTCTCCTGACACGCTGAATTTGCGAGGTGGAGGCTGAATTATTAGTAGAAAATCTTCATTTCTCCTGTCCCCTGAAATATAGAGTTCACAAGACCCATGAGGTATCTTCGGAAAGAAGGGCTCAAATCTCCTTCCAGGCTAGATTTGCTTATTTGAGGCTGAATTATGCATAGAGAATCTTAATTTCTCCTGTCCCTTGAAATATTTAGTTACCAGGAGCCATGAAGAATCTTCTCAAAAAAGAACTCACCTCTCCTCGCTCACTAGCTTTGCTTGCCAGAGGCTGAATTATGAGTAGAGGACCTTTATTTCTCCTTTCCCCTGAAATATTTAGTTCATAGGAGCCATGAGGAATCTTCTGAAAGAAGAGCTGAACTTTCCTGCCACGCTAGCATTTCTTGCTGAAGGCTGAATTATGAGTAGAGAATTTTCAATTCTCCTGTCCCCTGAAATATTTAGTTCACAGGAGATATGAGGAATTCTCTGAAGGAAGAGCTCAACTCTCCTGCCACACTAGCTTTGCCTGCTGGAGGCTGAATTATGAGTAGTGAATCTTCATTTCTCCTGTCCTCTGGAATATTTAGTTCACAGGAGCCATGAGGAATCTTCTGAAGGAAGGATTTAACTCTCCTACCACGCTAGGTTTCCTTGCAGGAGGCTGAATTATGAGTAGAGAATCTTCATTTCTCCTGTCCCCTGAAATATGTAGTTCACAGGAGACATGAAGAGTCTTCTGAAGAAAGAGCTCACCTCTATTGCCACCCTAGCTTTCCTTGCTGGAGGCTGTATTATGAGTAGAGAATATTCATTTATCCTGTCCCCTGAACTATCTAGTTCACCAGAACTATGAGGAATCTTCTGAAGGAAGAGCTCAACTCTCCAGCCATGCTAGCTTTGCTTGCTGGAGGCTGCATTATGAGTAGAGTATCTTCATTTCTCCTGTCCCCTGAAATATCTAGTTCACAGGAGCCATAAGGAATCTTCTGAAGGAAGAGATGAACTCTCTTGCCACGCAAGAATTGCTAGCTTAATGCTGAATTATGAGTAGAGAATCTTCATTTCTCCTGTCCTCTCCAATACCTAGTTCAGAGGAGCCATGAGGAATCTTCCTGAAGGAAGTGCTCACCTATCCTGCCACCCTAGCTTTGTTTGCTAGAAGCTGAATTATGAGTAGAGGATCTTCATTTCTCCTGTCCTCTAAAATTTCTAGTTCACAGGAGCCATGAGGAATGTTCTGAAGAAAGGTCTCAACTCTCCTGCCATGCGAGCTTTGCTAGCTGGAGCCTGAATTATGAGTAGAGAATCTTCATTTCTCCTGTCCCCTGTAGTTCACATGAGCCATGAGCAATCATGTGAAGGAAGGGCTCAACTCTCCTGCCAAGCTAACATTGCTTATTTGAGGATGAATTATGCGTAGAGAATCTTTATTTCTCCTGTCCCTGAAATATTTAGTTACCAGGAGCCATGTAGAATCTTTTGAAAAAAGAGCTCACCTCTCCTGCCACACTAGCTTTGCTAGCTTGAGGCTGAATTATGAGTAGAGAATCTTCATTTCTCCTGTCCCCTGAAATATCTAGTTTAAAGGTGCCATTAGGAATCTTCTGAAGGAAGAGCTCAACTCTCCTTAAACGCTAGCTTTGCTTGTTAAAGGTTAATTGTGAGTAGAGGATCTTCATTTCTCCTGTCCCCTGAAACATGTAGTTCACAGGAGCCATGAGGAATCTTCTGAAAGGAAGAGTTCAACTCTCCTGCCATGCTAGCTTTGCTTGCTGGAGGCTGAAATATGAGTAGCGAATCTTCATTTCTCCTCTCCACTGAAATATCTAGTTCACAGGAGCCATGAGGAATGTTCTGAAGAAAGGTCTCAACTCTCCTGCCATGCGAGCTTTGCTAGCTGGAGCCTGAATTATGAGTAGAGAATCTTCATTTCTCCTGTCCCCTGTAGTTCACATGAGCCATGAGCAATCATGTGAAGGAAGGGCTCAACTCTCCTGCCAAGCTAACATTGCTTATTTGAGGATGAATTATGCGTAGAGAATCTTTATTTCTCCTGTCCCTGAAATATTTAGTTACCAGGAGCCATGTAGAATCTTTTGAAAAAAGAGCTCACCTCTCCTGCCACACTAGCTTTGCTTGCTGGAGGCTGAATTATGAATAGAGAATCTTCATTTCTCCTGTCCCCTGGAATATCTAGTTTAAAGGTGCCATTAGGAATCTTCTGAAGGAAGAGCTCAACTCTCCTTAAACGCTAGCTTTGCTTGTTAAAGGTTAATTGTGAGTAGAGGATCTTCATTTCTCCTGTCCCCTGAAACATGTAGTTCACAGGAGCCATGAGGAATCTTCTGAAAGGAAGAGTTCAACTCTCCTGCCATGCTAGCTTTGCTTGCTGGAGGCTGAAATATGAGTAGCGAATCTTCATTTCTCCTCTCCACTGAAATATCTAGTTCACAGGAGCCATGAGGAATGTTCTGAAGAAAGGTCTCAACTCTCCTGCCATGCGAGCTTTGCTAGCTGGAGCCTGAATTATGAGTAGAGAATCTTCATTTCTCCTGTCCCCTGTAGTTCACATGAGCCATGAGCAATCATGTGAAGGAAGGGCTCAACTCTCCTGCCAAGCTAACATTGCTTATTTGAGGATGAATTATGCGTAGAGAATCTTTATTTCTCCTGTCCCTGAAATATTTAGTTACCAGGAGCCATGTAGAATCTTTTGAAAAAAGAGCTCACCTCTCCTGCCACACTAGCTTTGCTTGCTGGAGGCTGAATTATGAATAGAGAATCTTCATTTCTCCTGTCCCCTGAAATATCTAGTTCACAGGAGCCATGAGGAATTTTCTGAAGGAAGAGCTCACCTCTCCTGCCACGCTAGCTTTGCTTCTGGAGGCTGAAATTTGCATAGAGAATTTTTATTTCTCCTGTCCCCTGAAATATCTAGTTATCAAAAGCCATGGAGAATCTTCTGAAAAAAGAGCTCCCTTCTCCTGGCTCACTAGCTTTGCTTGCTGGAGGCTGAATTATGAGTAGACAATCTTTATTTCTCCTGTCCCCTGAAATATTTTGTTCATAGGAGCCATGATGAATCTTCTGAAAGAAGAGCTCAACTATCCTGCCACGCTAGCTTTGCTTGCTGGAAGCTGAATTATGAGTAGAGAATTTTCATTTCTCCTGTCCCCTGAAATATCTAGTTCACAGCAGCCATGATAAATTCTCTGAAGGAAGAGCTCAACTCTCCTGCCACACAAGCTTTGCTTGCTGGAGACTGAATTATGAGTAGAGAATCTTCATTTCCCCTATCCCCTGAAATGTCTAGTTTACAGGAGCCATGAAGAATCTTCTGAAGGAAGAGCTCACGTCTCCTGCCATGCTAGCGTTGCTTGCTGGAGGCTGAATTATGAGTAGAGAATCTTCCTTTCTCCTGTCCCCTGGAATATCTAGTTCACAGGAGCCATGAGGAATCTTCTGAAGGAAGAGATGAACTCTCTTGCCACACTAGCTTTGCTAGCTGGATGCTGAATCATGTGTAGAGAATCTTCATTTTTCCTGTCCTATCAAATATCTAGTTCAGAGGAGCCATGAGGCATCTTCCTGAAGGAAGTGGTCACCTCTCTTGCCACGCTAGCTTTGCTTGCTGGAACTGAATTATGAGTAGAGGATCTTCATTTCTCCTGCTCTCTGAAATTTCTAGTTCACAGGAGCCATAAGGAATGTTCTGAAGGAAGAGCTCCACTCTCCTGCCATGCTAGCTTTGCTTGTTAAAGATGAATTGTGAGTAGAAGATCTTCATTTCTCCTGTCCCCTGAAATATGTAGTTCACAGGAGCCATGAGGAATCTTCTGAAGGAAGAGCTCAACTACCATGCCATGCTAGCTTTGCTTGCTGGAGGCTGAATTATGAGTATTGAGTCTTCATTTCTCCTCTCCTCTGAAATATCTATTTCAGAGGAGCCATGAGGAATGTTTGAAGAAAAGTCTCAACTCTCCTACCACGCTAGCTTTGCAAGCTTCAGGCTGAATTATTAGTAGAAAATATTCATTTCCCCTGTCCCCTGAAATATAGAGTTCACAGGAGCCATGAGGAATCTTCTGAAGGAAGGGCTCAACTCTCCTGCCACGCTAGCTTTGCTTATTTGAGGCTGAATTATGCGTAGAGAATCTTTATTTCTCCTGTCCCCTGAAATATTTAGTTACCTGGATCCATGAAGGATCTTCTGAAAAAAGAACTCACCTCTCCTGGCTCACTAGCTTTGTTTGCTGGAGGCTGAATTATGAGTAGAGAATCTTCATTTCTCCTGTCCCCTGAAATATCTAGTTCACAGGCGCCATGAGGAATCTTCTGAAGGAAGAGCTCACCTCTCCTGCCACGCTAGCTTTGCTTCCTGGAGGCTGAATTATGCGTAGATAATCTTTATTTCTCCTGTGCCCTGAAACATTTAGTTACCAGGGGCCATGAAGAATCTTCTGAAAAAAGAGCACACTTCTCCTGGCTCACTAGCTTTGCTTGCCAGAGGCTGAATTATGAGTAAAGAATCTTTATTTCTCCTGTCCCCTGAAATATTTAGTTCATAGGAGCTATGAGGAATCTTCTGAAAGAAGAGCTCAACTCTCCTGCCACGCTAACTTTCCTTGCTGTAAGCTGAATTATGAGTAGAGAATTTTCATTTCTCCTGTCCCCTGAAATATCTAGTTCACCGGAACCATGAAGAATCTTCTGAAGGAAGAGCTCACCTCTCCAGCCACGCTAGCGTTGCTTGCTGGAGGATGAATTATGAGTAGAGAATCTTCATTTCTCCTGTCCCCTGGAATATCTAGTTCACAGGAGCCATGAGGAATCTTCTGAAGGAAGTGCTCACCTCTCCTGCCACGCTAGCTTTGCTTGCTGGAAGCTGATTTATGAGTAGAGGATCTTCATTTCTCCTGTCCTCTGAAATTTCTAGTTCACAGGAGCCATAAGGAATGTTCTAAAGGAAGAGCCCCTCTCTCCTGCCACGCTAGCTTTGCTAGCTTGAGGCTGAATTATGAGTAGAGAATCTTCATTTCTCCTGTCCCCTGACATATCTCGTTCAGTGGAACCATGAGGAATCTTCTGAAGGAAGAGCACAACTATCCTTCCACGCTAGATTTCCTTGCTGGAAGCTTATTTTTGAGTAGATAATCTTCATTTCTACTGTCCCTGAAATATCTAGTTCACAGGAGCCATGAGGAAACTTTTGTAGCAAGAGCTCCACTCTCTAGCTACACTAGCTTTGCTTGTTAAAGGTGAATTGTGAGAAGAGGATCTTCATTTCTCCTGTCCTCTGAAATATGTAGTTCACAGGAGCCATGAGGAATCTTCTGAAGGAAGAGCTCAACTACCATGCCATGCTAGCTTTGCTTGCTGGAGGCTGAATTATGAGTATTGAATCTACATTTCTCCTCTCCCCTGAAATATCTAGTTCACAGGAGCCATGAGGAATGTTCTGAAGAAAAGTCTCAACTCTCCTGCCACGCTAGCTTTGCAAGCTTGAGGCAGATGTATTAGTAGAAAATCTTCATTTCTCCTGTCCCCTGAAATATAGAGTTCACAGGAGCCATGAGTAATCTTCTGAAGGAAGGGCTCAACTCTCCTGCCACTCTAGCTTTCCTTATTTGAGTCTGAATGATGCGTAGATAATCTTTATTTTTCTTGTCCCCTGAAATATTTAGTTACCTGTGGCCATGAAGAATCTTCTGAAAAAAGAGCTCACCTCTCCTGGCTCACTAGCTTTGCTTGCCGGAGGCTGAATTATGAGTAGAGAATCTTCATTTCTCCTTTCCCCTGAAATATCTAGTTCACAGGAGCCATGAAGAATCTTCTGAAGGAAGAGTTCACCTCTCCTCCATGCTAGCGTTGCTTGCTGGAGGCTGAATTATGAGTAGAGAATCTTCATTTCTCCTGTCCCCTAAAATATCTAGTTCAGAGGAGCCATGAAGAACCTTCTGAAGGAAGGGAACAACTCTCCTACCACTCTAGCTTGGCTTGCTGGAGATTGAATGATGAGTAGAGAATCTGCATTTCTCCTGTCCCCTGAAACATCTAGTACACAGGAGCCTTGAGGAATCTTCTGAAGGAAGCACTCAACTCTCCTGGCTCGCTAGCTTTGCTAGCTGGAGGCTGAATTATTAGTAGAAAATCTACATATCTCCTGTCCCCTGAAATATCTAGTTTACAGGAGCCATGAGGAGTCGCCTGAAGGAAGGGCTCAACTCTCACCTGCCATGGTAGCTTTGCTTACTTGAGGCTGAATTATGAATAGAGAATCTTCATTTCTCCTGTCCCCTGAAATATCTACTTCACAGGAGCCATGAGGAATCTTCTTAAAGAAGAGATGAACTCTCTTGCCAGGCTAGCATTGCGAGCTGGATGCTGAATTATGAGTAGAGAATCTTCATTTCTCCTGTCCTCTCAAATATCTAGTTCAGAGAAGCCATGAGGAATCTTCCTGAAGGGAGTGCTCATCTCTCCTGCCACGCTAGATTTGCTTGCTGGAAACTGAATTATGAGTAGAGGAATTTCATTTCTCCTGTCCTCTGAAATTTCTAGTTCACAGGAGCCATAAATAATGTTCTGATGGAAGAGCTCCACTCTCCTGCCACGCTAGCTTTGCTAGCTTGAGGCTCAATTACGCGTAGAGAATCTTCATTTTCCTGTTCCCTGAAATATCTACTTCACAGGAGCCATGAGGAATATCTGAAGGAAGAGCTCAACTCTCCTTCCACGCTAGCTTTGCATGTTAAAGGTGAATTGTGCGTAGAGGATCTTCATTTCTCCTGTCCCCTGAAATATGTAGTTCACAGGAGAAATGAGGAATCTTCTAAAGAAAGAGCTCAACTCTCCTGCCATGCTAGCTTTGCTTTCTGGAGGCTGAATTATGAGTAGAGAATCTTCATTTCTCCTCTCCCTTGAAATATCTAGTTCACAGGAGCCATGAGGAATGTTTGGAAGAAAGGTCTCAACTCTCCTGCCACGCTAGCTTTGCTAGCTGGAGGCTGAATTTTGAGTAGAAAATCTTCATTTCTCCTGTCCCCTGAAATATGTAGTTCACAGGAGCCATGGGGAATCTTCTGATGGAAGGGCTCAACACTCCTGCCAGGCTAGCTTTGCTTATTTGAGGCTGAATTATGCTTAGAGAATCTTTATTTCTCCTGTCCCTGAAAAATTTAGTAACCAGGAGCCATGTAGAATCTTTTGAAAAAAGATCTCACCTCTCCTGCCATACTAGCTTTGCTTGCTGGAGGCTGAATTATGAGTAGAGAATCTTCATTTCTCCAGTCCGCTGAAATATATAATTCACAGGAGCCATGAGTAATCTTCCGAAGGAAGAGCTCAACTCTCCTGCTGCGGTAGCTTTGCTTGCTGGAGGCTGAATGATGAGTAGAGAATGTTCATTTCTACTATCCCCTGAAATATCTAGTTAACCAGAGCCATGAAGAAAGATTGGTAGCAAGAGCTCAACACGCCTGACACGATAGGTTTGCTTTCTGGAGGTGAATTTTGAGTAGAGGGTCTTCATTTCTCCTGTCTCCTGAAATATGAAGTTCACTGGAGCCATGAGAAATCTTCTGACGGAAGAGCTCAACCCTCCTGATATTCTTGCTTTGCTTGCTGGAGGCTGAATTATGAGTAGAAAATCTTACTTTCTCATGTCCCCTGAAATATCTAGTTTACAGGTGCCATGAGGAATATTCTGAAGGAAGAGAGCACCTCTCCTGATACGCTAGCTTTGCTTGCTGCAGGCTGAATTATGAGTAGAGAATCTTCATTTCTCCTGTCCCCTGAAATATTTAGTTCACAGGAGCCATGAGTAATCTTCAGGAGGAAGGATTCATCTCTCCTGCCACGTTAGCTTTGCTTGCTGTAGGCAGAATTATGAGTAGAATATCTTCATTTCTCCTGTCCCCTGGTATATCTAGTTCACAGGAGCCTTGAGGAATTTTCTGAAGGAAGGGCACAACTCTCCTTCCACGCTAGCTTTGAAACCTGGAGGCTGAATTATGAGTAGAGAATCTTCATTTCTCCTGTCCCCTGAAATATCTAGTTCACAGGAGCCATGAGGAATCAAGTGAAGGAAGAGCACAACTCTTCTGCCACGCTAGCTTTGCTTGTTGGTGGCTTAATGATGAGTAGAGAATCTTAATTTCTCCTGTCCCCTGAAAGATCTAGTTCACAGGAGCCATGAGGAATCTTCTGAAGGAAGAGCTCAACTCTCCTGCCACGCTAGCTTTCCTTACTGGAGGCTGAAGTATGAGTAGAGAATCTTCATTTCTCCTGTCCCCTGAAATATCTAGTTCATAGGAGCCATGAGGAGTCTTCTGATGGAAGAGCTCAACTATCCAGCCACGCTAGATTTGCTTGCTGGAGGCTTAATAATGAGAAGAAAATATTCTTCTCTCCAGTCCGCTAAAATGTCTAGTTCACAGGAGCCAAGAGGAATCATCTGAAACAAGGACTCAACTCTCCTGCCATGCTAGGTTTGCTTGCTGGAGGCTGAATTATGAGTAGAGAATCTACATTTCTCCTGTCCCCTGAAATATCTAGTTCAGAAGAGCCATTAAGAATCTTCTGAAGGAAGGGCTCAACTCTCCTGACACGCTGGCTTTGCTAGCTGTAGGCTGAGTTATTAGTAGAAAATCTTCATTTCTCCTGTCCCCTGAAATATATACTTCACAGGAGCCCTGAGGAATCCTCTGAAGTAAGAGCTCAACTGTCCTGCCACGCTAACTTTGCTTGCTGGAGGCTGAATTAAGAGTAGAGAATCTTCATTTGCCCTGTCCCCTGAAATATCTAGTTCACAAAAGCCATGAGGAATCCTCTGAAAGAAGAGCTCAACTCTCCTGCCACGCTAGCTTTGCTTGCTGGAGGCTTAATTATGAGTAGGGAATCTTCATTTTTCTTGTCCCCTGAAATATCGAGTTCACAGGAGCCACGAAGAATATTCTAAAGGGAAGAGATCAACTCTCCTGCCACGCTAGCTTTTCTTGTTGGAGGCTGAATTATGAGTAGAGAATCTTCATTTCTCCTGTCTCCTGAAATATATACTTCAAAGATCAATGAGGAATCCAATCCTCTGAAGGAAGAGCTCAACTTTCCTGCCACGTTAACTTTGCTTGCTGGAGGCTGAATTATGAGTAGAGAATCTTCATTTCTCCTGTCCCCAGAAATATCTATTTCACAGGAGCCATGAGGAGTCTTTTGAAGGAAGAGCTCAACTCTCCTGCCACACTAGCTTTGCTTGCTGGACGCTGAATTATTACTAGAGAATCTTCATTTCTCCTGTTCCGTGAAATATCTAGTTCACAGGAGTCATAAGGAAACTTCTGTAGCAAGAGCTCAACTCTCCTGCCATGCTGGCTTTTCTTGCTTGAGGTGAATTGTGAGTAGAGTATCTTCATTTCTCCTGTCCCGTGAAATATGTAGTTTACAGGAGCCATGAGGAATCTTGTGAAGGAAGAGCTCAACTCTCCTGCCATGCTAGCTTTGCTTGCTGGAGGCTGAATTTGGAGTAGAGATTCTTCCTTTCTCCTGTCTCCTGAAATATCTAGTTCAAAGCAGCCATTAGGAATGTTCTGAAGAAAGGTCTCAACTCTACTTCCATGCTAGCTTTGCTACCTGGAGGCTGAATTATTAGTAGAAAATCTTCATTTATCTTGTCCCCTGAAATATATAGTTCACAGGAGACATGAGGAATCTTCTGAAGGAAGGGCTCAACTCTCCTGCCACGCTAGCTTTGCTTATTTTAGGCTGAATTATGCGTAGAGAATCTTTATTTCTCCTGTCCCTGAAATATTTAGTTACCAGGAGACATGAAGAATCTTCTGAAAAAAAGCTCACCTCTCCTGCCCCACTAGCTTTGCTTGCTGGAGCCTGAATTATGAGTAGAGAATCTTCTTTTCTCCTGTCCCCTGAAATATGTAGTTCACAGGAGCCATGAGGAATCTTCTGAAGGAAGAGCTCACCTCTCCTGCCACGCTAGCCTTGCTTGCTGTAGTCTGAATTATGAGTAGAATATCTTCATTTCTCCTGTCCCCTGAAATATCTAGTTCACAGGGGCCATGAGAAATCTTCTGAAGGAAGAGCTCACCTCTCCTGATATGCTAGCTTTCCTTGCTGGAGGCTGACTTTTGAGTAGAGGATCTTCATTTCTCCTCTCTGCTGAAATATTTAGTTCACAGGAGCCATGAGGTATCTCCTGAAGGAAGAGCTCAACTCTCCTGTCGTGCTAGCTTTGCTTTCTGGAGGCTAAATTATGATAAGAGAATCTTCATTTCTCCTTTCGCCTAAAATATCTAGTTCACAGGATCCTTGAGGAATCTTTTGAAGGTACGGCTCAACTCTCCTTGCACGCTCGCTTTGCTTGCTTGAGGCTGTATTATGAGTAGAGAATCTTCATTTCTCTTGTTTCCTGAAATATCTAGTTAACAGGAGCCATGAGGAATCTTCTGAAGGAAGAGCTCAACTCTCCTGCCACGCTAGCTTTCCTTGCTGGAGGTGAATTGTGAGTAGATTATCTTCATTTTTCCTGTCCCCTGAAATATGTAGTTCACAGGAGTCATTAGGAATTTTCTGAAGGAAGAGCTCAACTCTCCTGTCACGCTAACTTTGCTTGCTGGTGACTGAATGATGAGAAGAGAATTTTCATTTCTCCTGTCCCCTGAAATATCTAGTTCACAGGAGCCATGAGGAAACTTCTGTAGCAAGAGCTCAACTCTCCTGCCACGCTAGCTTTGCTTGCTGGAGTTGAATTGTGAGTAGAGGATCTTCATTTCTCCTGTCCCCTGAAATAGGTAGTTCACTGGAGCCATGGGAAATCTTCTGAAGGACGAGCTCAACTCTCCTGACATGCTAGCATTGCTTGCTGGAGGCTGAATGATGAGTAGAGAATCTTATTTTCTCCTGTCCCCTGAAATATCTAGTTCACAGGAGTCATCAGGAATCTTCTGTAGGAAGGACTTAACTTTCCGACCACGCTAGCTTTGCTTGCTGGAGGCTGAATTATGAGTAGAGAATCTACATTTCTCCTGTCCCCTGAAATATCTAGTTCAGAAGAACCATTAAGAATCTTCTGAAGGAAACTGACTCAGGCTGCAGGCCTGACTCTTCTGAATCTCCATGCATCCCCACCGTTTCTCCTCCTTGGACCCCAGGTTGGTTGTCTGGGACTTTAAGGCGAACTCCCACCCCACCCCACCCGCAATCCGGATCGAGCCGGCCAGCAGTTCCGGGCCCCAGACGGACTCAGGCTGCAGGCCCAACCAACCTGGTCCTGTCACTCATCTTCTGACCCTTTCCCACTAGCATTTGGACTCTTTGAATTCTGGTGATTTGAATAGCATGCGGCACGAACGCGCACCGCTTGATTTCCTTTTTTCATTCTGTGTTTCTTTGCTCCTGCGGTGTTGCTTATTCAGTCAATTGAAGGGTCACCTCTCCTTAGAGACAGTGAGGACTTTGGGCCTTCCAGGGTAGTGGCAATAGTTAATGGTAATTGTGAGCAATAGGTAGGCCAACCATAAGGGAAATCATCAATTTTCTAAGCCTGTACAGCTTTTAACAATCAGTTAGGAAGAAACATATAGATTACCTGATGACTAGGAACAATCGCAGAGGCTCAAGAAATATGAGAATCCAAGGAAAGGCCTCTTCCCCAAGGGAAATCATCAAGCCTACGTCACCCACAGTCAATACAATGGACATCGTGGACATGTCTGATAAGGAATTCAGATTATTTGTAGTGACCAAACTAACTGAGAAGGAAGAGAAAAGAGACAAGGAGCTCCAGGAGATGAGGAAGTCCTTCAATGACTTGAAAGAAGAAATGGATACCTTAAACAAGAACCAGATGGAACTTTTAGGATTGAAGAATGTGATACAGGAAATCAAAACCTCCCTTGAAAGTATTAAAAGTAGGTTAGACCAGGCAGAAGATCGAATCTCTAACGTAGAAGACAAAACATCTGACCTAGAAACAAGTATCAAGAAGATTGAGAAAACAACCATGAAAAATGAGGATAATATACGAGGAATACTGGATACTATCAAGCGCCCCAACATCCAGATAATTGGTATTCCAGAAGAGGAAGAAAATAATAAGGGCCTAGATAATTCATTCCACAAGATCCTGGAAGAAAACTTCCCAAATCTAGAAAGGCATTCAAGTATCCAGACCCAGGAAATACATAGGACCCTGGGTAGAATCAACCCAAGAAGATCTTCTCCAAGGCACATCATAGCCAGACTGGCAAAAACAACAGACAAAGACAAGATACTAAAGTTGGCAAGAGGGAAATGCCAGGTTACTTACAAAGGTCACCCCATCAGGCTAACATCGGATCTCTCGGCGGAAACAATGCAGGAAAGGAAAGAATGGGGAAGCATATTAAAAGTGTTGAGTGAAAAACAATTTCAACCAAGAATACTATACCCGGCAAAATTATCGTTCATATGGGAAAAAAAGATAAAAACATTCTTGAATAAACAAAATTTGAAGGAATTTACCAACTCCAGACCTGCTCTTCAAGAGGTTCTGAAGGGAGTATTATACCAGGAAAACTAAAAATCAGAGACAGTTATACGAGAACAAAAAGCAACCAAGAAAATGGCTCACTCAATGATAGGATCAGGTATGGAAATATCGATAATTACATTGAATGTCAATGGATTAAATTCTCCAGTTAAGAGACATAGACTGGCTGAATGGATAAGAAAACAGAAACCCTCTATCTGTTGCCTACAAGAAACTCACCTTATAGACAAAGACATACATAGACTAAAAGTCAAGGGCTGGAAAAAGATACTCCATGCAAATGGAAATCAAAAAAAAAAAAGGCTGGAGTAGCGATATTGATCTCAGACAAAATAGATTTCAAGACAAAGACTGTAAGAAGAGACAAAGAAGGGCATTATATATTAGTAAATGGGGTAATCCAGCAAGAAGACATAACCCTTATAAATATCTACACATCCAACTCAGGTACACCTAAATATGTGAAGGAAAGACTGCTGGAGCTAAAATTAGAGATAGGGAGAAATACTATAATTGTTGGAGATCTCAACACCCCATTATCTCCTATAGACAGATCTTCTAGACAGAAAATAAATAGAGAGATACAGGACTTAAATGATACTATAAATGGAATGGGCTTGACAGAAATCTATAGAACTTTTCACCCTACATCCACAACAAATACATTTTTATCACCCCAACATGGAACCTTTTTAAAGAAAGATCATATATTAGGACACAAATCAAGCCTTTATAGATTCAAAGGCATAGAAACTGTACCCAGCATCTTCTCTGACCATGATGGAATTAAACTCAAGATTAATTTCAAGACACAACCCCGAAAATACACGAACACATGGAAACTGAACAACCTACTTCTGAATGACTTCTTCACTACTGAAGAAATTAAGGTTGAAATAAAAAAAAAATTATGGAAACTAATGATAATGAGTACACAAGTGTCCAGAATCTATGGGACACAGCAAAAGCAGTCATGAGAAGGAAATTCATAGCAATTAGTGTGCATAAGAAAAGGATAGAAAGATGGCAAGTAGATAACTTATCATGCCTCAGAGAATTGGAAAAACAACAACAAACAAACCCCCAAAATGCCAGGCAAAAAGAAATAATAAAGGTTCAAGCAGAAATAAATGAAATAGAAAATAAACTAACCATACAGAAAATAAATGAAAGCAAAAGCTGGTTCTTTGAAAAGATTAACAAGATCGACACACCATTGGCTAGACTGATCAAGAAGAAGATAGAAAGAAACCAGATTAATCAAATATGTGATGAAACAGGCAATATTACCACAGACATAGCAGAAATACAAAATATCATTAGAGGATACTATGAGCAACTTTACGCCAACAAACAAGATAACCTGGAGGAGATGGACAAATTCCTGGATGCATATAATCTACCAAGATTGGATCAGGAAGACATAGAGAACCTGAATAGACCCATAACAAGCGAGGAGATTGAATCAGTAATAAATAACCTCCCAAGAAAGAAAAGCCCAGGCCCAGATGGCTTCACTTGTGAATTCTACAAAACTTTTAAGGAAGAGTTAACCCCTAACCTATTAAAATTATTTCTAAAGATTCAAAAGGAAGGAAACCTTCCAAATTCATTTTATGAAGCCTCCATCATCCTCATCCCCAAAACAGATAAAGATATGACAAAAAAGGAAAACTACAGACCAATATCATTGATGAATATAGACGTGAAAATTCTCAACAAGATACTCGCAAATCGTATCCAACAACATATAACAAAGATCATTCATCACGATCAGGTAGGCTTTATACCAGGGATGCAAGGGTGGTTTAATATATGCAAGACCATAAATGTAATACACCACATTAACAGAAAGAAAGATAAAAACCATATGATCATCTCAATTGATGCGGAGAAAGCATTTGATAAAATACAACATCCTTTTATGATTAAGACTCTCAGTAAGATTGGTATAGAAGGGTCATTTCTGAACACAATAAAAGCAATCTATGAAAAACCTACAGCTAACATTATACTGAAGGTGGAAAAGGTGAAAGCTTTTTCTCTGAAAACAGGTACTAGGCAAGGCTGCCCACTTTCTCCACTGCTCATTAATATAGTACTGGAAGTCTTAGCTACTGCAATCAGAGAAGAGACCTCAAACAATATTATAGGCATTCGAATAGGCAAAGAAGAATCGAAAATATCTTTATTTGCAGATGACATGATGGTATACTTAGAAGACCCAAAGGTATCCATGAAAAAACTGCTTGAAGTAATAAGTGAATACAGTAAGGTGGCAGGATAAAAAATCAATATCCAAAAATCTATACCATTTCTATTTATGAACAACAAGTTGAATGAAGCAGAGCTGAAGAAAGGAATCCCTTTCACCATAGCCACACGGTGTATAAAATACCTAGGGATAAACCTAACTAAGAAAGTCAAGGACCTTTATAAAGAAAACTACGAAAATCTTAAAAGAGACATTGAAAGTAACATAAAAATGTGGAAGGATATCCCATGCTCATGGATTGGAAGAATTAACATAATCAAAATGGCAATTCTACCCAAATTAATCTACATGTTTAATGCAATTCCAATCAAAATACCAGAGATATTCTTCAGAGATCTAGAAAAGGCAATCATAGAATTTGTCTGGAACCACAAAAGACCTCGTATTGCAAAAGCAATCCTGTGCAAGAAGAATGGAGTAGGAGACATATCACTCCCTGATCTCAAGATATACTATAAAGCTGTGGTCATCAAAACAGCATGGTATTGGCATAAAAACAGACATGTGGACCAATGGAAGAGAATAGAGACCACAGAAATAACCCCCAAAGCTTACAGCCAACTGATCTTTTTTTTTTTCTTTTTTTGGAGAGGTTTTTTTTTTTGCTATAGGGCGTGTGCGCTCGCCAGACAGACAGAGACCAAGAGACAGAAAGCAGGAAATCAGCCCCCGGGGGGATGGCCACGCCGCAATCCCTTCTCCTCCATTCTCCTCTCGGGATCTTGGGCACGCACGCACACGCACCCGTCGTGAGTTTAAGCCACCGGGTCCGGGACTCGAACCGCGGTCGACTACGTGGGAGTCCAGCGACATAGCCATTACGCTAACTGCTGGTCCCCAGCCAACTGATCTTTGACAAAGGATATCAGTCAATCCATTGGGAAAAGGAAAACCTCTTTAGTAAATGGTACTGGAAAAACTGGGTATCCACTTGCAGAAAGATGAAACTGAATCCCCATCTTTCACCATTAACAACAGTCAACTCAAAATGGGTCAAAGATCTGAACCTAAGACCTCAAACAATAAAACTACTGGTGGAAAATGCTGGGGAAACTCTGGGGGACATTGGAGTAGGCAAAGACTTCTTAAATAAGACTCCCAAAGCACAGGCAATAATCCCTAAAATAGACAAGTGGGACTATATTAGACTAAGAAGTTTCTGCACAGCAAAGGACACAGTAACAAGTGTGAGCCAACAACTTTCAGAATGGGAAAATAATTTTGTTAAATATGCCTCAGACAAGGGACTGATAACCAGAATACATAGGGAACTCAAGTGCCTTATGCGAAAAAAAAATGATTAACCCAATTAAAAGATGGGAAAATGAGCTGAACAAAAGTCTCTCTAAGGAAGACATATGAACAGCCAAAAAGCATATGAGGAAATTCTCAACATCCCTCATCATAAGGGAGATGCAGATAAAAACTACAATGAGATACCACTTAACCCCTGTCAGAATGGCAAAGATTAAGAATATAAAAAGTGATAAGTGTTGGCGGGGAAGTGATGAAAAAGGAACCCTCCTACACTGTTGGTGGGAATGTAAACTAGTTCAACCATTGTGGAGAACAATATGGAGGTTCCTCAAAGATCTACAAATAGAACTACCATTTAATCCAGCATTCCCACTTCTGGGTATTTACCCAAAAGACAGGAGAACACTCAGTCAGAAAAGTGCTTGCACATCAATGTTTATTGCAGCATTATTCACAATTGCCAAGACATGGAACCAACCTAAATGTCCACACACTGATGAATGGATTGGAAAAGTGTGGTGTATATACTCTATGGAATACTACTCAGCCATAAAAAATAACAAGACCCTGGAATTTGATAGAAAGTGGTCAGATACGGAGGATATATTGCTGAGTTAAGTAAGCCAGGCTATGAAAGAAAGATATTGTATGTATCCACTCAATATATATCGACTATCAGCATTCTATGATAGAGAGCAAAAAATTGGAGGACATAAAAGCAGTGAAGGTACTTAATGAGAATAGGACAGTGTGGAATGGGGGAAGTGAAGAGAAGAGGATAGAGAAAGATAACAAGTGAATAACAGAGAGGCAGGGCGTTAGTGAGAAACAGATATGGCTTATTAACTGTTGATGTTGACCTGTATATTATTCTCAACTCGATTTGTCTGAGAAGAATTTCATGATGGGCAAAGTATTTGTACAAGAAAATGAGAAATAGCAATTGACTGTTTTAAAAAAATAATTAGAATAATAATAATAATGATTGGGGAAAACATAGAAAAGATATTGAATGTTGAAGTGGGGAGATTGATGTCTCTGTACTGACATGCATGGCATTCCCTTTTAAAAAGCAATGTAATACACTGTAAAGTTATATGTAATTCAGTGTAATATAAAGAAGAATATGATGATAATAAAAATAAAAGAATCTTCTGAAGGAAGGGCTCAACTCTCCTGCCACAATAGCTTGACTTGCTGGAGGCTGAATTATGAGTAGAGAATCTTCATTTCTTCTGTCCCCTAAAATATCTACCTCACATGAGCCTTGAGAAATCTTCTGAAGGAAGGGCTCAACTCTCCTGGCATGCGAGCTTTGCTAGCTGGAGGCTGAATTATTAGTAGAAAATCTTCATTTCTCCTGTCTCCTGAAATATCTAGTATACAGGAGCCATGAGGAGTCTTCTGAAGGAAGGGCTCAACTCTCTACTGCCATGCTAGCTTTGCTTATTTGAGGCTGAATTATGAGTAGAGAATCTTCATTTCTCCTGTCCCCTGAAATATCTAGTTCAAAGGAGCCATGAAGATTCTTCTGAAGAAAGAGATCACATCTCCTGACACGCTAGCTTTGCTTGCTTGAGGCTGAATTATGAGTAGAGAATCTTCATTTCTCCTGTCCCCTGAAGTATCTAGTTCACAGGAGCCATGAGGAATATTCTGAAGGAAGAGCTCAACTCTCCGACCATGCTAGCTTTGCTTGCTGGAGGCTGCATTATGAGTAGAGAATCATCATTTCTCCTATCTCCTGAAATATCTAGTTCACAGGAGACATGAGGAATGTTCTGAAGGAAGAGATGTACTCTATTGCCACGCTAGCTTTGCTTGTTTGGGGCTGAATTATGAGTAGATAATCTTCACTTCTCCTGTCCCCTCAAATATCTAGTTCAGAGGAGCCATAAGGAATCTTCTGAAGGAAGAGCTCACCTCTCCTGCCACACTAGCTTTGCTTGCTGGAGGCTGAATTATGAGTAGAGAATCTTCATTTCTCCTGTCCCCTGAAATATCTAGTTCACAGGAGCCATGAGGAAACTTCTGAAGGAAGAGATCAATCCTCCTGCCACGCTAGCTTTACTTGCTGGAGGCGGAATTATGAGTCGAGAATCTTCATTTCTCCCTTCCCCTGAAATATCTAGTTCAAAGAAGCCATGAAGAATTTTCTGAAGGACGAGCCAAACTTTCCTGCCACGCTAGCTTTGCTTTCTGGAAGGTGAATTATGAGTAGAGAATCTTCATTTCTCCCATCTCCTGAAATATCTAGTTCACAGGAGCCATGAGGAATCTTCTGAAGGAAGAGCTCCACTCTCTTGCCATGCTAGCTTTGCTAGCTGGAGGCTGAATTATGAGTAGAGAATCTTCATTTCTCCTGTCCTCTGATTTATTAAGTTCAAAGGAGTCATAAGGAATCTTCTGAAGGAAGAGCTCAACTCCCTGAAACGTTTCCTTTGCATGCTGGAGGCTGAATAATGAGTAGAGAATAATCATTTCTTCTGTCCCCTGAAATATCTAGTTCACAAGAGCCATGAGGAATCCTCTGAAGGAAAAGCTCAACTCTCCTGCCACAGTAGCTTTGCTTGCTGAAGGCTGAATTATGAGTAGAGAACCTTCTTTTATCCTGTCCCCTGAAATATCAAGTTCCCAGGAGCCATGACGAATCCTCTAAAGGAAGAGATCAAATCTCTTGCCATGCTAGCTTTTCTTGTTGGAGGCTGAATTATGAGTAGAGAATTTTCATTTCTCCTGTCTCCTCAAATATCTAGTTCAGAGGAACAATAAGGAATGTTCTGAAGGAAGAGCTCCCCTCTCCTGCCACGCTAGCTTTGCTTGCTGGAGGCTGAAATATGAGTAGAGATTCTTCATTTCTACTGTCCTCTGAAATATCAAGTAAACAGGAGCCATGAGGAATCTTCAAAAGGAAGAGCTCAACTCTCCTGCTATGCTAGCTTTATTTGCTGGTGGCTCAATGATGAGTAGAGAATCTTCATTTCTCCTGTCCCCTGAAATATCTAGTTCAAAGGAGCCATGAGGAAACTTCTGAAGCAAGAGCTCATCTCTCCTTCCAAGCTAGCTTTGCTTGCTGGAGGTGAATTATGAGTAGAGAATTTTCATTTCTCCTATGTCCTGAAATATCTAGTTCACAGGAGCCATGAGACATCTTTTGAAGGAAGAGATCAACTCTTCTGCCACGCTAGATTTCCTTGCTGGAGGTTGAGTTATGAGTTGAGAATCTTTATATCTACTGTCCAATGAAATATCTAGTTCACAGGAGCCATGAGGAATCTTCTGAAGCATGAGCTCAACTCTCAAGCCACGTTAGCTTTGCCTCCTGGAGGCTGAATTATGAGTAGAGAATCTTCATTTCTCCTGTGCCCTGAAAAATCTAGCTCACAGTAGCCATGAGAAAACTACTGAAGGATGAGCACACCTCTCCTGCCACGCTGGCTTTGCTTGCAGGAGGCTGAATTATGAGTAGAGAATCTTCATTTATCCTGTCCCCTGAAATATCTAATTTACAGGAGCCATGAGAAGTCGTCTGAAGGAAGGGCTCAACTCTCTCCTGCCTTACTAGCTTTGCTAATTTGAGGCTGAATTATGAGTAGAGAATCTTCATTTATCCTGTCTCATGAAATATCTAGTTCACAGGAGCCATGAGGAGTCTTTTGAAGGAAGAGCTCAACTCCCCTGCCATGCTAGCATTGCTTGCTAGAGGCTGAATTAAGAGTGGAGAATCCTCATTTCTCCTGTCCCCTGAAATATCTAGTTCACAGGAGTCATGAGGAACCTTCTGAAGGAAGAGCTCAACTCTCCAGCCACGCTAGCTTTGATTACTGGAGGTGAATTATGAGTAGAGAATATTCATTTCTCCTGTGCCCAGAAAAATCTAGTTCACAGGAGCCATGAGGAATCTTCTGAAGGAAGAGCTCAACTATCCTGCCACGCCAGCATTGCTGCTGGAGGCTGCATTATGAGTAGAGAATCTTCATTTCTCTTGTCCCGTGAAATATCTAGTTCCCAGGCGCCATGAGGAATCCTCTGAAGGAAGGGCTCAACTCTCCTTCCACGCTAGTTTTGCTTGCTGGAGGCTGAATTATGAGTAGAGAATCTTCATTTCTGCTGTCCTCTGAAAAATCTAGCTCACAGGAGCCATGAGAAATTTTCTGAAGGATGAGCTCACTTCTTCTGCCACGCTAGCTTTGCTTACTGGAAGCTGAATTATGAGTAGAGAATCTTCATTTATCCTGTCTCCTGAAATATCTAGTTTAGAGGAGCCATGAGGAATCTGAAGGAAGAGGTCAACTCTCCAAGCACGCTAGCTTTGCTTGCTGGGGGGCAGATTTATGAGTAGAGAACCTTCAGTTCTCATGTCCCCAGAATTATCTAGTTCACAAGAGGCATGAGGAATCTTCTGAAGGAAGAGCTAAACTCTTCTGCCACGCTAGCTTTGCTTGCTGGAGGCTGAATTATGAGTAGAGAATCTTCTTTTCTCCTGTCCCCTGAAATATATAGTTAAGAAGAGCCATGAAGAATCTTCTGAAGGAAGGGCTCAACTTTCCTGCCACTCTAGCTTTGCTAGCTGGAGGCTGAGTTACTAGTAGAAAATCTTCCTATCTCCTGTCCCCTAAATATCTAGTTTACAGGAGCCATGAGCAGTCGTCTGAAGGAAGGGCTCAACTCTCTTCTGCCATGCTAGCTCTGCTTATTTGAGGCTGAGTTATGAGTAAAGCATCTTCATTTCTCCTGTGCCCAGAAAAATCTAGTTCACAGGAGCCATGAGGAGTATTTAGAATGATGAGCTCAACTCTCCTGCCACACAAGCTTTGCTTGCTAGAGGCTGAATTAAGAGTAGAGAATCTTCATTTCTCCTGTCCCCTGAAATATCTTGCTCACAGGAGCCATGAGGAATCTTCTGAAGGAAGAGCACAACTCTCCTGCCACACTAGCTTTACTTGCTGGTGGCTCAATGATTAGTAGAGAATCTTCATTTCTCCTGTCCATTGAAATATCTAGTTCAAAGGAGCCATGAGGAAACTTCTGAAGCAAGAGCACATCTCTCCTTCCATGCTAGCTTTTCTTGCTGGATGTGAATTATGAGTAGAGAATCTTCATTTCTCCTGTGCCCTGAAATATCTAGTTCGCAGGAGCCATGAGGAATCTTCTGAAGGAAGAGCTCAACTCTCCTGCCATGCTAGCATTGCTGCTGGAGGCTGCATTATGAGTAGAGAATCTTCATTTCTCCTGTCCTCTGAAATATCTAGTTCCCAGGAGCCATGAGGAATCTTCTGAAGCATGAGCTCAACTCTCCAGCCAAGTTAGCTTTGCCTCCTGAAGGCTGAATTATGAGTAGAGAATCTCCATTTCTCCTGTCCTCTGAAATATCTAGTTCACAGGGTTCATCAGGAATCTTCTGAAGGAAGGGCTTAAATCTCCAACCACGATAGCTTTGCTTGCTAGAGGCTGAATTATGAGTAGAGAATCTTCATTTATCCTCTCTCCTGAAATATCTAGTTAAGAGGAGCCATGAGGAATCTGAAGGAAGAGCTCAACTCTCCTAGCACGATAGCTTTGCTTGCAGGAGGCTGATTTATGAGTAGAGAATCTTCATTTCTCCTGTCTCCTGAAATATCTAATTCAAAGGAACCAGGAGGAATCTTCTGATGGAAGGAATTAACTCGCCAATCCCACTAGCTTTGCTAGCTGCAGGTTGAATTATGAGTAGAGAATCTTCATTTCTCCTGTCCCCTGAAATATCTAGTTCAGAAGAGCCATGAAGAATCTTCTGAAAGAAGGGATCAACTCTCCTGCCACTCTAGCTTTGCTTATTTGCGGCTGAATTATTAGTAGAAAATCTTCAATTCTCTTGTCCCCTGAAATATCTAATTTACAGGAACCATGAGCAGTTGTCTGAAGGAAGGCCTCAACTCTCTCTTGCCATGCTAGCTTTGCTTATTTGAGGCTGAATTATGAGTAGAGAATCTTCATTTTTCCTGTCTTATGAAATATCTAGTTCACAGGAGCCATAAATAATCTCCTCAAGGAAGAGCTCACCTCTCCTGCCAAGCTAGCATTGCTGCTGGAGGCTGCATTATGAGTAGAGAATCTTCATTTCTCTTGTCCCATGAAATATCTAGTTCCCAGGCGCCATGAGGAATTCTCTGAAGGAAGGGCTCAACTCTCCTTCCACGCTAGTTTTGCTTGCTGGAGGCTGAATTATGAGTAGAGAATCTTCATTTCTGCTGTCCCCTGAAAAATCTAGCTCACAGGAGCCATGAGAAATTTTCTGAAGGATGAGCTCACTTCTTCTGCCACGCTAGCTTTGCTTACTGGAAGCTGAATTATGAGTAGAGAATCTTCATTTATCCTGTCTCCTGAAATATCTAGTTTAGAGGAGCCATGAGGAATCTGAAGGAAGAGGTCAACTCTCCAAGCACGCTAGCTTTGCTTGCTGGGGGGCAGATTTATGAGTAGAGAACCTTCAGTTCTCATGTCCCCAGAATTATCTAGTTCACAAGAGGCATGAGGAATCTTCTGAAGGAAGAGCTAAACTCTTCTGCCACGCTAGCTTTGCTTGCTGGAGGCTGAATTATGAGTAGAGAATCTTCTTTTCTCCTGTCCCCTGAAATATATAGTTAAGAAGAGCCATGAAGAATCTTCTGAAGGAAGGGCTCAACTTTCCTGCCACTCTAGCTTTGCTAGCTGGAGGCTGAGTTACTAGTAGAAAATCTTCCTATCTCCTGTCCCCTAAATATCTAGTTTACAGGAGCCATGAGCAGTCGTCTGAAGGAAGGGCTCAACTCTCTCCTGCCATGCTAGCTCTGCTTATTTGAGGCTGAGTTATGAGTAAAGCATCTTCATTTCTCCTGTGCCCAGAAAAATCTAGTTCACAGGAGCCATGAGGAGTATTTAGAATGATGAGCTCAACTCTCCTGCCACACAAGCTTTGCTTGCTAGAGGCTGAATTAAGAGTAGAGAATCTTCATTTCTCCTGTCCCCTGAAATATCTTGCTCACAGGAGCCATGAGGAATCTTCTGAAGGAAGAGCACAACTCTCCTGCCACACTAGCTTTACTTGCTGGTGGCTCAATGATTAGTAGAGAATCTTCATTTCTCCTGTCCATTGAAATATCTAGTTCAAAGGAGCCATGAGGAAACTTCTGAAGCAAGAGCACATCTCTCCTTCCACGCTAGCTTTTCTTGCTGGATGTGAATTATGAGTAGAGAATCTTCATTTCTCCTGTGCCCTGAAATATCTAGTTCGCAGGAGCCATGCGAAATCTTCTGAAGGAAGAGCTCAACTCTCCTGCAATGCTAGCATTGCTGCTGGAGGCTGCATTATGAGTAGAGAATCTTCATTTCTCCTGTCCTCTGAAATATCTAGTTCCCAGGAGCCATGAGGAATCTTCTGAAGCATGAGCTCAACTCTCCAGCCAAGTTAGCTTTGCCTCCTGAAGGCTGAATTATGAGTAGAGAATCTCCATTTCTCCTGTCCTCTGAAATATCTAGTTCACAGGGTTCATCAGGAATCTTCTGAAGGAAGGGCTTAAATCTCCAACCACGATAACTTTGCTTGCTAGAGGCTGAATTATGAGAAGAGAATCTTCATTTATCCTCTCTCCTGAAATATCTAGTTAAGAGGAGCCATGAGGAATCTGAAGGAAGAGCTCAACTCTCCTAGCACGATAGCTTTGCTTGCAGGAGGCTGATTTATGAGTAGAGAATCTTCATTTCTCCTGTCTCCTGAAATATCTAATTCAAAGGAACCAGGAGGAATCTTCTGATGGAAGGAATTAACTCGCCAATCCCGCTAGCTTTGCTAGCTGCAGGTTGAATTATGAGTAGAGAATCTTCATTTCTCCTGTCCCCTGAAATATCTAGTTCAGAAGAGCCATGAAGAATCTTCTGAAAGAAGGGATCAACTCTCCTGCCACTCTAGCTTTGCTTATTTGCGGCTGAATTATTAGTAGAAAATCTTCAATTCTCTTGTCCCCTGAAATATCTAATTTACAGGAACCATGAGCAGTCGTCTGAAGGAAGGCCTCAACTCTCTCCTGCCATGCTAACTTTGCTTATTTGAGGCTGAATTATGAGTAGAGAATCTTCATTTTTCCTGTCTCATGAAATATCTAGTTCACAGGAGCCATAAATGATCTCCTCAAGGAAGAGCTCACCTCTCCTGCCAAGCTAGCATTGCTGCTGGAGGCTGCATTATGAGTAGAGAATCTTCTTTGCTCCTGTCCCCTGAAATATCTAGTCCACAGGAGCCATGAGGAATCTTTTGAAGGAAGAGATCAACTCTTCTGCCACGCTAGCTTTGCTTGCTGGAGGCTGAGTTATGTGTTGAGAATCTTTATTTCTACTGTCCCCTGAAATATCTAGTTCACAGGAGTCATGAGGAATCTTCTGAAGCATGAGCTCAACTCTCCAGACACATTAGCTTTGCCTCATGGAGGCTGAATTATGAGTAGAGAATCTTCATTTCTCCTGTCCCCTGAAATATCTAGTTCAGTGGAGCCATGAGGTATCTTCCTAAGGAAGAGCTCACCTCTCCTGTCACGCGAGCTTTGCTTGCTGGTGGCAGAATTATGAGTAGAGTATCTTCATTTCTCCTGTCCTCTGAAATTTCTAATTCACAGGAGCCATGAGAAATCTTCTGAAGGATGAGCTCACCTCTCCTGCCACGCTAGCTTTACTTACTGGAGGCTGAATTATCAGTAGAGAAATTTCATTTATCTTGTCTCCTGAAATATCTAGTTCAGAGGAGCCATGAGGAATCTGAAGGAAGAGCTCAACTCTCCTAGCAAGCTAGTTTTCCTTGCTGGCGGCTGAGTTATCAGTAGAGAACCTTCAATTCTCATGTCCCCTAAATTATCTAGTTCACAAGAGGCATGAGGAATCTTCTGAAGGAAGAGCTCAACTCTCCTGCCACGCTAGCTTTACTTGATGGAGGCTGACTTATGAGTTGAGAATGTTCATTTCTCATGTCTCCTTTAATATCTAGTTCACAAGAGGCTTGAGGAATCTTCTGAATAATGAGCTCAACTCTCCTGCTATGCTTGCTTTGTTTTCTGGAGGATGAATTATGAGTAGAGAATCTTCATTTCTCCTGACCTGAAATATCTAGTTCAGAAGAGCCATGAAGAATCTTCTGAAGGAAGGGCTCAACTTTCCTCCCACTCTAGCTTTGCTAGCTGGAGGCTGAATTACTAATAGAAAATCTCCATTTCTCCGGTTCCCTGAAATATCTAGTTTACAGGAGCCATGAGCAGTCGTCTGAAGGAAGGGCTCAACTCTCTCCTGCCATGCTAGCTTTATTTATTTGAGGCTGAGTTATGAGTAGAGAATCTTCATTTCTCCTATCCCCTGAAATATCTAGTTCACAGGAGCGATGAGGAATCTTCTGAAGGAAGAGCTCAACCTTCCTGCCACGCTAGCTTTACTTGCTGGTGGCTCAATTATGAGTAGAGAATCTTCATTTCTCCTGTCCCCTGAAATATCTAGTTCAAAGAAGCCATGAGAAACTTCTGAAGCAAGAGCTCATCTCTCCTTCCACAGTAGCTTTGTTTGCTGGTGGTGAATTATGAGTAGGGAATCTTCATTTCTCCTGTGCACTGAAATATCTAGTTCACAGGAGCCGTGAGGAATCTTCTGAAGGAAGAGCTCAACTCTTCTGCCACGCTAGCATTGCTGCTGGAGGCTGCATTTTGAGTAGAGAATCTTCATTTCTCCTTTCCCCTGAAATATCAGGTTCACAGGAGCCGTGAGGAATCTTCTGAAGGAAGAGCTCAACAATCCTGCCACGCTAGCATTGCTGCTGGAGGCTGCATTATGAGTAGAGAATCTTCATTTCTCCTATCCCCTGAAATATCAGGGGAGCCATGATGAATCTTTTGAAGGAAGAGATCAACTCTACTGCCATGCTAGATTTGCTTGTTGGAGGCTGAGTTATGAGTCCAGAATCTTTATTTCAACTGTCCCCTGAAATATCTAGTTCACAGGAGCCATGAGGAATCTTCTAAAGCATGAGCTCAACTCTCCAGCCACGTTAGCTTTGCCTCCTGGAGGATGAATTATGAGTAGAGAATCTTCATTTCTCCTGTCCTCTGAAATATCTAGTTCACAGGAGTCATCAAGAACCTTCTGAAGGAAGGAATTAACTCTCCAACCACGCTAGCTTTGCTTGCTGGACGCTTAATTATGAGTAGAGAATCTTCATTTTTCCTGTCCCCTGAAATATCTAGCTCATAGGAGCTATGAGAAAACTTCTGAAGGATGAGCTCACCTCTCCTGCCACGCTAGCTTTTCTTACTGGAGGCTGAATTATGAGTAGAGAATCTTCATTTATCATGTCTCCTGAAATATCTAGTTCAGAGGAGCCATGAGCAATCTGAAGGAAGAGCTCAACTCTCCTAGCACGCTAGATTTGCTTGCAGGCAGCTGATTTATGAGTAGAAAACCTTCATTTCTCATGTCCCCTGAAATATCTAGTTCACAAGAGGCATGAGAAATCTTCGGAATGAAGAGCTCAACTCTCCTGCCACGCTAGCTTTGCTTGCTTGAGGCTGAATTATGAGTGCATAATCTTCATTTCGCCTGTCCCCTGAAATATCTAGTTCACTGGAGCCATCAGGAATCTTCTGATGGAAAGACGTAACACTCCAACCACGCTAGCTTTGCTTGCTGCAGGCTGAATTATGAGTAGAGAATCTTCATTTCTGCTGTCCCCTTAAATATCTAGCTCAGAAGAGCCATGAAGAATATTCTGAAGATAGGGCTCTACTCTCCTGCCATTCTAGCGTTGCTAGCTGGAGGCTGAATTATTAGTAGAAAATCTTCATTTCTCCTGTACCCTGAAATATCTAGTTTACAGGAGCCATGAGCAGTCGTCTGAAGGAAGGGCTCAACTCTCTCCTGCCATGCTAACTTTGCTTATTTAAGGCTGAATTATGAGTAGAGAATCTTCATTTCTCTTGTCCCCTGAAATATCTAGTTCACAGGAGTCATGGTGACTCTCCTGAAGGAAGAACTCACCTCTCCTGCCACGCTAACATTGCTGCTGTAGGCTGAATTATGCTTAGAGAATCTTCATTTCTCCTGTCCCCTGAAAAATCTAGTTCAGTGGAGCCATGGGGAATCTTCCTAGGGAAGAACTCACTTCTCCTGTCATGCTAGCTTTGCTTGCTGGTGGCAGAATTATGAGTAGAGAATCTTCATTTCTCCTGTCCTCTGAAAATTCTAGTTCCCAGGAGCCATGAGACATTTTCTGAAGGATGAGCTTTCCTCTTCTGCCACGCTAGCTTTGCTTGATGGAGGCTGAATTATGAGTAGAGAATCTTCATTTATACTGTCTCCTGAAATTTCTAGTTCAGAGGAGTCATAAGGAATCTGAAGGAAGATCTCAACTCTCCTAGCACGCTAGCTTTGCTTGCTGGCGGCTGATTTATGAGTAGAGAACCTTCATTTCTCATGTCCCCTTTAATATCTAGTTCACAAGAGGCATGAGGAATCTTCTGAATGATAATCTCAACTCTCCTGCCACGCTTGCTTTGCTTTCTGGAGGCTGAATTATGAGTAGACAATCTTCATTTCTCCTGTCCCCTGAAATATCTAGTTCAGAAGAGCCATGAAGAATCTTCTGAAGGAAGGGCTCAACTTTCCTGCCACTCTTGCTTTGCTAGCTGGAGGCTGAATTACTAGTAGAAAATCTTCATTTCTCCTGTCCCCTGAAATATCTAGTTAACAGGAGCCATGAGCAGTCGTCTGAAAGAAGGGCTCAACTCTCTCCTGCCATGCTAGATTTGCTTATTTGAGGCTGAGTTATGAGGAGAGAATCTTCATTTCTCCTGTCCCCAGAAATATCTAGTTCACAGGAGCCATGAGGAGTCTTTTGAAGGAAGAGCTCAACTCTCCTGCCACGCTAGCTTTGCTTTCTAGAGGCTGAATTAAGCGTAGAAAATCTTCATTTCTCCTGTACCCTGAAATATCTAGTTCACAGGAGCCATGAGGAATCTTCTGAAGGAAGAGCTCAACTCTCCTGCCTCGCTAGATTTACTTGCTGTTGGCTCAAAGATGGGTAGAGAATCTTCATTTCTCCTGTCCCCTGAAATATCTAGTTCAAAGGAGCCATGAGGAAACTTCTGAAGCAAGAGCTCATCTCTCCTTCCACGCTAACTTTGTTTGCTGGAGGTGAATTATGAATAGAGAATCTTCATTTCTCCTGTGCCCTGAAATATCTAGTTCACAGGAGCCGTGAGGAATCTTCTGAAAGAAGAGCTCAACTCTCCTTCCACGCTAGCATTGCTGCTGGAGGCTGCATTATGAGTAGAGAATCTTCATTTCTCCTGTCCGCTGAAATATCAGGTTCACAGGAGCCATGAGGAATTTTTTGAAGGAAGATATCAACTCTACTGCCACGCTAGATTTGCTTGCTGGAGGCTGAATTATGAGTAGAGAATCTTCATTTCTGCAGTCCCCTGAAATATCTAGCTCACAGGAGCCATGAGAAATCTTCTGAAGGATGAGCTCACCTCTCCTGCCACGCTAGCTTTTCTTACTGGAGGCTGATTCATGAGTAGAGAATCTTCATTTATCCTGTCTCCTGAAATATATAGTTCAGAGGAGCCATGAGAAATCTGAAGGAAGAGCTCAACTCTCCTAGCACGCTAGCTTTGCTGGCAGGCAGCTGATTTATGAGTAGAGAACCTTCATTTCTCATGTCCCCTGATATATCTAGTTTACAAGAGGCATGAGCAATCTTCGGAATGAAGAGCTCCACTTTCCTGCCACACTAGCTTTGCTTGCTTGAGGCTGAATTATGAGTAGAGAATTTTCATTTCTCCTGTCCTCTGAAATATCTAGTTCACAGGAGCCATCAGGAATCTTCCGATGGAAGGTCTTAACACTACAACCTCGCTAGCTTTGCTTGCTGGAGGCTGCATTATGAGTAGAAAATCATCATTTCTCCTGTCCCCTGAAATATCTACTTCAGTAGAGCCATGAGGAATCTTCCTAAGGAAGAGCTCACCTCTCCTGTCACACTAGCTTTGCTTGCTGGTGGCATAATTATGAGTAGAGAATCTTCATTTCTCCTGTTCTCTGAAATTTCTAGTTCACAGGAGCCATGAGAAATCTTCTGAAGGATGAGCTCACCTCTTCTGCCATGCTAGCTTCGCTTGCTGGAGGCTGTATTATGAGTAGAGAATCTTCATTTCTCCTGTCCCCTGAAATATCTAGTTCAGAGGAGCCATGAGGAATCTCAAGGAAGAGCTCAACTCTCCTAGCACGCTAGCTTTGCTTGCTGGCGGCTGATTTATGAGTAGAGAACCTTCATTTCTCATGTCCCCTTTAATATCTAGTTCACAAGAGGCATGAGGAATCTTCTGAATGATGAGCTCAACTCTCCTGCTACGCTTCCTTTGCTTTCTGGAGGCTGAATTATGAGTAGAGAATCTTCATTTCACCTGTCCCCTGAAATATCTAGTTCAGAAGAGCCATTAAGAATCTTCTGAAGGAGGGCTCAACTTTCCTGCCACTCTAGATTTCCTAGCTGGAGGCTGAATTACTAGCAGAAAATCTTCATTTCTCCTGTCCCCTCAAATATCTAGGTTACAAGAGCCATGAGCAGTCATCTGAAGGAAGGGCTCAACTCTCTCATGCCATGTTAGCTTTGCTTATTTGAGGCTGAGTTATGAGTAGAGAATCTTCATTTCTCCTGTCCCCAGAAATATCTCGTTCACAGGAGCCATGAGGAGTATTTAGAAGGATGAGCTCAACTCTCCTGCCACGCTAGCTTTGCTTGCTAGAGGCTGAATTAAGAGTAGAGAATCTTCATTACTCCTGTCCCCTGAAATATCTAGATCACAGGAGCCACGAGGAATCTTCTGAAGGAAGAGCTCAACTCTCCTGCCACGCTAGCTTTCCTTGCTGGGGGCTCAATGATGAGTAGAGAATCTTCATTTCTCCTGTCCCCTGAAATATCTAGTTCAATGGAACCATGAGGAAACTTCTGAAGCAAGAGCTCCTCTCTCCTTCCACGCTAGCTTTGTTTGCTGGAGGTGAATTATGAGTAGAGAATCTTCATTTCTCCTGTGCCCTGAAATATCTAGTTCACAGGAGCCATGAGGAATCTTCTGAAGGAAGAGCTCAACTCTCCTGCCATGCTAGCATTGCTGCTGGAGGCTGCATTATGAGTAGAGAATCTTCATTTCTCCTGTCCCCTGAAATATCAGGTTCACAGGAGACATGAGGAATCTTTTGAAAGAAGAGATCAACTCTACCGCCACGCTAGATTTGCTTGCTGGAGGCTGAGTTTATGAGTTGAGAATCTTTATTTCTACTGTCCCCTGAAATATCTAGTTCCCAGGAGCCATGAGGAATCTTTGAAGCATGAGCTCAACTCTCCAGCCACGTTAGCCTTGCCTCCTGAAGGATGAATTATGAGTAGAGAATCTTCATTTCTCCTGTCCCCTGAAATATCCAGCTCACAGGAGCCATGAGAAATCTTCTGAAGGATGAGCTCTCCTCTCCTGCCACGCTAGGTTTTCTTACTGGAGGCTGAATTATGAATAGAGAGTCTTCATTTATCCTGTCTCCTGAAATATCTAGTTCAGAGGAGCCATGAGGAATCTGAAGGAAGAGCTCAACTCTCCTAGCACGCTTGCTTTGTTGCAGGCAGCTGATTTATGAGTAGAGAACCTTTATTTCTCATGTCTCCTGAAATAACTAGCTCACAAGAGGCAAGAGGAATCTTCGGAATGAAGAGCTCAACTCCCCTGCCATGCTAGCTTTGCTTGCTTGAGGCTGAATTATGAGTAGAGAATCTTCATTTCTCCTGTCTCCTGAAATATCTAGTTCAGAGGAGTCATAAAGAATCTCCTGAAGGAAGACTTCACCTCTCTTGCCACGCTAGCATTGCTGCTGGAGGCTGCATTATGAGTAGAGGATCTTCCTTTCTCATGTCCCCTGAAATATCTAGTTCACAGGAGCCATGAGGAATCTTCTGAAGCATGAGCTCAACTCTCCAGCCACGTTAGCTTTGCCTCCTGGAGGCTGAATTATGAGTAGAGAATCTTCATTTCTCCTGTCCCCTGAAGTATCTCGTTCAGTGGAGCCATGAAGAATCTTCTGAAAGAAGGGCTCAACTTTCCTGCCACTCTAGCTTTGCTAGCTGGAGGCTGAATTACTAATAGAAAATCTTCATTTCTCCAGTCCCCTGAAATATCTAGTTTACAAGAGCCATGAGCAGTCGTCTGACGGAAGGGCTCAACTCTCTCCTGCCATGCTAGCTTTGCTTACTTGAGGCTGAATTATGAGGAGAGAATCTTCATTTCTCTTGTCCCCTGAAATATCTAGTTCACAGGAGTCATGGTGACTCTCCTGAAGGAAGAACTCACCTCTCCTGCCACGCTAACATTGCTGCTGTAGGCTGAATTATGCTTAGAGAATCTTCATTTCTCCTGTCCCCTGAAAAATCTAGTTCAGTGGAGCCATGAGGAATCTTCCTAGGGAAGAACTCACTTCTCCTGTCATGCTAGCTTTGCTTGCTGGTGGCAGAATTATGAGTAGAGAATCTTCATTTCTCCTGTCCACTGAAAATTCTAGTTCCCAGGAGCCATGAGACATTTTCTGAAGGATGAGCTTTCCTCTTCTGCCACGCTAGCTTTGCTTGATGGAGGCTGAATTATGAGTAGAGAATCTTCATTTATACTGTCTCCTGAAATTTCTAGTTCAGAGGAGTCATAAGGAATCTGAAGGAAGATCTCAACTCTCCTAGCACGCTAGCTTTGCTTGCTGGCGGCTGATTTATGAGTAGAGAACCTTCATTTCTCATGTCCCCTTTAATATCTAGTTCACAAGAGGCATGAGGAATCTTCTGAATGATAATCTCAACTCTCCTGCCATGCTTGCTTTGCTTTCTGGAGGCTGAATTATGAGTAGACAATCTTCATTTCTCCTGTCCCCTGAAATATCTAGTTCAGAAGAGCCATGAAGAATCTTCTGAAGGAAGGGCTCAACTTTCCTGCCACTCTTGCTTTGCTAGCTGGAGGCTGAATTACTAGTAGAAAATCTTCATTTCTCCTGTCCCCTGAAATATCTAGTTAACAGGAGCCATGAGCAGTCGTCTGAAGGAAGGGCTCAACTCTCTCCTGCCATGCTAGATGTGCTTATTTGAGGCTGAGTTATGAGGAGAGAATCTTCATTTCTCCTGTCCCCAGAAATATCTAGTTCACAGGAGCCATGAGGAGTCTTTTGAAGGAAGAGCTCAACTCTCCTGCCACGCTAGCTTTGCTTTCTAGAGTCTGAATTAAGCGTAGAAAATCTGCATTTCTCCTGTACCCTGAAATATCTAGTTCACAGGAGCCATGAGGAATCTTCTGAAGGAAGAGCTCAACTCTCCTGCCTTGCTAGATTTACTTGCTGTTGGCTCAAAGATGGGTAGAGAATCTTCATTTCTCCTGTCCCCTGAAATATCTAGTTCAATGGAGCCATGAGGAAACTTCTGAAGCAAGAGCTCATCTCTCCTTCCACGCTAACTTTGTTTGCTGGAGGTGAATTATGAGTAGAGAATCTTCATTTCTCCTGTGCCCTGAAATATCTAGTTCACAGGAGCCGTGAGGAATCTTCTGAAGGAAGAGCTCAACTCTCCTGCCACGCTAGCATTGCTGCTGGAGGCTGCATTATGAGTAGAGAATCTTCATTTCTCCTGTCCCCTGAAATATCAAGTTCACAGGAGCCATGAGGAATCTTTTGAAGGAAGATATCAACTCTACTGCCACGCTAGATTTGCTTGCTGGAGGCTGAATTATGAGTAGAGAATCTTCATTTCTGCAGTCCTCTGAAATATCTAGCTCACAGGAGCCATGAGAAATCTTCTGAAGGATGAGCTCACCTCTCTTGCCACGCTAGCTTTTCTTACTGGAGGCTGATTCATGAGTAGAGAATCTTCATTTATCCTGTCTCCTGAAATATATAGTTCAGAGGAGCCATGAGGAATCTGAAGGAAGAGCTCAACTCTCCTAGCACGCTAGCTTTGCTGGCAGGCAGCTGATTTATGAGTAGAGAACCTTCGTTTCTCATGTCCCCTGATATATCTAGTTTACAAGAGGCATGAGCAATCTTCGGAATGAAGAGCTCCACTCTCCTGCCACGCTAGCTTTGCTTGCTTGAGGCTGAATTATGAGTAGAGAATCTTCATTTCTCCTGTCCCCTGAAGTATCTCGTTCAGTGGAGCCATGAAGAATCTTCTGAAGGAAGGGCTCAATTTTCCTGCCACTCTAGCTTTGCTAGCTGGAGGCTGAATTACTAATAGAAAATCTTCATTTCTCCAGTCCCCTGAAATATCTAGTTTACAAGAGCCATGAGCAGTCGTCTGACAGAAGGGCTCAACTCTCTCCTGCCATGCTAGCTTTGCTTATTTGAGGCTGAGTTATGAGTAGAGAATCTTCATTTCTCCTGTCCCCAGAAATATCTAGTTCACAGGAGCCATGAGGAGTCTTTGGAAGGAAGAGCTCAGCACTCCTGACACGCTAGCTTTGCTTGAGAGGCTGAATTAAGAGTAGAGAATCTTCATTTTTCCTGTTCCTGAAATATCTTGTTCACAGGAGCGATGAGGAATCTTCTGAAGGAAGAGCTCAACTCTCCTGCCAAGCTAGCTTTGCTTGCTTGTGTCAGAATTATGAGAAGAGAATCTTCATTTCTCCTGTCCTCTGAAATTTCTAGTTCACAGGAGTCATGAGAAATCTTCTGAAGGATGAGCTCACCTCTCCTGCAACGCTAGCTTTGCTTAGTGGAGGCTGAATTATGAGTAGAGAATCTTCATTTATCCTGTCTCCTGAAATATCCAATTCAGAGGAGCCATGAGGAATCTGAAGGAAGAGCTCAACTCTCCTATCATGCTTGGTTTGCTGGCTGGCCGCTGATTTTTGAGTAGAGAACCTTCATTTCTCATGTCCTCTGAATTATCAGGTTCACAATAGGCATGAGGAATCTTCTGAAGGAAGAACTCGACTCTCCTGACACGCTAGCTTTTTTGCTTGAGGCTGAATTATGAGTAGAGAATCTTCATTTCTCCTGTCCCCTGAAATATCTCGTTCACAGGATCCATCAGGAATCTTCCAATGGAAGGACTTAACTCTACAACCAGGCTTGCTTTGTTTGCTGGAGGCTGAATTATGTATAGAGAATCTTCATTACTCCTGTCCCTGAAATATCTAGTTCAGAAGAGCTATGAAGAATCTTCTGAAGGTAGGGCTCAACTCTCCTGCCACTCTAGCTTTGCTAGCTGGAGGCTGAATTATTAGTAGAAAATCTTCATTTCTCCTGTCCGCTGAAATATCTAGTTTACAGGAGCCATGAGCAGTCGTCTGAAGGAAGGGCTCAACTCTCTCCTGTCATGCTAGCTTTGCTTATTTGAGGCTGAATTATGAGTAGAGAATCTTCATTTCTCCTGTCCCCTGAAATATCTAGTTCAATGGAGGCATCAGGAATCTTCTGATGGAAGGACTTAACTCGCCGACCACGCTAGATTTGCTTGCTGGAGGCTGTATTATGAGTAGAGAATCTTCATTTATACTGTCCCCTGAAAAATCTAGCTCACAGGAGCCATGAGGATTCTTCTGAAGGAAGAGCACAACTCTCCCACCGGGCTGGCTTTGCTTACTGGAGGCTGAATTTTGAGCAGAGAATATTCATTTATCCTGTCTCCTGAAATATCTAGTTCACAGGAGCCATGAGGAGTCTTTTTAAGGAAGAACTCAACTCTCCTGCCACGCTAGCTTTGTTTGCCCATGGCTGATTTTTGAGTAGATAACCTTCATTTCTCATGTCCAATGAAATATCTAGTTCACAAGAGGAAAGAAGAATCTTCTGAAGAATGAGCTCAACTCTCTTGCCACGATTGCTTTGCTTGCTGGAGGCTGAATTATGAGTAGAGAATCTTCATTTCTCCTGTCCCCTGAAATATCTACTTCAAAGGAGCCATCAGGAATCTTCTGATGGAAAGACTTAACTCTCCGACCATGAGAGCTTTGCTTGCTGGAGGTTGAATTATGAGTAGAGAATCTTCATTTCTCCTGTCCCCTGAAATATCTAGTTCAGAAGAGCTATGAAGTATCTTCTGAAGGAAGGGCTCAACTTTCATGCCACTCTAGCTTTGCTAGGTGGAGGCTGAATTACTAGTAGAAAATCTTCATTTCTCCTGTCCCCTGAAATATCTAGTTTACAGGAGCCATAAGCAGTCTTCTTAAGGAAGGGCTCAACTCTCTCCTGCCATGCTAGCTTTGCTTATTTGAGGCTGAATAATGAGTAGAGAATCTTCATTTCTCCTGTCTCCAGAAATAACTAGTTCACAGGAGCCAAGAGGAGTCTTTTGAAGGAAGAGCTCAACTCTCATGCCACGCTAGCTTTGCTTATAGAGGCTGAATTAAGAGTAGAGAATCTTCATTTTTCCTGTTCCCTGAAATATCTAGTTCACAGGAGCGATGAGGAATCTTCTGAAGGAAGAGCTCAACTCTCCTGCCACGCTAGCTTTACTTGCTGGAGGCTGAATTATGAGTAGAGAATCTTCATTTCTCCTGGCCCCTGAAATATCTAGTTCACAGGAGCCATCAGGAATCTTCTGATGGAAGGACTTTACTCTCCAACCACGCTAGCTTTGCTTGTTGGAGGTTGAATTATGAGTAGAGAATTTACATTTCTCCTGTTCCCTGAAATATCTAGTTCACAGGAGCGATGAGGAATCTTCTGAAGAAAGAGCTCAATTTTCCTGCCACGCTAGCTTTACTTGCTGGAGGCTGAATTATGAGTAGAGAATCTTCATTTCTCTTGTCCCCTGAAATATCTAGTTCACAGGAGCCATCAGGAATCCTCTGATGGAAGGACTTAACTCTCCGACCACGCTAGCTTTGTTTGCTGGAGGCTGAATTATGAGTAGAGAATCTTCATTTCTCCTGTCCACTGAAATATCTAGTTCAGAAGAGCCATGAAGAATCTTCTGAAGGAAGGGCTCAACTTTCCTGCCACTCTAGCTTAGCTAGCTGGAGGATGAATTATTAGTAGAAAATCTTCATTTCTCCTGTCCCATGAAATATCTATTTTACAGGAGCCATGAGCACTTGTCTGAAGGAAGGGCTCAACTCTCTCCTGCCATGCTACCTTTGCTTATCTGAGGCTGAATTATGAGTAGAGAATCTTCATTGATCCACTCTCCTGAAATATCTAGTTTACAGCAGCCATGAGCAGTCGTCTGAAGGGAGGGCTCAACTCTCTCCTGGCATGCTAGCTTTGCTTATTTGAGGATGAATTATGAGTAGAGAATCTTCATTTCTCCTATCCCCAGAAATATCTAGTTCACAGGAGACATGAGAAGCCTTTTGAAGGAAGAGCTCACCTCTTCTGCCACGCTAGCTTTCCTTGCTAGAGGCTGAATTAAGAGTAGAGAATCATCATTTCTCCTGTCCATGAAATATCAAGTAAACAGGAGCCATGAGGAATCTTCTGAAGGAAGAGCTCAACTCTCCTGCCACGCAAGCTTTGCTTGCTGGAGGCTGAATTATGACTAGAGAATCTTCATTTCCCCTTTCCCCTGAAAAATCTACTTCACAGGAGTCATTAGGAATCTTCTGAAGGAAGATCTCAACTCTCCAGCTACGCTATCTGTGCTTGCTAGAGGTGAATTATGAGTAGAGAATCTTCATTTCTCTTGTGCCCTGAAATATCTAGCTCACAGGAACCATGAGTAATCTTCATAAGGATGTGCTCACCTCTTCTGCCACGCTAGCTTTGCTTACTGGAGGCTGAATTATGAGTAGAGAATCTTCATTTATTCTGTCTCCTGAAATATCTATTTCAGAGGAGCCATGAGGAATCTGAAGGAAGAGCTCAACTCTCCTACAATGCTAGCTTTGCTTGCTCGCGGCAGATTTATGAGTAGAGAACATTCATTTCTCATTTCAATGAAATATCTAGTTCAGAGGAGACATCAGGAATCTTCTGAAGGATGAGCTCAACTCTCCTGCCACGCTAGCTTTGCTTGCTGGAGGCTTAATTATGAGTAGAGAATCTTCATTTCTCATGTCCCCTGAAATATCTAGTTCACAGGAGCCATCAGGAATCTTCTGATGGAAGGACTTAACTCTCCGACCACACTAGCTTTGCTTGTTGGAGGCTGAATTATTAGTTGAGAATATTCATTTCTCCTGTCCCCTGAAATATTAGTTCAGAAGAGCCATGAAGTATCTTCTGAAGGAAGGGCTCTACTCTCCGGCCACTCTAGCTTTGCTAACTGGAAGCTGAATTATTAGTAGAAAATCTTCATTTCTCCTGGCCCCTGAAATATCTAGTTTGCAGGAGCCATGAGCAGTAGTCTGAAGGAAGGGCTCAACTCTCTCCTGCCATGCTAGCTTTGCTTATTTGAGGCTGAATTATGAGTAGAGAATCTTCATTTCTCTTGTACCCTGAAATATCTAGTTCACAGGAGCCATAAAGAATTTCCTGAAGGAAGAGCTCACATCTCCTGCCACGCTAGCATTGCTGCTGGAGGCTGCATTATGAGTAGAGATTCTTCATTTCTCCCGTCCCCTGAAATATCAAGTTCCCAGGAGTCATGAGGAATCTTTTGAAGGAAGAGATCAACTCTTCTGCCACGCTTGTTTTACTTGCTGGAGGATGAGTTTTGAGTTGAGAATCTTTATTTCTACTGTCCCCTGAAATATCTAGTTCACAGGAGCCATGAGGAATCTTATGAAGCATGAGCACAATTCTCCAGCCACGTTAGCTTTGCCTCATTGAGGCTGAATTATGAGTAGAGAATCTTCATTTCTCCTGTCCCCTGAAATATCTAGTTCAGTGGAGCCATGAGGAATCTTCCTAAGGAAGAGTTCACCTCTCCTGTCATGCTAGCTTTGCTTGCTGGTGGCAGAATTATGAGTAGAGAATCTTCATTTATCCTGTCCTCTGAAATATCTAGTTCACAGGAGTCATGAGGAAACTTCTAAAGGAAGAGTTCAACTCTCTTGCAACGCTAGCTTTACTTGCTGGTGGCTCAATGATGATTAGAGAATCTTCATGTCTCCTGTCCCCAGAAATATCTAGTTCACAGGAGGCATGAGGAATCTTCTGAAGGAAGAGTTCAACTCTCCTTCCACACTAGCTTTGCTTGCTGATGCCTGAATTATGAGTAGAGAATCTTCATTTCTCCTGTCCCCTGAAATATCGAGTTCACAGGAGACATCAGGAATCTTCTGATGGAAGGACTTAACTCTCCAACCACGCTAGCTTTGCTTGCTGGATGCTGAATTATGAGTAGAGAATCTTCATTTCTCCTGTCCCCTGAAAAATCTAGCTCACAGGAGCCATGAGAAAACTTCTGAAGGATGAGCTCACCTCTCCTGTCACGCTAGCTTTGCTTACTTGAGGCTGAATTTTGAGTAGAGAATCTTCATTTATCCTGTCTCCTGAAATATCTAGTTTACAGGAGCCATGAGCAGTCGTCTGAAGGGAGGGTTCAACTCTCTCCTGCCATGCTAGCTTTGCTTATTTGAGGCTGAATTATGAGTAGAGAATCTTCATTTCTCCTGTCCCCAGAAATATCTATTTCACAGGAGCCATGAGGAGTCTTTTGAAGGAAGAGCTCAACTCTCCTGCCACGCTAGCTTTGCTTGTAGAGGCTGAATTAAGAGTAGAGAATCTTCATTTTTCCTGTTCCCTGAAATATCTATTTCACAGGAGTGATGAGGAATCTTCTGTAGGATGAGCTCAATTCTCCTGCCACGCTAGCTTTACTTGCTGGAGGCTGAATTATGAGTAGAGAATCTTCATTTCTCCTGTCCCCTGAAATATCTAGTACTAAGGAGCCATCAGGAATCTTCTGATGGAAGGACTTAACTCTCCGACCACGCTAGCTTTTCTTGCTGGAGGTTGAATTATGAGTAGAGAATCTTCATTTCTCCTGTCCCCTGAAATATCTAGTTCAGAAGAGCCATGAAGAAACTTCTGAAGGAAGGGCTCAACTTTCCTGCCACTCTAGCTTTGCTAGCTGGAGGCCGAATTATTAGTAGAAAATCTTCATTTCTCCTGTCCCCTGAAATATCTATTTTACAGGAGCCATATGCAGTCGTCCTAAGGAAGGGCTCAACTCTCTCCTGCCATGCTAGCTTTGCTTATTTGAGGCTGAATTATGAGTAGAGAATATTCATTTCTCCTCTCCCCAGAGATATCTAATTCACAGGAGACCTGAGGAGCCTTTTGAAGGAAGAGCTCACCTCTCCTGCCACGCTAGCTTTGCTTGCTGGAGGCTGAATTAAGAGTAGAGAATCATCATTTCTCCTGTCCATGAAATATCAAGTAAACAGGAGCCATGAGGAATCTTCTGAAGGAAGAGCTCAACTCTCCTGCCTCACAAGCTTTGCTTGCTGGAGGCTGAATTATGACTAGAGAATCTTCATTTCCCCTTTCCCCTGAAATATCTATTTCACAGGAGTCATAAGGAATCTTCTGAAGGAAGATCTCAAGTCTCCAGCCACATTAGCTTTGCTTGCTAGAGGTGAATTATGAGTAGAGAATCTTCATTTCTCTTGTGACCTGAAATATCTAGCTCACAGAAACCATGAGTAATCTTCAGAAGGATGAGCTCACCTCTTCTGCCACGCTAGCTTTGCTTACTGGAGGCTGAATTATGAGTAGAGAATCTTCATTTATTCTGTCTCCTGAAATATCTAGTTCAGAGGAGCCATGAGGAATCTGAAGGAAGAGCTCAACTCTCCTACAATGCTAGCTTTGCTTGCTCGCGGCTGATTTATGAGTAGAGAACATTCATTTCTCATTTCAATGAAATATCTAGTTCAGAGGATGCATCAGGAATCTTCTGAAGGATGAGCTCAACTCTCCTGCCACGCTAGCTTTGCTTGCTGGAGGCTGAATTATGAGTAGAGAATCTTCATTTCTCCTGGCCCCTGAAATATCTAGTTCACAGGACCCATCAGGAATCTTCTGATGGAAGGACTTAACTCTCCGACCATGCTAGCTTTGCTTGCTGGAGGCTGAATTATTAGTTGAGAATCTTCATTTCTCCTGTCCCCTGAAATATTAGTTCAGAAGAGCCATGAAGTATCTTCTGAAGGAAGGGCTCTACTCTCCGGCCACTCTAGCTTTGCTAACTGGAAGCTGAATTATTAGTAGAAAATCTTCATTTCTCCTGGCCCCTGAAATATCTAGTTTGCAGGAGCCATGAGCAGTAGTCTGAAGGAAGGGCTCAACTCTCTCCTGCCATGCTAGCTTTGCTTATTTGAGGCTGAATTATGAGTAGAGAATCTTCATTTCTCTTGTACCCTGAAATATCTAGTTCACAGGAGCCATAATGAATCTCCTGAAGGAAGAGCTCACATCTCCTGCCACGCTAGCATTGCTGCTGGAGGCTGCATTATGAGTAGAGATTCTTCATTTCTCCCTTCCCCTGAAATATCAAGTTCACAGGAGTCCTATGAGGAATCTTTTGAGGGAAGAGATCAACTCTTCTGCCACGCTTGTTTTACTTGCTGGAGGATGAGTTTTGAGTTGAGAATCTTTATTTTTCCTGTCCCCTGAAATATCTAGTTCACGGGAGCCATGAGGAATCCTCTGAAGCATGAGCTGAACTCTCCAGCCTCGTTAGCTTTGCCTCCTTGAGGCTGAATTATGAGTAGAGAATCTTTATTTCTCCTGTCCGCTGGAATATCTAGTTCAGTGGAGCCTTGAGTAATCTTCCTAAGGAAGAGTTCACCTCTCCTGTCACGCTAGCTTTGCTTGCTGGTGGCAGAATTATGAGTAGAGAATCTTCATTTCTCCTGTCCTCTGAAATATCTAGTTCACATTAGTCATGAGGAAAATTCTGAAGGAAGAGTTCAACTCTCCTGCCACGCTAGCTTTACTTGCTGGTGGCTCAATTATGATTAGAGAATCTTCATTTCTCCTGTCCCCTGAAATATCTAGTTCACAGGAGGCATGAGGAATCTTCTGAAGGAAGAGCTCAACTCTCCGTCCACACTAGCTTTGCTTGCTGATGCCTGAATTATGAGTAGAGAATCTTCATTTCTCCTGTCCCTTGAAATATCGAGTTCACAGGAGCCATCAGGAATCTTCTGATGGAAGGACTTAACTCACCAACCACGCTAGCTTTGCTTGCTGGATGCTGAATTATGAGTAGAGAACCTTCATTTCTCCTGTCCCCTGAAAAATCTAGCTCACTGGAGCCATGAGAAAACTTCTGAAGGATGAGCTCACCTCTCCTGTCACGCTAGCTTTGCTTACTTGAGGCTGAATTTTGAGTAGAGAATCTTCATTTATCCTGTCTCCTGAAATATCTAGTTTACAGGAGCCATGAGCAGTCGTCTGAAGGGAGGGTTCAACTCTCTCCTGCCATGCTAGCTTTGCTTATTTGAGGCTGAATTATGAGTAGAGAATCTTCATTTCTCCTGTCCCCAGAAATATCTATTTCACAGGAGCCATGAGGAGTACTTTGAAGGAAGAGCTCAACTCTCCTGCCACGCTAGCTTTGCTTGTAGAGGCTGAATTAAGAGTAGAGAATCTTCATTTTTCCTGTTCCCTGAAATATCTATTTCACAGGAGCGATGAGGAATCTTCTGTAGGAAGAGCTCAATTCTCCTGCCACGCTAGCTTTCCTTGCTGGAGGCTGAATTATGAGTAGAGAATGTTCATTTCTCCTGTCCCCTGAAATATCTAGTTCACAGGAGCCATCAGGAATCTTCTGATGGAAGGACTTAACTCTCCGACCACGCTAGCTTTACTTGCTTGAGGCTGAATTATGAGTAGAGAATCTTCATTTCTCCTGTCCCCTGAAATATCTAGTTCATAAGAGCCATGAAGAATCTTCTGAAGGAAGGGCTCAACTTTCCTGCCACTCTAGCTTTGCTAGCTGGAGGCTGAATTATTAGTAGTAAATCTTCATTTCTCCTGTCCCCTGAAATATCTATTTTACAGGAGCCATGAGAAGTCGTCTGAAGGAAGGGCTCAACTCTCTCCTGCCATGCTAGCTTTGCTTATTTGAGGCTGATTTATGAGTAGAGAATCTTCATTTATCCTCTCTCCTGCAATATCTAGTTTACAGGAGCCATGAGCCGTCGTCTGAAGGGAGGGCTCAACTCTCTGCTGGCATGCTAGCTTTGCTTATTTGAGGCTGAATTATGAGTAGAGAATATTCATTTCTCCTCTCCCCAGGGATATCTAGTTCACAGGAGACCTGAGGAGCCTTTTGAAGGAAGAGCTCACCTCTCTTGCCACGCTAGCTTTGCTTGCTAGAGGCTGAATTAAGAGTAGAGAATCATCATTTTTCCTGTCCATGAAATATCAAGTAACAGGAGCCATGAGGAATCTTCTTAAGGAAGAGCTCACCTCTCCTGCCTTACAAGCTTTACTTGCTGGAGGCTGAATTATGACTAGAGAATCTTCATTTCCCCTTTCCCCTGAAATATCTACTTCACAGGAGTCATTAGGAATCTTGTGAAGGAAGATCTCAACTCTCCAGCCACGCTAGCTTTGCTTGCTAGAGGTGAATTATGAGTAGAGAATCTTCATTTCTCTTCTCCCCAGAAACATCTAGTTCTCAGGAGACATGAGGAGTCTTTTGAAGGAAGAGCTCAACTCTCCTGCCACGCTAGCTTTGCTTGCTAGAGGCTGAATTAAGAGTAGAGAATCTTCATTTCTCCTGTCCCCTGAAATATCAAGTAAACAGGAGCCATGAGGAATCTTCTGAAGGAAGAGCTCAACTCTCCTGCCCTGCTAGCTTTGCTTGCTGGAGGCTGAATTATGAGTAGAGAATCTTCATTTCCCCTGTCCCCTGAAATATCTAGTTCAAAGGAGTCATGAGGAATCTTCTGTAGGAAGAGCTAAACTCTCCAGTCACGCTAGCTTTGCTTCCTGGAGTCTGAATTATGAGTAGAGAATCTTCATTTCTCCTGTAACGTGAAATATCTAGTTCCCAGGCGCCATGAGGAATCCTCTGATGAAAGGGCTCAACTCTCCTTCCAAGCTAGTTTTGCTTGCTGGAGGCTGAATTATGAGTAGAGAATATAAATTTCTCCTGTCCTCTGAAATATCTAGTTCACAGGAGCCATGAAGAATCTTCTGAAAGAAGAGCTCAACTCTCCTGCCACGCTAGCTTTGCTGTCTGGAGGCTGAATTATGAGTAGAGAATCTTCATTTCTGCTCTCCCCTGAAGTATCTAGCTCACAGGAGCCATGAGAAATCTTCTGAAGGATGAGTTCACCTCTTCTGCCACACTAGCTTTGCTTACTGGAGGATGAAGGATGAGTAGAGAATCTTGATTAATACTGTCTCCTGAAATATCTAGTTCAGAGGAGCCATGAGGAATCTGAAGGAAGAGCTCAACTCTCCTAGCACGCTACCTTTGCTTGCTGGCGGCAGATTTATGAGTAGAGAACCTTCATTTCTCATGTCCAATGAAATATCTAGTTCACAAGAGGCATTAGTAATCTTCTGAAGGATGAGTTCAACTTTCCTGCCACGCTAGCTTTGCTTGCTGGAGGCTGAATTTTGAGTAGAGAATCTGCATTTCTCTTGTCCCCTGAAGTATCTAGTTCACAGGAGCCATCAGGAATCTTCTGATGGAAGGAATTAACTCTCCGACCACGCAAGATTTGTTTGCTGGAGGCTGAATTATGAGTAGAGAATCTTCATTTCTCCTGTCCCCTGAAATATCTAGTTCAGAAGAGCCATGAAGAATCTTTTGAAGGAAGGGCTCAACTCTCCTGCCACTCTAGCTTTGCTAGCTGGAGGCTGAATTATTAGTAGAAAATCTTCATTTCTCCTGTACCCTGAAATATCTAGTTTACAGGAGCCATGAGCAGTCGTCTGAAGGAAGGGCTCAACTCTCTCCTGCCATGCTAGCTTTGCTTATTTGAGGCTGAATTATGAGTAGAGAATCTTCATTTTTCCTGTCTCATGAAATATCTAGTTCACAGGAGCCATAAAGAATGTCCTGAAGGAAGAGCGCACCTCTCCTGTGACGCCAGCATTGCTGCTGGAGGCTGCATTATGAGTAGAGAATCTTCATTTCCTCTGTCCCCTGAAATATCTAGTTCACAGGAGCCATGAGGAATCATTTGAAGGAAGAGACCAACTATTCTGCCACACTAGCTTAGCTTGCTGGAGGCTGTTATGAGTTGAGAATCTTTCTTTCTACTGTCCCCTGAAATATCTAGTTCACAGGAGCCATGAGAAATCTTCTAAAGCATGACCTCAACTCTCCAGGCACGTTAGCTTTGCCTCCTGGAGGCTGAATTATGAGTAGAGAATCTTCATTTCTCCTGTCCCCTGAAATATCTAGTTCAGTGGAGCCATGAGGAATCTTCCTAAGGAAGAGCTCACCTCTCCTGTCATGCTAGCTTTGCTTGCTGTTGGCGGAATTATGAGTAGAGAATCTTCATTTCTCCTGTCCTCTGAAATTTCTAGTTCACAGGAGCCATGAGAAATCTTCTGAAGGATGAGCTCACCTCTCCTGCCACGTTGGCTTTGCTTACTGGAAGCTGAATTATCAGTAGAGAGTCTTCATATATCCTGTCTCCTGAAATATCTAGTTCAGAGGAGCCATGAGGAATCTGAAGGAAGAGCTTAACTCTCCTAGAACGCTAGCTTTGCTTGCTGGCGGCTGATTTATTAGTGGAGAACCTTCATTTCTCATGTCCCCTGAATTATCTAGTTCACAAGAGGCATGAGGAATCTTCTGAAGGAAGAGCTCAACTCTCCTGCCACGCTAGCTTTGCTTGCTGGAGGCTGAATTATGAGCCGAGAATCTTCATTTCTCCTGTCCCCTGAAATATCTAGTTCACAGGAGCCATCAGGAATCTTCTGATGAAAGTACTTAACTCTCCTAGCATGCTAGCTTTGCTTGCTGGAGGCTGAATTTTGAGTAATTAATCTTCATGTCTCCTGTACCCTGAAATATCTAGTTCAGAAGAGCCATGAAGAATCTTCTGAAGGAACGTCTCAACTTTCCTGCCACTCTAGGTTTGCTAGCTGGAGGCTGAATTATTAGTCGAAAATCTTTCTTTCTCCTGTCCCCTGAAATATCTTGTTTACAGGAGCCATGAGCAGTCGTCTGAAGGAAGGTCTCAACTCTCTCCTGCCATGCTAGCTTTGCTTATTTGAGGCTGAATTATGAGTAGAGAATCTTCATTTCTCCTGTCCCCAGAAATATCTAGTTCACAGGAGCCATGAAGTATCTCCTGAAGAAGAGCTCACCTCTCCTGCCATGCTAGCTTTGCTTGCTGAAGGCTGAATTATGAGTAGAGAATCTTCATTTATCCTGTCTCCTGAAATATCTAGTTCAGAGGAGTCATGCGGAATCTGAAGGAAGAGCTCAACTCTCCTAGCTTGCTAGCTTTGCTTGCTGGCGGCTGATTTATGAGTAGACAACCGTCATTTCTCATGTCCTCTGAAATACCTAGTTCACAAGAGGCATGAGGAATCTTTGGAATAAAGATCTGAACTCTCCTGCCATGCTAGCTTTGCTTGCTGGAGGCTGAATTATGAATAGAGATTCTTCATTTCTCCTGTCCCCTGAAATATCTAGTTCACAGGATCCTTGAGGAATCTTCTGAAGGAAGGGATCAACTCTCCATACATGCTAGCTTGGCTTGCTTGAGTCTGAATTATAAGTAGAGAATCTTCATTTCTCCTGTTTCCTGAAATATCTAGTTAACCGGAGCCATGAGGAATCTTCTGAAGGAAGAGCTCACCTCTCCTGCCACGCTAGCTTTCCTAGCTGCAGGTTAATTGTGAGTAGAGTAACTTCATTTCTCCTGTCCCCTGAAATATGTAGTTCACAGGAGCCATGAGGAATCTTCTGAAGGAAGAGCTCAACTCTCCTGCCACGCGAGCTTTGCTTCCTGGTGGCTGAATGATGAGTAGAGAATCTTCATTTCTCCTGTCCACTGAAATATCTAGTTCACAGGATCCATTAGGAAACTTCTGTAGCAAGAGCTCAACTCTCCTGCCACGCTATGTTTGCTTGCTGGAGGTGAATTGTGAGTAGAAGATCTTCCTTTCTCCTGACTCCTGAAATATGTAGTTCACAGGAACCATGAGGAATCTTCTGAAGGAAGAGCTCAACTCTCCTGACATGCTAGCTTTGCTTGCTGGAGGCTGACTTTTGAGTAGGGAATCTTCATTTCTCCTCTCCCCTGAAATAACTAGTTTACAGATGCCATGAGTAATATTCTGAAGGAAGAGAGCACCTCTCCTGATACGCTAGCTTTCCCTTCTTGAGGCTAAATTATGAGTAGAGAATCTTCATTTCTCCTGTCTCCTGAAATATCTAGTTCACAGGAGTCATGAGGAATCTTCTGAAGGAAGAGTTCAACTCTCCTGCCATGCTAGCTTTGCTTGCTGGAGGCTGAATTATGAGTAGAAAATCTTCATTTCTGCTCCAACCTGAAATATCAAGTTCAAAGGAGTCAAGAGGAATCTTCTGAAGGAATAGCTCAACTCCCTGCCACGCTAGCTTTGCTTGCTTGAGGCTGAATTATGAGTAGAAAATCTTCAGTTTTCCTGTCCCCTCAAATATCTAGTTCACAGAAGCCATGAGGAATCCTCTGAAGGAAGAGCTCACCTCTCTTGCCACGCTAGCTTTGCTTGCTGGAAGCTGAATTATGAGTAGAGAATCTACATTTCTTCTGTCCCCTCACGTATCTAGTTCAGTGGATCCATGAAGAATCTTCTGAAGGAAGAGCTCACCTGTCCTGTCATGCTAGCTTTGCTTGCTGCTGGCAGAATTATGTGTAGAGAATCTTCATTTCTCCTGTCCCCTGAAATATCTAATTCCCAGGAATCATGAGGAATATTCTAAAGGTAGAACTCTTCTCTCCTGCCGGGCTAGCTTTGCTTTCTGGAGGCTGAATTATGAGTAGGGAATCTTCATTTATCCTGTCTCCTGATATATCTAGATCACAGGAGCCATGAGGAATCTTCTGAAGGAAGAGCTCACCTCTCCTGACACACTAGCCTTGCATGCTGGAGGCTGAATTATGAGTAGAGAACCTTCATTTCTCCTGTCCCCAGAAATATCTAGTTCACAGGAGCCATGAGGAATCTTCTGAAGGAAGAACTCACCTCTCTTGATACACTAGCTTTTCTTGCTGGAGGCTGAATTATGAGTAGAGAATCTACATTTCTCCTGTCCCCTGAAATATTTAGTTCACAGGAACCATGAGGAACCTTCTGAAGGAAGAGATCAACTCTTTTCCATGCTAGCTTTGCTTGCTAGAGGCTGAATTATGAGTAGAGAATGTTCATTTCTCCTGTCCCCTGAAATATGTATTTCACAGGCGCCATGAGGAATCTTTAGAAGGAAGAGCTCTACTCTCCTGCCACACTAGCTTTGCTTGCTGGATGTTGAATTTTGAGTAGAGAATATTCATTTGTCCTGTCCCCTGAAATATCTAGTTCACAGGAGCCATGAGGAATCTTCTGAAGGAAGAGCTCACCTCTCCTGACACACTAGCCTTGCATGCTGGAGGCTGAATTATGAGTAGAGAACCTTCATTTCTCCTGTCCCCAGAAATATCTAGTTCACAGGAGCCATGAGGAATCTTCTGAAGGAAGAACTCACCTTTCTTGATACACTAGCTTTTCTTGCTGGAGGCTGAATTATGAGTAGAGAATCTACATTTCTCCTGTCCCCTGAAATATTTAGTTCACAGGAACCATGAGGAATCTTCTGAAGGAAGAGATCAACTCTTTTCCATGCTAGCTTTGCTTGCTAGAGGCTGAATTATGAGTAGAGAATGTTCATTTCTCCTGTCCCCTGAAATATGTATTTCACAGGCGCCATGAGGAATCTTTAGAAGGAAGAGCTCTACTCTCCTGCCACACTAGCTTTGCTTGCTGGATGTTGAATTTTGAGTAGAGAATATTCATTTGTCCTGTCCCCTGAAATATCTAGTTCACAGGAGCCATGAGGAATCTTCTGAAGGAAGAGCTCACCTCTCCTGACACACTAGCCTTGCATGCTGGAGGCTGAATTATGAGTAGAGAACCTTCATTTCTCCTGTCCCCAGAAATATCTAGTTCACAGGAGCCATGAGGAATCTTCTGAAGGAAGAACTCACCTCTCTTGATACACTAGCTTTTCTTGCTGGAGGCTGAATTATGAGTAAAGAATCTACATTTCTCCTGTCCCCTGAAATATTTAGTTCACAGGAACCATGAGGAATCTTCTGAAGGAAGAGATCAACTCTTTTCCATGCTAGCTTTGCTTGCTGGAGGCTGAATTATGAGTAGAGAATGTTCATTTCTCCTGTCCCCTGAAATATGTATTTCACAGGCGCCATGAGGAATCTTTAGAAGGAAGAGCTCTACTCTCCTGCCACACTAGCTTTGCTTGCTGGATGTTGAATTTTGAGTAGAGAATATTCATTTGTCCTGTCCCCTGAAATATCTAGTTCACAGGAGCCATGAGGAATCTTCTGAAGGAAGAGCTCAACTCTCCTGCCACGCTAGCTTTGCTTGCTGAAGGTTGAATTATGAGTAGAGAATCATTTCTGCTGTCCCCTGAAATGTCTAGTTCACAGGAGCCATGAGGAATCTTCGGAAGGAAGAGCTCAAACCTTCTGCATGCTAGCTTTGCTTGCTCGAGGCTGAATTATGAATGGGAAGTCTTGATTTCTTTTCCCCAATAATGGCTAGGTACCAGAATCCTTGAGGCTTGTGTCTTCAAGTTGGCCTCTTCCCATATCCTTTCCTATGCTGGGAGGTGAAGAAGGAATTATATTAACAAAATTCGATTGGAGGAGAGCCAGAAAGGGCTGAAAATGCTTCAACTTAAAAAATTCTACAAAGCAAAATTTTAAAAAAGGGAGAGGAGATAGATACAGAGATGGAGGTAGAGACAGGCAGATACAGAGAAAGGAGGACAGAAAGGTACATTCCCACTATGCGAGGTTTTTTTTTCAGAGGCCAAATTATCAGTGAGATGTCTTGGTTTCTCTTCCCCCAAAATGGCTAATTTGCAGAGTCAATGATGTTCCTTTCTTTGAAAATGCCTCTTCCCTTTGCCTTTGCAGGTTTGGGAAGCGCAGAGGGAATCATGGTAACAAAATAAGTAGGTAGGAGGGGCCAAAAGGCACAGAAAATGCTTTATTTTTAAATATTCTACAAAGCAAAAATTTTAAAAAGAGAGAAGAGAAAGAGACCGAGACGGAGGTAGACACAGACAGTACAGAGACAGGATGCAAAAGAGGGGTCTCCCAACCACGCGAGGTTTGCGTGCCAGAGGCCAAATTGTCAGTGGGAAGTCTTGATTTGTGTTTCCCCAAAATGGCAATTTGCAGAATCCATGAGGCTTGTGTCTTTGAAATGGCCTCATCCTTATGCCTCTCCTGAGTTGGAAGAAAGTTAGGAAATTTTGATAAAAAAAGCACAGAAAATGATTTAAATTAAAAAAATTTACAAAGATAAATTAGAAAAAAGATAGAGGAGAAAGAGATTGAGATGGAGAAAGAGACAGACAGGTGCAGGTACAGGAGGACTGGATGGGGTCTTCTTACCACGTGAGATTGGTGTTCCGGAGGCCAAATTATCAGTGGGAAGTCTTGATTTCTTTGCCCCCATAATGGCTAGTTAGCAGAATTCATGAGGCTTGTGTCTTCAAGATGGCCTCTTCCCTTTACCTCTCCTATGTTGCGAGGTGAAGAGGGAATTATGTTAACAAAATCAGACGGTAGGAGGAGCCAGAAAGCGCAGAAAATGCTTCAACTTAAAAAATTCTACAAAGCAAAATTTTAAAAAAGGGAGAGGAGACAGATACCGAGATGGAGGTAGAGACAGACATGTACAGAGTAAGGAGGACTGAAAGGTATCTTGGGACTACGTGAGTTTTGTGTGTCAGAGGCCAAATTATCAGTGAGAAGTCTTGATTTTGGTTCCCCAAAAATGGCTAATTTGCAGAATCCATGAGGTTTGTCTCTTCAAAAGGGCCTCTTCCCTTTGCTTCTCCTGGGTTGAAAGGGGCAGAGGGAATTATGTTTAAAAAAGGCTGTAGGAGGGGCCAGAAAGCACAGAAAATGCTTCATTTTAATAAATTCTACAAAGCAAAAAATAAAAAAAAGAGAGAAGAGACAGAGACTGAGATGGAGGTAGAGACAGAAAGTACAGAGACTAGATGCAAGGGATGAGTCCTCAAAGCACACGGGGTGTGTGTGCCAGAGGCCAAATTGTAAGTGGGAAGTCTTGATTTTTGTTCCCCCAAAATGGCTAGTTTGCAGAATCCTTGAGGCTTGTGTCTTTGAAATTGCTTCTTCCTTTGCCTCTCCTTGGTTTGCAGGGAGATAGGAAATTTTGATTACAAAATTTTGTGATAGGACAGGTCAGAAAACACAGAAAATGATTTAAATTAAAAACAATATATTTACAGAGATAAATTAGAAAACATAGAGAGGAGAATGAGACCTAGATGGAGATAGAGACAGACAGGTCCAGGTACATGAGGACTGGATGGGGTCTTCTTACCACACTAGGTTTGTGTTCCTGAGGCCAAATTATCAGTGGGAAGTCTTGATTTCTTTTCCCCTATAATGGCCAGTTAGCAGAATCCATGAGGCTTGTGTCTTCAAGGTGGCCTCTTCCCTTTACCTCTCCTATGTTGGTAGGTGAAGAGGGAATTATGTTAACAAAATGAGACGGTAGGAGGAGCCAGAAAATGCAGAAAATGCTTCAACTTAAAAAATTCTACAAAGGAAAATTTTAAAAATGGGAGAGGAGACATATACCGAGATGGAGGTAGAGAAAGACAGGTACTGAGAAAGGAGGACTGAAAGGTATGTTCGGACTACGTGAATTTTGTGTGTCAGAGGCCATATTATCAGTGAGAAGTCTTGATTTCTGTTCCCCCAAAATGGCTAATTTGCAGAATCCGTGAGGTTTGTCTCTTCAAAAGGGCCTCTTCCCTTTGCTTACCCTACATTAGGAGGGTCAGAGAGATTTATGTTAAAATAAGGCGGCAAGAGGGGCCAGAAAGAACAGAAAATGCTCTATTTTAAAAAATTCTACAAAGCAAATATTTAAAAAAAGAGAGAAGAGACAGAGACTGAGATGGAGGTAGAGACAGACAGTACAGAGACAGGATGCAAGGGAGGGGTCTTCCAACCACGCGAGGTTTGCGTGCCAGAGGCCTAATTATCAGTGGGAAGTCTTGATTTTAGTTCAGGAAAATGGCTAGTTGGCAGAATCCATGAGGCTTGTGTCTTCAAAAAGGCTGCTTCCTTTTGCCTCTCCTGGGTTGGGAGGGAGAGAGAGAATTATGATAACAAAATTATGCAGTAGGAGAGGTCAGAAAGCACTGAAAATGCTTTACCTTAAAATATTTTAAAGAGGAAAAAAAGAGAGAGGAGAATGAGACCGAGATAGAGATAGAGACAGACAGGTGTAGGTACAGGAGGACAGGATGTGGTCTTCTTACCATGCAAGGTTTGTGTTCCCGAGGCCAAATTATCAGTGGGAAGTCTTGATTTCTTTGCCCCCATAATGGCTAGTTTGCAGAATTCATGAGGCTTGTGTCTTCAAGATGGCCTCTTCCGTTTACCTCTCATATGCTGGGAGGTGAAGAGGGAATTATGTTTACAAAATGAGACTGGAGGAGAAGCCAGAAAGTGCAGAAAATGCTTCAACTTAAAAAATTCTACAAAGGAAAATTTTAAAAAAGGGAGAGGAGACAGATACTGAGATGTCGGTAGAGACAGACAAGTACAGAGAAAGGAAGACTGAAAGGTATCTTCAGACTACGCGAGTTCTGTGTGTCAGAGGCCATATTATCAGTGAGAAGTCTTGATTTCTGTTCCCCCAAAATGGCTAATTTGCAGAATTCATGAGGTTTGTCTCTTCAAAAAGGCCTCTTCCCTTTGCTTCTCCTATGTTAGGATGGTCAGAGGGAATTATATTAAAATAAGGCGGTAGGAGTGGCCAGAAAGCAGAGAAAATGCTTTCTTTTAAAAAATTCTACAAAGCAAAAATATAAAAAAAGAGAGAAGAGACAGAGACTGAGACGGAGGTAGAGACAGACAGTACAGAGACAGGATGCAAGGGAGGGGTCTTCCAACCACGCAACGTTTGTGTGCCAGAGGCCAAATTGTCAGTGGGAAGTCTTGATTTGTGTTCCTCCAAAATGGTTAGTTTGCAGGATCCATGAGGCTGTGTCTTCAAGATGGCCTCTTCCCTTTACCTCTCCTATGTTGGTAGGTGAAGAGGGAATTATGTTAACAAAATGAGATGATAGGAGGAGACAGAAAGCGCAGAAAATGCTTCAACTTAAAAAATTCTACAAAGCAAAATTTTAAAAAAGGGAGAGGAGACAGATACTGAGATGGAGGTAGAGACAGACAGGTACAGAGAAAGGAGGACTGAAAGACATATTCTGAGTACGCAAGTTTTTTGTGTCAGGGGCCAAATTATCAGTGAGATGTCCTGGTTTCTGTTCCCCCAAAATGGCTAAATTGCAGAATCCATGAGGTTTGTGTCTTCAAAACTGCCTCTTCCCTTTACCTCTCCAGGTTTGGGAAGGGCAGAGGGAATCATGGTAACAAAATAAGTAGGTAGGAGAGGCCAGAAAGCACAGAAAATGCATTATTTTTAAATATTCTACAAAGCAAAATTTTTAAAAAAGAGAGAAGAGACAGAGAACAAGATGGAGGTAGAGACAGACAGTACAGAGACAGGATGCAAGGGAGGGGTCTCCCAACCATGCAAGGTTTGTGTGCCGGAGGCCAACTTGTCAGTGGGAAGTCTTGATTTGTGTTCCCCTAAAATGGCTAGTTTCCAGAATCCATGAGGCTTGTGTGTTGGAGAAGGCCGCTTCCTTTTGCCTCTCCTGGGCTGAGAGGGAGAGAGAAAATTTTGATAACAAAATTATGCGGTAGGAGAGGTCATAACAGGCTGAAAATGCTTTACCTTAAAAATTTTTAAAGAGGATAAAATAGAAAAAAGAGAGAAGAGACAGAGAACGAGATGGAGGTAGAGACAAACAGGTACAGACACAGGAGGCAAGGAATGGCTTTCCGACCATGCGAATGTTGTGTTTTGGTAGGCAAATTATCAGTGGGAAGTCTTGATTTTTGTTTGGGAAAATGGCAAGTTTGCAGAATCCATGAGGCTCGTGTCTTTGAAATGGCCTCTTCCTTTTGACTCTCCTGAGTTGGAAGAATGTTAGGAAATTCTGATAACAAAATTTTGCGATAGGAGAGGAAAGAAAGCACAGAAAATGATTTAAATTAAAAAAAATTTACAAAGATAAATTAGAAAAAAGAGAGAGGAGAAAGAGACCAAGAAGGAGGAAGAGACAGACAGGTTCAGGTACAGGAGAACTGGATGGGGTCTTCTTACCACGCGATGTTTGAGTTCCCGAAGCCAAATTATCAGTGGAAAGTCTTGATTTCTTTGCCCACTTACTGGCTAGTTAGTAGAATCCATGAGGCTTGTGTCTTCAAGATGGCCTCTTCCCTTTATCTCTCCTATGCTGGGAGGTGAAGAGGGAATTACGTTAACAAAATGTGATGGTAGGAGAGCCAGAAAGGGCAGAAAATGCTTCAACATAAAAAATTCTACAAAACAAAATTTAAAAAAGGGAGAGGAGATAGATACAGAGAAGGAGGTAGAGACAGACAGATACAGAGAAAGGAGCACTGAAAGGTACATTCCGACTATGCGAGTTTTTTTTTTTTTTTTTTTTCAGAGGCCAAATTATCAGTGAGAAGTCTTGGTTTCTGGTCCCCAAAAATGGCTAAATTGCATAATCCATGAGGTTTGTTTCTTCAAAATTGCCTCTTCCCTTTGACTCTCCAGGTTTGGGAAGGGCAGAGGGAATCATGGTAACAAAATAAGTAGGTAGGAGGGGCCAGAAAGCACAGAAAATGCTTTATTTTTAAATATTCTACAAAGCAAAAATTTAAAAAAAGAGAGAAGAGTCAGAGACCGAGACAGAGGTAGAGACAGACAGTACAGAGACAGGATGCAAGGGAAGGGTCTCCCAACCACGCGAGGTTTGTGTGCCAGAGGCCAAATTGTCAGTGGAAAGTCTTGATTTGTGTTTCCCCAAAATGGCTAGTTTGCAGAATGCATGAGGCTTGTGTGTTCAGAAAGGCCTCTTCCTTTTGCCTCTCCTGGGTTGAGAGTGAGAGAGAAAATTTTGATAACAATATTATGCGGTAGGAGAGGTCAGAACGGGCTGAAAATACTTTACCTTAAAAAATTTTAAAGAGGATAAAATAGAAAAAAGAGAGAAGAGACAGCGAATGAGATGGAGGTAGAGACCAACAGGTACAAACACAGGAGGCAAGGAATGGCTTTCCGACCACGCAAATGTTGTGTTTCGGTGGGCAAATTATCAGTGGGAAGTCTTGATTTTTGTTCGGGAAAATGGCAAGTTTGCATAACCCATTAGGCTCGTGTCTTTGAAATGGCCTCTTCCTTTTGCCTCCCCTGAGTTGGAAGAAAGTTAGGAAATTCTGGTAACAAAATTTTGCAATAGGAGAGGAAAGAAAGCACAGAAAATGATTTAAATTAAATAAATTTTACAAAGATAAATTAGGAAAAAGAGAGAAGAGAAAGAGACCGAGATGGAGAAAGAGACAGACAGGTGCAGGTACAGGAGGATCGGATGGGGTCTTCTTACTACGCGATGTTTTTGTTCCCGAGGTCAAATTATCAGTGGGAAGTCTTGATTTCTTTGCCCACTTACTGACTAGTAAGTAGAATCCATGAGGCTTGTGTCTTCAAGATAGCCTCTTCCCTTTACCTCTCCTATGCTGGGAGGTGAAGAGGGAATTATGTTAACAAAATGAGTCGGTAGGAGGAGCCAGAAAGTGCAGAAAATTCTTCAACTTAAAAAATTCTACAAAGCAAAATGCTAAAAAAGGGAGAGGACACAGATACCGAAATGTTGGTAGAGACAGACAGGTACAGAGAAAGGAAGACTGAAAGGTATCTTCCGACTACGTGAGTTTTGTGTTTCAGAGGCCAAATTATCAGTGAGAAGTCTCTATTTCGGTTTCCCCAAAAATGGCTATTTGCAGAATCCATGAGGTTTGTCTCTTCAAGAAGGCCTCTTCACTTTGCTTCTCCTGGGTTGGGAGGGGCAGAGGGAATTATGTTAAGAAAAGGATGTAGGAGAGGCCAGAAAGCACAGAAAATGCTTTATGTTAAAAAATTTTAAAAAGCAAAAATTAAAAATAAGAGAGAAGAGACAGAGACCTAGACAGAGGTAGAGACAGAAAGTACAGAGACAGAAAGCAAGGGAGGGGTCCTCAATCCACACGAGGTGTGTGTGCCAGAGGCCAAATTGTAAGTGGGAAGTCTTGATTTTTGTTCCCCCAATATGGCTAGTTTGCAGAATCCTTGAGTCTTGTGTCTTTGAAAAGGCCTCTTCCTTTCGCCTCTCCTGGGTGGGAGGGAGAACGAGAATTTTGATTAAAAAATTATGTGGTAGAAGAGGTCAGAAAGCACTGAAAATGCTTTACCTTAAATAATTTTAAAGAGGATAAAATAGAAAAAAGAGAGAGGAGACAGAGAATGAGACGGAGGTAGAGACAAACAGATACAGAGACAGGAGGCCAGCGATGGGTTTCCGACCACACCAGGTTTGTGTTTCAGTGGCCAAATTATCAGTGGGAAGTCTTGATTTTTGTTCGGGAGAATGTCTAATTTGCTGACTCCATGAGTCTTGTGTCTTTGAAATGGCCTCTTCCTTTTGCCTCTCCTGGGATGGCAGGGAGATAGGAAATTTTGATAACAAAATTTTGTGATAGGAGAGGTCAGAAAGCACAGAAAATGATTTAAATTAAAAAAAAATTACAAAGATAAATTAGAAAAAAGATAGAGGAGAAAGAGATCGAGATGGAGAAAGAGACAGACAGGTGCAGGTACAGGAGGACTGGAAGGGGTCTCCTTACCACACGAGGTTTGTGTTCCGGAGGCCAAATTATCAGTGGGAAGTCTTGATTTCTTTGCCCCCATAATGGCTAGTTGTGGGAGGCTGCGCACGAGCGAGTCTGCCGAGGTTTCTCAGAGAGCAAACAATTGCCATGATTGGCCACTAGAATCCCTCAGATTTGCATATCTGGCACCTCATGATTGGTCCAAAAGCAACCAATCGTAACCCACCGTTTACAACCAATCACAGCCCACCGTTTACAACCAATCATGGCTCACCATTTGCAACCAATCATAACCCACCTTTATGATCCACCAATGTGTATATAACCACCATGCCTGGCCCACAATAGCCAGACGACCAGGAAGAAAATGAAGACAATACAGAAGACCAGGAAGACGACAACCCTGGAGAGCCTGCAGAGCTGAAACACTGCACAGTCTCCAGACGACCCTGGAAAGCCTGCAGAGCTGAAACACTGCACAGTCTCCAGATGACCCTGAAGAGCTGTAACACTACATCGTCTCCAGACGAGCCTGAAGAGTTGTGACACTGCGTCGTCTCCGTTCTGCTCACAACAGACGACGTGACCCTAAAGAGTTGTAACACTGCGTCGTCTCCGTGCTGTACTTTGCTGCCCACAATAAACAGACAACACTGTGTCGTCTCCAAGCTGTGACACTGTGCTGCTTGTTCCGGCTCTCACTCCTTCCCTCAGGAAACCTGTTCAACTGTCCCACTGGGTTGGGACATGTGGCACCCGAACCAGGTCGGGACAAGTGGCACTCGAACAAGGGACCTGAGTACGAAGGATCCAGTGAAGAGCACCCCAGGAGGGGACGGCAGAGAATCATCCTGAGATAGGACGGCAGAGAATCGTCCGAGGAGGGTACGGCAGAGAATCGTCCGAGAGGGAACGGCAGAGAATCATCCCAGTGAGTAACAAAGATTGGTTACTTATCAGTAATAAGGGTAATAATGGGACAAGTAATAAGGGTAATAATGGGACAAGAGCTTAGCCAGCACGAACAAGAGCTTAGCCACCATGAACAAGAGTTTAGTCAGCACGAACAAGAGCTTAGTCAGCACGAACTATTCATTCAGGACTTAAAAGAAGCCCTTGCCACTATGGTCGCTAATTCTAAAATTGAAAAGGAACAGGGAGAGGATCTTATTTCCCTAGATAGTGAAGGAGAAGTCAAAAGCCCTAAAGGCGAGACAAAGCCCCAAAAATCAAAAAAACTAAAAAATAAAAACAACCTTAAGGCTCTACAAGAGCCAAAGAAAAACAAGTCATCAACTAGTTCAGAGGAGGAAATCCTAGGGGCCGAGGCTGATAAATATAATAACCCCGAATGGTTGTCTTTCAAAAACGGCCGCCACCCTATAACACTACTGCTTCAGCACCACCTCTTATTGACCCAAAACAAAAAATAATTAATGAAATAAAACAATTAAAAGAACAAATTCAATTAGAAAAGGAACACCAGGAATTAATATCACAATTAGAGAAACTAAAAACCAATACAGACAAAGAAACAAAACTAGTTCAGGGATCACATATGACAGACTTTGAGACATTCCCTGTTACGGAAACTACAGATCCCCAAGGACAGGTTTGGCGCAGTCACAGTGGGTTTAACTTTAAAATTATAAAAGAAATTAAGGCAGCAGTCACCCAGTACGGAGCTATTGCTCCATATACCTTAGCTATGGTTGAAGCTATTGCAGAGGGCTGGCTCACACCGTCTGATTGGCAAACATTAGCCCGAGCTACACTTTCAGGAGGAGACTACCTGCTTTGGAAATCAGAATATGTAGAGGCTTGTAGGGAAATCGCCTGCCGCAATGCCCAAGCCAATAATGACTGGACGGCCGAGATGTTAATAGGAGAAGGAAACTATGTGTACAATGAAAATCAAATGCAGTATGACCCAGGGCTCTTTGCACAAATTCATATGGCAGGAATAAAGGCCTGGAAAAAAATCCCTGCCAAAGGGGATTTAAGCACCTCCCTTACTATCATTAGACAAGGGCCAGATGAACCTTTTTCTGACTTTGTACATCGATTAATTACCACGTCAGAAAAAATATTCGGTAATGCTGATGCAGGTACAGACTTTGTAAAACAACTGGCATATGAAAATGCTAACGCCTCTTGTCAGGCAGCCATTAGACCACACAGAAAAAAGACAGACCTGACAGGGTACATACGTCTGTGTTCAGAGATTGGATCAGCATACCAACAGGGATTGGCCATGGCTGCTGCCCTTCAAGGGTACACCGTCCGCCAATTCCTTGACCACAATAATCGAGATAATTGTTTTAAATGTGGTCACCCAGGACACATGGCAAGACAATGTAAAACAAAAAATATTAAAAATCAGAGACAGAATCAACCCCTTGAGTTATGCAGTAAGTGCCAGAGGGGATGTCATCCTGCCAATGAGTGCAGGTCCAAAACAGATATCCATGGCAGACCACTCATTTACTCTCAGGGAAACGGGTACAGGGGCCAGCCCCAGGCCCCCAGACCCAAACAAGGTTTTGGGGCGATGCAAACTGTTCCAACAAACAATCCATTTCGGCCCTCTCTAGAGCAACTTCAGGAAGCACAGGACTGGACCTCTGTTCCACCACCCACACAGTATTAACTCCCGAGATGGGGGTATAGGTCTTGCCTACTGGAATCTTTGGCCCTTTACCTCCAAACACCTTTGCAATACTCATGGGTCGTAGTAGTACCACTATGGAGGGACTTCAAATCTTTCCAGGAGTAATAGATAATGACTATGAGGGAGAAATAAAAATTATGGCTTCCTCTCCAAATTTAATCACAACTATTACAGTTGGAAAGTGCATAGCTCAACTTTTACTCCTTCCATTGCTTTCCACTCAAAATAACATCCAAACCTCCTCACGAGGTGAAAAAGGGGTTGGTTCCTCAGATGCTTATTGAGTCCAACAAATTTCCCCAAAGAAACCAATGCTTACTTTATGGTTAGATGGTAAACAGTTTTCTGGACTTGTTGACACTGGAGCCAATGTCACCATTCTCAGAAAAGACAATTGGCCCCAAACTTGGCCCCTAACACCAACCCTTACCCACTTAAAAGGCATTGGTCAAAGCCAGAATCCAGAAAGGAGCGCTAAAGTATTACAGTGGACAGATAGAGAGGGAAACCAAGGAACCATCCAACCCTTTATTATAGAAGGTCTCCCCATAAACCTTTGGGGTAGAGATTTGTTATCACAAATGAGCCTCATTATGTTTAGCCCTTCTGATACAGTTACTGTGCAAATGTTAACAGAGGGTTATACACCAGGAAAAGGCTTAGGGAAAAATGAGTAAGGTATCATCCATCCCTTGATACCAAAACCTAAATTTAATAGGACAGGAATGGGAAATTTATCCTAGCGGCCATTGACATTCCTGTACCCCATGCTGATAAAATCTCCTGGAAATATGATGTGCCCGTGTGGGTTGATCAATGGCCTCTTACTTCTGAAAAACTTCACGCTGCCCAAATGTTAGTACAGGAACAATTTGAGGCAGGACACATTGTCGACAGCACTTCACCATGGAACACCCCTATTTTTGTAATTAAGAAAAATTCAGGTAAATGGCATCTACTCCAAGACTTAAGAGCAATCAATAAAACTATGGTTCCCATGGGAGCCTTACAGCCTGGCTTGCCATCCCCGGTAGCCGTTCCTTTAGACTTCTTCAAGGTAATCATTGATCTCCAAGATTGTTTCTATACCATTCCTTTACACCCTTCAGATCAACAAAGATTTGCCTTTAGCATCCCATCAACTAATTTTAAAGAACCCATGAAACGTTATGAGTGGAAAGTCCTCCCCCAGGGCATGGCAAACAGCCCTACCCTGTGCCAAAAATATGTTGCTGCTGCATTGCAGCCAGTTAGAAACAAATGGAATCAAATATACATCATCCATTACATGGATGACATTTTAATAGCAGGCAAGGATGGTCAGCTAGTTCTCCAATGTTTTCAGGACCTTAAAAAACAACTTTCCAGGGAACCAGCAGTTAGCGTAATGGCTATGTCGCTGGACTCCCACGTAGCCGACCGCGGTTCGCGTCCCGGACCCGGTGGCTTAAAACTCACGCCGGGCGTGTGTGCGTGCGTGCCCAAGATCCCGAGAGGAGAATGGAGGAGAAGGGATTGCGGCGTGACCATCCCCCCTGGGGGGTGATTTCTTGCTTTCTATCTCTCTGAAAAATCTCTCAAAAAAAAAAACCAAAACAAAACAAAAAAAAAACAACTTTCCATTCGAGGACTAAACATTGCCCCTGAAAAGGTACAACTTAAAGACCCATATACTTACCTAGGATACCATCTTTCTGGCCAAAAAATCACCACTCCAAAGATACAATTTAGACTTGACAAGTTAAAAACCTTAAATGATTTTCAAAAACTCTTGGGCGATATCAACTGGATCCGCCCATACCTCAAATTAACCACAGGCCAGCTTCAAACTTTGTTTAATATCTTACAAGGAGACGACAATCCTAAATCTCCTCGCATACTTACAGAGGAGGGACATCAAGCTCTCTCTATAGTAGAAAAGGCCATTGCCTCTCAATTCATCACAGCCATCGATTATAGACTGCCATTGCTCCTCATTATTTGTCGCACTTCGGTCACACCTACGGCTGTGTTCTGGCAATCCGCTCCAATCATGTGGGTTCACCTACCATCTTCTCCTTCAAAGGTCATATACCCTTATTATCAAGCTGTAGCTGATATTATCGGTATGGCTCGCAATTTAAGCGTTACTTATTTTGGCAAAGACCCTGATACAATTATCCAGCCATATACTAAAGACCAAGTTAATTGGCTATTCCAACAAACAGATTTCTGGCCTATTGCATGTGCTTCCTTTACTGGAATTATTGATAACCATCTTCCTCCAGATAAATTTTTATATTTTTTATCTACCCATGATTTTGTTTTCCCTGTACGAACTTCACTTCATACTGTTTTAAATGCTTTATTGGTTTTTACTGATGGTTCCTCCAATGGAACTGCTTCCTATTCCTTCTCTGATCAGACAGTTACATTTACCACTTCCTCAACATCAGCTCAGCTGGTTGAGTTGCAGGCAGTCATTGCAGTCTTTTCTGCTTTTCCCGATGTGCCTTTGCATTTATATACAGACAGTGCTTATATTGCTATGTCTGCTCCACTTCTAGAAACCACAGCACAAATTAAACAAGTTTCTCAGGCTGCACAGCTTTTCCGCCAACTACAGTCTCTCATTAGAAATCGAGACCTATCCTTTTATATTGGCCATTTACGTGCACATACCGACTTGCCTGGTCCTCTGACTGAGGGCAACCACCGCGCTGATCTTGCCACTAAACATTCCTTTCTTGCTTCTACACAAGCTGATAAAAACCTTTCGGACGCCGTTGCTGCACATCAGCTACATCATTTAAATTCTCACACACTTCACCTCATGTTTAAAATTACTCGAGAACAGGCCCGACAAATTGTAAAACAATGTCCAGCTTGTCTTACCCTTTTACCTACACCACATCTAGGTGTTAACCCTAGAGGCCTTATGCCTAACACATTATGGCAGATGGATGTCACTCATATCGCTGAATTTGGTACTACCAAATATGTTCATGTTACTCTTGACACCTTCAGCAGTTTCATTTTTGCCACGGCACAAACTGGAGAAGCTGGAAAACATGTTATTTCCCATGTACTCGCTGCACTCTCTGTTATGGGTAAACCTCAACAAATTAAGACAGATAATGGCCCAGGTTACACAGGAAACAATTTCGGCTCTTTTTGTAAACAACTTCACATTAAACATGTTATGGGAATCCCATACAATCCCCAGGGACAGGGCATTGTCGAACGTGCTCATCTTTCCTTAAAAAATACTCTCCAAAAGCTAAAAAAGGGAGAGCTTTTACAAACTCAGGGCTCGCCAAAAAACCTTCTGGCACATACCCTTTTTGTCCTAAATTTCCTGTCTCTTGATAAAGATGGAGACTCAGCTGCTGAGCGCTTCTGTCATTCAACTACCAAAAAAAATTTGCCTCAGTTTTGTGGAAAGATCCTCTGGACAATATATGGCATGGTCCAGACCCTGTCCTCATTTGGGGCAGAGGGTCTGTCTGCATCTATTCTCAAAAAATGGATGCTGCTCGTTGGTTACCAGAAAGATTAATCAAACAGATTGATTCTAACAAGCCATCCAGGGACGATGAAAACCCTGAGATGTCTCTCTCTCCATCCACAGATCAACAAAATGAAGATGCATCAACTCCAACAATCTCTCCAACAACGTAGAAAACAACTCGCCGATGGTCTGCCAGGAACGGTCTCCTCCCTTTCCCGCTCCCCTTCCTTGGCCCATTTATTGGTTTTTTGATTGTTTGCTCACTGGGACCTGTTATATTTAATAGGCACATGTCATTCTTCAAACAACAAATTGACTCACCAACACCCCTATACTGGTCTCGCCTGAGACGCTGAATCGGTTAGCCAAAGACTGGTAAGAGAGTCTGATGAACCCAATAACTCTTCAGTCCTTCCACCTAAGACAGGAGGCCCATCATAGCTATGGGACTCTCCAATGACGGGTAAGAATGGACTTATGGTTCTATAAACGACTCCAACCTAAGACAGGCACGATTCCCCCAGGCCTTTACATCATCTCTCAAAACAGAGAAGGGGGATATGTGGGAGGCTGTGCACAAGCGAGTCTGCCGAGGTTTCTCAGAGAGCAAACAATTGCCATGATTGGCCACTAGAATCCCTCAGATTTGCATATCTGGCACCTCATGATTGGTCCAAAAGCAACCAATCGTAACCAATTACAACCAATCATGGCCCACTGTTTACAACCAATCACGGCCCACCATTTGCAACCAATCATAACCCACCTTTGCGATCCACCAATGTGTACATAACCACCATGCCTGGCCCACAATAGCCAGACGACCAGGAAGACAATGAAGACAACACAGAAGACCAGAAAGACAACGACCCTGGAGAGCCTGCAGAGCTGAAACACCGCACAGTCTCCAGACGACCCTGAAGAGTTGTAACACTACATCATCTCCAGACAAGCCTGAAGAGCTGTGACACCTTGTCATCTCCGTGCTGCTCACAACAGACGACGCGACCCTAAAGAGTTGTAACACTGCGTCGTCTCCGTGCTGTACTGTGCTGCCCACAATAAACAGACGACACTGTGTCATCTCCGAGCTGTGACACTGTGCCCCTTGTTCTGGCTCTCACTCCTTCCCTCAGGAAACCTGTTCGACTGTCCCACTGGGTCGGGACACGTGGCGCCCGAACCAGGTTGGGACAGCTAGTTAGCAGAATCCATGAGGCTTGTGTCTTCAAGATGGCCTCTTCCCTTTACCTCTCCTATGTTGGGAGGTGAAGAGGGAATTATGTTAACAATATCAGACGGTAGGAGGAGCCAGAAAGCGCAGAAAATGCTTCAACTTAAAAAATTCTACAAAGCAAAATTTTAAAAAAGGGAGAGGAGACATACCGAGATGGAGGTAGAGACAGACAGGTACAGTGTAAGGAGGACTGAAAGGTATCTTCGGACTACGTGAGTTTTGTGTGTCAGAGGCCAAATTATCAGTGAGAAGTCTTGATTTCGGTTCCCCCAAAATGGCTAATTTGCAGAATCCATTAGGTTTGTCTCTTCAAAAAGGCCTCTTCCCTTTGCTTATACTGGGTTGGGAGGGGCAGAGGGAATTATGTTAAAATAAGGCGGTTGGAGGGGCCAGAAAGCACAGAAAATACTTTATTTTAAAAATTCTCCAAAACAGAAATTTAAAAAAGAGAGAAGAGACAGAGACCGAGATGGAGGTAGAGACAGACAGTACAGAGAGAGGATGCAAGGGAGGGGTCTTCCAACCACGCGACGTTTGTGTGCCAGAGGCCAAATTATCTGTGGGAAGTCTCGATTTGTGTTCCCCCAAAATGGCTAGTTTGGAGAATCCATGAGGCTTGTGTCTTTCAAAATTCCTCTTCCCTTTGCCTCTCCTGGTTGGGAGGGAAAGAGAGAATTTGGATAACAAAATCATGAGGTAGGAGAGGTTAGAATGCGCTGAAAATGCTTTACCTTAAAAATTTTTTAAAGCGATAAAATAGAAAAAAGAGAGAGGAGACAGAGAACGAGATGGAGGTTGAGACAAACTGGTACAGAGACAGGAGGCCAGGGAGGGGTCTTCCAACCACGCGGGGTTTGTGTGCGGGAGGACAAATTATCAATGGGAAGTCATGATTATTGTTTCCCCAAAATTTCTAGTTTGCAGAATCCATGAGGCTAGTGTCTTCATGAAGGGCTTTTTCCTTTGCCTCTCCTGGGTTTGGAGGGGGAGAGGAAATTATTTTAACAAAATAATGCATTAGGAGGGTCCAGAAAGCTTAGAAAATGCTTTACCTTAAGAAATTCTCCAAAGCAAAAATTAAAAAAAAAGAGAGAGAGAGCGAGAGGAGATAGAGACCGAAATGGAGGTAGAGACAGACAGGTACAGACAGGAGGCCAGGGATGTGTTTCAAACCATGCGAGTTTTGTGTTCCAGTGGCCAAATTATCAGTGGGAAGTCTTGATTTTTGTTCAGGAAAATGACTAATTTGCAGAATCCATGAGGCTTGTGTCTTTGAAATGGCCTTTTTTTTGCCTCTCCTGGGTTGGGAGGGAGATAGAAAATTTTGATAACAAAATTTTGCAACAGGATAGGTCAGAAAACACAGAAAATGCTTTAAATTGAAAAAATTTTATGAAGGATAAATTAGAAAAAAAAGAGAAGAGAAAGAGACCTAGATGGAGATAGAGACAGACAGGGACAGGTACAGGAGGATTGGTTGGGGTCTTCTTACCATGCGAGGTTTGTGTTCCTGAGGCCAAATTATCAGTGTGAAGTCTTGATTTCTTTTCCCCCATAATGGTTAGTTTGCAGAATCCATGAGGCTTGTGTCTTCAAGATGGCCTCTTCCCTTTACCTCTCCTATGTTGGGAGGTGAAGAGGGAATTATGTTTACAAAATAAGACGGTAGGAGAGGCCAGAAAGTGCAGAAAATGCTTCAACTTAAAAAATTCTGCAAAGCAAAATGTTAAAAAAGGGAGAGGAGACAGATACGGAGTTGAAGATAGAGACAGACAGGTACAGAGTAAGGAGGACTGAAAGGTATCTTCGGACTACGCGAGTTTTGTGTGTCAGAGGCCAAATTATCAGTGAGAAGTCTTGACTTTGGTTCCCTCAAAATGTCTAATTTGCAGAATCCATGAGGTTTGTCTCTTCAAAAAGGCCTCTTCCCCTTGCCCCTCCTGGGTTGGTAGAGGCAGAGGGAATTATATTAACAAAATAAGGCGGTATGATGTGCCAGAAAGCTCAGGAAAGGCTTTTCCTTAAAAAATTCTTCAAAGCAAAAATTAAAAGAAAGAGAGAGGAGACAGAGACCGAGACAGAGGTACGGACAAACAGGTACAGAGACAGGAGGCCAGGGATGGGTTTTCGACCACGCGAGTTTTGTGTTTTGGAGGCCAAATTATCAGTGGGTAGTCTTGATTTTTCTTCCCCCAAAATGGCTAGTTTGCAGAATACATGAGGCTTGTGTCTTCGAGAAGGCCTCTTCTTTTTGTCTCTCCTGGGTTGGAAGGGAGAGAGAGAATTTTGATAAGAAAATTATAAGTTAGGAGAGGTAAGAAAGTACTGAAAATGCTTTACCTTAAAAAAAATATTAAAAAAGATAAAATAGAAAAAAGAGAGAGGAGACAGAGAACGAGACGGAGTTACAGACAAACAGGTACAGAGACAGGAGGCCAGGCATGGGTTTCCGATCATGTGAGTTTTGTGTTTCGGTGGCAAAATTATCAGTGGGTAGTCTTGATTTTTGTTCCCCATAATGGCTAGTTTGCAGAATCCATGAGGCTTGTGTCTTCGAAAAGGCCTCTTATTTTTGCCTCTCCTGGGTTTGGAGGGAGAGAGGGAATTATGATAACAAAATAAGATGGTAGGAGAGGTCACAAAGCACAGAAAATGCATTACCTAAAAAAATTCTACAAAGCAATAATTAAAGAAACAGAGATTAGACAGAGACTGAGACAGTGGTAGAGACAGACTGGTACAGAGAGAGGAGGCCTGAAAGGGTTTTTACTACCACGCGAGTTTTGTTTGGCAGATGCTGAATTATCAATGGGAAGTCATGATTTCTGTTCCCCCAAAATGGCTAGTTTGCAGAATCATGAGGCTTGTGTCTTCAAGAAGGCCTCTTCCCTTTGCCTCTCCTGTGTTGGGAGAAGGAGTGGGAATTATTTTAAAAAAATAAAGCAGTATGAGGTGTCAGAATGCACAGAAAATGCTTAACCTTAAAACATTCTATAAAGCAAAAAATTTAAAAAAAGAGAGAGGAGACAGAGACAGACAGGTAGAGAGACAGAAGTCCTGGAAGGGGTCTTCCAAACACGCGAGTTTTGTTTGCCAGAGGCTGAATTATCAGTGAGAAGTCCTGAATAATTTCCCCCAAAATGGCTAGTTTGCAGAATCCCTGAGGCTTGTGTCTTTAAGAAGGGCTTTTCCTTTGCCTCTCCTGGATTGGGAGGGGGAGAGGGAATTATTTTAACAAAACGAGGCAGTAGTAGCAGCTAGAAAGTGCAGAAAATGCTTTACCTTAAAAAATTCTACAAAGCAAAAGTTAAAATAAACAAGAGGAGACAGAGACTGAGACAGAGGTAGAAACAGACAGGAACAGAGACTGGAGGAGTGGAAGGGGTCTTCCGACCACACAAATTTTGTGTGCTGGAGGCATAAAAAATCAGTGGGAAGTCTGGATTTGTGTTCCCCCACAATGGCTCGTTTTCAGAATCCATGAGGCTTGTGTCTTCAAGAAGGCCTCTTCCCTTTGCCTCCCCTTGGTTGGGAGGGGCAGAGGGAATTATGTTAAAAAAATAAGGTGTTAGGAGGAGCCGGAAAGCTCAAAAAATGCTTTTCCTTAAAATATACTTCAAAGCAAAATTTAAAAAAAGAGAGGAGACAGAGACTGAGACGGAGGTAGAGACAAACAGGTACAGAGAGAGGAGGCCAGGGATGGGTTTCCATCCATGAGAGTTTTGTGTTTTGGTGGTGAAATTATCAGTGGGTCATCTTGATTTTTGTTCCCCAAAATGGCTAGTTTGCAGAATCCATGAGACTTGTGTCTTCAAAAAGACCTCTTCCTTTTGCCTCTCCTGGTTTGGGAGGGAGAGAAGAATTTTGATAACAAAATTATATGGTAGGAGAGTTCAGAAAGTGCTGAAAATGCTTTACCTTAAAAAATTTTACAAAGGGTAAATTAGAAAAAAGAGAGGAGACAGAGACTGAGATGGAGATAGAGATAGAGACAGACAGGTGCAGGTACAGGAGGACTGGATGAGGTCTTACCACGTGAGTTTTGTGTTTCAGAGGCCAAATTATCAGTGGGAAGTCTTGATTTTTTTTCCCCCCGTAATGGCTAGTTTGCAGAATCCATGAGGCTTGTTTCTTCAAGATGGCCTCTTCCCTTTGCCTCTCCTTTGTTGGGAGGGGGAGACGGGATTATGTTAACAAACTGACACAGTAGGAGAGGCCAGAAAGTGCAGAAAATGCTTCAACTTAAAAAATTCTACAAAGCAAAATTTTTAAAAAAGGGAGAGGAGACAGATACCAAGATGGAGGTAGAGACAGACAGGTACAGAGAAAGGAGGACTGAAAGGTATCTTCCAACCACGTGAGTTTTGTGTGTCAGAGGCCAAATTATCAGTGAGAAGCCTTGATTTTTGTTCCCCCAAAATGGCTAGGTTGCAGAATCCATGAGGCTTGTGTCTTCGAAAATGCCTCTTACCTTTGCCTCTCCTGGGTTAGGAGGGAGAGGGAATTATGATAACAAAATAAGACAGTAGGAGAGGTCAGAAATTGCAGAAAATGCATTACGTTAAATAATTGTACAAAGCAATAATTAAATAAACAGAGATTAGACAGAGACTGAGACAGTGGTAGAGACAGACTGGTACAGAGGTAGGAGGCCTGGAAGGGGTCTTTCTACCACGCGAGTTTTGTGTGCCAGAGGCCAAATTATCAGGGGGAAGTGTTGGCTGCCGCCTTTGGCCAGCCAAGCCAAGATAACGCTGCTGGCTGCATAGGGAGGCGTGTCTCCAGTACTTGCCTCGGACAGGCAAAGGAACTTGCGGGCGGGGCCGTCGGGAGGATCCTATATATACGGGAGTAAAGGGAGGGAAGAGGGAGAAAGAAAGGAAAAAGTAAAGGAAACCTGTGAATAAAGACTGCGTGAGGAAGAACCGGGTGTCGTGTCGTCTCTGCAGAAGTGACGCCAAGTGGTGGCCCGTACGGGGAAGACGTACGGGGACAAAGACAAAAGACCTCATTAAAGAGGCGGAAAGAGGAAAAGGTTCAGAACCTCCCAGTCTACAGGGCAGCTAGCTGGTACCGGGCGGGGGTCCCGGAAAGACCTCGGCAAAGAGGCGGATACAGGAAACCTGTGGATAAAGACTGCGTGAGGAAGGACCGGAGAAGGTTCAGAACCTCCAAGTCTACAGGGCAGCTAGCTGGTAAGTACTGGGCGGGGGTCCCGGATTCAAGACCTCGGGAAAGAGGCAGATTCAAGACCTCGGGAAAGAGGCGGGTAAAGAGGCAGACTGAAGCCATTGGCTAAAAGTAAGGAATAAAAGGGAACAAGGACGATGGGGGCTGGGCCATCCCAGCCAATCGTCAAGGCGCTCAGAGAGCTCCTAAAGTCGAAAGGGCTTAAATTGAGGGATAAAACACTTCAGCACTTTATAGATCAGGTGGATGATGTCGCTCCCTGGTTTCTCCATTCGGGGCAGCTCACACCCACATGCTGGGATAAACTAGGCAGGGACCTAGACCTGGCTGCGGAGGACAATAGGCTTTCTGGAGGGGTTAGGCCGCTCTGGAGGCTTGTCCGAACATGCCTTGAGAATCAAAGGTGTGTACGGAAGGTGAGGGAGGGCCAGGAGGCATTGGAGTCCCTCCGGGAGCTGCGCTCTCAAGGAGAGAATGGGGCCGCCAGGATGGCGGAAGCCTGCGGGGAAGATGACGATCTTGAAGTAAGACAATTAGTTGAGGAAGTTAAAGGTTGGGAGGTTGCCGAGGAGGAGGAGGAGGAAGACCGGCCTCTACCCACGGCTCCTCCCCCTCATAATCCCTCCACCCCACAAAAGGAGAACCCAGAGGGCGGAGCTTCTTTCTGTGCTGGGGCTTGGCAGGAGGCCAGACAGCTTGGGCCTATTCAGATATTTCCCGTTTTTGCAGATAATGCTAGGAATAGATATCACGAGCCCCTAGATTATCAGACCATCAAGGCTTTAGCAGAGGCCGTAAAGACATATGGGAATGGTGCAGCTTTTACTCTTGGCCTCATTGAGACTTTACAGCGGTACTGTATGACACCCAGTGATTGGGGAACGCTTGCGAGGACTTGCCTGTCCCTGGGTCAGTATCTTGACTGGAAAGCTATTTACTTTGAGGGGGCGCAAGCCCAAGCCGCTCGGAACAGGGCTGCAGGGCAGGCAGCGTGGGATGTGGATATGTAGATGGGACAGGGCAGGTTCGCTAACCAACAAACAGGATACCCTCAGGCAGTTTACAATCACATCAATACAATAGCCATCAAGGCCTGGAAAATGCCTCCCGACAAAGGGGAACCACAGGCCAACCTTACAAAAATCACTCAGGGCCCCACAGAGCCCTTCTCTGTTTTCGCGGTCAAAATAATGGACACGGGCAGGGTGTTTGGTGATGCGGATGCAGCCATGCCTTTGGTCAAACAGCTTATATTTGAACAGTGTACAAAAGAATGTAGCAATGCAATCCTCCCCTATAAAAACAAGGGCCTTAAACCACTCCACCTCTGGCAAATGGATGTCACACATGTCCCAGAATTTGGGACACTTAAGTATGTCCATGTTTCGGTGGATACCTGTTCAGGCGTTATTCACGCTACTGCCCATACAGGGGAAAAGGTAAAAGATGTCATAAGTCACTGTCTCAACACCTGGGCAGCCTGGGGGCAGCCTCAACAGCTTAAAACGGATAATGGCCCCAGTTATACAGCCCGGTCATTTTCACAATTCTGCAACCACATGGGAATCATGCTCACACATGGCCTACCATATAACCCTCAAGGTCAAGGTGTAGTAGAGAGGGCTCATCGCACCCTCAAGGAGCTCCTACAAAAACAAAAAGGGGGAGTCAGCAAAGGTCACTCCCCGAAAGACCGCATCACAATAGCACTCTTAACACTCAATATTTTTCAGCTCGATTCCCAAGGGCGCTCGGTTGCCGACAGGCACCATGCACCGGGGCCGAGCAAGCAGGAAAAAGTAAAATGGAAGGATGTCCTCACGGGGCGCTGGAGGGGACCAGACCCTGTGTTGGTTTGGTCGAGAGGATCTGTTTGTGTTTTCCCACAGGATGAACCAGACCCGGTGTGGGTCCCAGAGAGGTTGGTACGACGCCGTCCATCCCAGGAGAACCTGCCTGCTGATACACCAAGCCCTGATGATGGCCTGGGAATGCCTTCTCCTCCTGGGGACACTGACGCTCCCCCAGGGGGCTCAGTCTGAACAACAATGGACTTTCCCAGTAGCTTACAGGTCCCTGGAATCAGAGCTTTGATACCGTTTCTGAGAAGCTCCGGTGGAGCATCATCCACATTAACTCAACACTAGTTGATGCCGCCTTTGCCAGTGGATCTCTCAAGCTGTGCTCCATCTTAAGGAGTGGGCAGGGATGGGGTCCCTTGGCCCCCTCCTTGTCTTCCTATGTGGGGGTTGCCTTCTCTGTCTGTACAGATTCAGGGCCCAATGCAATTGCGACCACGCCTTCCTCTTGCCTCGTACAAGCATTTGCAGCTATTGAAGAAGGATACTCCCCCGCGGCTTGGCTGGCCCAGATGCAGTAAACCCCTATCAGCTCAGGGTGCGAGGCAAAGCACTGCACTCCAGGGGCCCTTGATGGGACCTGGAGGAAGGCAAGTCCGGGTGCATATGGGTTGATGCCGACAACACACCCATCCCCATAAAAAGGCATCTGACAGGCTGACCTGGGGAATGCCCCTGGGCTCTTCCACAGGTCAGTAAGCAAGTCCACCACATCTGGGGCCCGTGACCTCTACCTTCTCCTGACAAAAACAAAAAGGGGAAACTGTTGGCCGCCGCCTTTGGCCCGCCGAGCCAAGATAACGCTGCTGGCTGCATAGGGAGGCGTGTCTCCAGTACTTGCCTCGGACAGGCAAAGGAACTTGCGGGAGGGGCCGTTGGGAGGATCCTATATATACGGGAGTAAAGGGAGGGAGGAGGGAGAAAGAAAGGAAAAAGTAAAGGAAACCTGTGAATAAAGACTGCGTGAGGAAGAACAGGGTGTCGTGTCGTCTCTGCAGAAGTGACGCCGACAGGGAAGTCTTGATTTTTGTTCCCCCAAAATGGCAAGTTTGCAGAATCATGAGCCTTATGTCTTCAAGAAGGCATCTTCCCTTTGCCTCTACTGTGTTGAGAGGGGCAAAGGGAGTTATGTTAACAAAATAAGGTGTTAGGAGGGGCCAGAAAGCTTAGAAAATTCTTTTCCTTAAAATATTCTTCAAAGAAAAAATTTAAAAAAAAGAGAGAGGAGACAGATAATGAGATGGAGGTAGAGACAAGCTGGTACAGAGACAGGAGGCCAGGGTTGGATTTCTGACCACGTGAGTTTTGTGTGTCAGTGGCTAAATTATCCGTGGAAATTCTTCATTTTTGTTCCTCCAAAATGGCTAGTTTGCAGAATCCATGAAGCTTGTGTCTTCGAAAAGAACTCTTCCCTTTGCTTCTCCTGGGTTAGGAGGGAGAGAGGTAATTATGATAACAAAATAAGGTGGTAGGAGAGGTCAGAAAACACAGAAAATGCTTTACCTTAAAAAATTCTACAAAGAAAAAATAGAAAAAAATGAGAGGAGACAGAGACCGTGATGGAGGTAGAGACAGACAGGTACAGAGACAATAGGACTTGATGAGGTCTCCTTACCATGCAAGGTTTGTGTGCCAGAAGCCGAATTACCTGTGGGAAGTCTTGATTTCTGTTCCCCCATAATGGCTAGTTTGCAAAATCCATGAGGATTGTGTCTTCTAAGAGGCCTCTTTCCTTTGCCTCTCCTGGGTTGTGAGTGGTAGAGGGAATTATGTTAACAATATGTGGCAGTAGGAGAGGACACAGAGCACAGAAAATGCTTTACATTAAAAAATTCTTCTTGGGACCAGCAGTTAGAGTAATGGCTATGTCTCTGGACTCCCACGTAGTCGACCGCCGTTCGAGTCCTCTACCCGGTGGCTTAAACTCTCGCCAGGCGCATGTGTGTGTGTGCCCAAGATCCCAAGAGGAGAATGGAGGAGAAGGAATTGTGGTGTGGCCATCCCCCCTGGGGGGTGATTTCTCACTTTCTATCTCTCTGTCTCTCTCTGTCTGTCTGGTGAGCGCACGCGCCCTGTAGCAAAAACCTCTCAAAAAAAAATTCTCCAAAGCAAAAATTAAAATAAAAGAGAGGAGACAGAGACCGAGATGGGGGTAGAGAAAGACAGGTTCAGAGAAAGGATTCCTGAAAGGGATCTTCTGACCACGTGAGTTTTGTGTGCCAGAGCCCAAATTATCAGTGGGAAGTCTTGATTTATATTCCCACAAAATGGCTAGTTTCCAGAATCCATGAGGCTTATGTCTTCAAGAAGCCCTCTTGCTTTTGCCTCTTCTGGGATGGGAGGTTGAGAGGGAATTATGTTAACAAAATAAAGCGGAATGAGAGGCCCGAAAGCACAGAAAATGCTTTACATTAAAATATTCTACAAAGCAAAAATTTTAACAAAACAGAGGGGATGGAGTTTGAGACACACAGGTACAGAGACAGGAGGCCTAGAATGGGTCTTCTGTCCACATGAGTTTTGTGTGCCTCAGGCAAATTATCAGTGAAAAGTCTTGATTTCTCTTCCACTAAAATGCATAGTTTGCAGAATCCATGAGGCTTATGTCTTCGAGAAGTCTTCTTCCCTTTGCCTATCCTGGGTTGGGAGAGGTAGAGGAAATAATGTTAACAAAATTAGGCGGTAGGATAGGCCAGAAAGCACAGAAAATGCTTTACCTTCAAAAATTCTACAAAGTAAAAATTAAAAAAAAAGTTGGAGTAGACAGAGAATGAGACTGCGATAGAGACAGACAGGTACAGAGACTGGAGGCCTGGAAGGGGTCTTACAACCACACAAATTTGTGTGCTGGAGGTCAAATTATCAGTGGGAAGTCTTGATTTCTGTTCCCCCAAAATGGGTTATTTGCAGAATCCATGAGGCTTGTGTCTTCAAATAGGCCTCTTCCCTTTGCCTCCTCTGGGTTGGGAGGGGCAGAGGGAATTTTCTTTTTATAAAGAGGCGGTAGAAGGTACCTGAAAGCACAGAAAATGCTTTACCTTCAAAAATTTTACAAAGCAAAAATTTAAAAAAAGAGAGAGGAGACAGAGACCCAGACAGAGGTAGAGACAGACAGGTACAGAGACAGGAGGCCTAGAAGGGATCTTCCGACCATGCGAGTTTTGTGTGCCACAGGCAAAGTTTCAGGGAGAAGTCTTCATTTCTGTTCCCCCAAAACAGCTAGTATGCAGCATCCATGGGGATTGTGTCTTCAAGAAGGCCTCTTCCCTTTGCCTCTCCCGGTTGCAAGGAGCATAGGGAATTATGTTAACATAATAAAGCAGTAGGAGTGTCCAGAAAGCGCCGAAAATGCTTTACCTTAAAGAACTCTACAAAGCAAAAAGTTGAAAAAAGAGAGAGGAGACAGAGACACACAGGTACAGAGACAGGAGGCCTGGAAGTGGTCTTCTGAACACTTGAGTTTTGTTTGCTGGAGGCCAAATTATCAGTGGGATGACTTGAATTCTTTTCCCCCAAAATGGTTAGATTGCAGAATCCATGATGCTTATGTCTTCAAGAAGGCCTTTTTCCTTTGCCTCTCCTGGGATGGGGGGAGAGGGAATTATTTTAACAAAATAAGGTGGTACAAGTGCCCAGAAAGCACAGGAAATGCTTCACCTTAAATAATTCTACAAAGTAAAAGTTAAGAAAAAGAAAGAGGAGAAAGAGATGGAGACGGAGGTAGAGACAGACAGGAACAGAGACAGGAGGCCTGGAAGGGGTCTTCTGACCATGCAAGTTTTGTGTGTCAGAGGCCAACTTATCAGTGGGAAGTCTTGATTTCTGTTTCCCCAAAATGGCTAGTTTGAAGAATACATGAGGCTTGTGTCTTCAAGAAGGCCACTTACTTTTGCCTCTCATGGGTTGGGAGGGGCAGAAGGAATTATGTTAACAAAATAAGGCAGTAGGAGGGGCCAGAAAGTACAGAAAATGCTTTTCCTTAAAAAATTGTACAAGGCAAAAATAAAAAAAAGAGAGAGAGGGTAAAGAGACTGAGACGGAGGTAGAGATACACAGGTAAAGAGAAAGGAGCCTAGAAGGGGTCTTCCTACCATATGAGGATTGTGTGCCAAAGGCCAAATTATCAGGGGGAAGTCTTGATTTTTCTTTCCCCAAAATGGCTAGTTTGCAGAATCCATGAGACTTGTGTCTTCAAGAAGGCCTCTTCCCTTTGCCTCTCCTGGGTTGGGAGGGGCAGAGGGAATTATGTTAACAAAATAAGGCAGTAGAAGTGGCCAGAAAGCTCAGAAAATGCTTTCACTTAAAAAATTCTACAAAGCAATAATTAAAAAAACAGAGAGAAGGCAGAGACCGAGACAGTGGTAGAGACAGACAGGTACAGAGACAGGAGGTCTGGAAAGGGTCTTCCTACCACGTGAGTTTTGTGTGCTGGAGGCCAAATTATTCGTGGGAAATCTTGATTTTTCTTCCCCCAAAATGGCCAGTTTGCAGACTCTATGAGGCTTGTGTCTTCAAGAAGGCCTCTTTCCTTGGCCTTTCCTGGGTCAGGAGGGGGAGAGGGAATTGTGTTAACAAAATAAGGTGTTAGGAGGAGCCAGAAAGTGCAGAAAATGCTTTACATTAAAAAATTCTACAAAGCACCACTTAAAAAAAAGAGAGAGGAGAGAGGGACTGAGCTGGAGGTAAAGACATACAGGTATAGAGAAAGGAGGACTGGAAGCGATCTTCCGACTATGCGAGTTTTGTGTGTCGGAGACAAATTTATTAGTGAGAAGTTTTGATTTCTGTTCTCCCAATACGGCCAGTTTGGAGAATCCATGAGGCTTGTGTCTTCAAGAAGGCCTCTTCCCTTTGCCTCTCCTGGGTTGGGAGGAGCAGAGGGAGTTTTATTAACAGAATAAGGTTGTAGGAGTGGCCAGAAAGCACAGAAAATGCTTTACCTTAAAAAAATCTACAAAGAAATAAATAAAAAGAACACTTAGGAGACAGAGACCGAGACATTGTTAGAGACAGACAGGTACAGAGACAGGCGGCCTGGAGGGGGTATTCCTACCACACGAGTTTTGTGTGCCAAAGGCCAAATTATCAGTGGGAAGTCTTGATTTCTGTTCCCCCAAAATGGCAAGTTTACAGAATCATGAGGCTTGTGTCTTCAAGAAGGCCTCTTCCCTTTGCCTCTACTGGGTTGGAAGAAGGAGAGGGAATTATGTTAAAAAAATAAGTCAGTTAGAGGGGTTAGAAAGAGCAAAAAATGCTTTACCTTAAAAAATTCTACAAAGCAAAAATTTAAAAAAAAGAGAGAGGAGATGAAGAGAGACAGGTACAGATACCGGAAACCTAGAAGGGGTCTTCTGAACATGCGAATTTTGTTTGCCAGAGGCCAAATTATCAGTGGAAAGTCTTGAATTCTTTTCCCCAAAATGGCTAGTTTGCAGAATCCATGAGGCTTGTGTCTTTAAGAAGGCTGTTTTCCTTTGCCTCTCTTGGGTAGGGAGGGGGAGAGGGAATTATTTTAACAAAATAAAGTGGTAGGAGTGGTTAGAAAGCGCAGAAAATGCTTTACCTTAGAAATTTCTACAAAGCCAAAGTTAAAAAAAGAAAGAAGAGACAGAGACCAAGACGGAGGTAGAGACAGACAGTAACAGAGAAAGGAGGCAACGGAGAGGTCTTCCGACCACGTGAGGTTTGTGTACCCGAGGCAAAGTTATCAGGGGAAATTCTTGATTTTTGTTCTCAAAAAATGGCTAGTTTGCAGTATCCATGAGGCTTATGTCTTTGAAAATGCCTCCTGCTTTAGCCTCTCCTGGGTTGGGAGAGAGAAAGGGAATTATGATAACAAAATAAGACAGTAGGAGAGGTCAGGAAATGCAGAAAATGCTTTACTTTAAAAAATTCTACAAAGGAAAAATTAGAAAAAAAAGAGAGGAGACAGAGACTGTGATGGAGGTAGAGACAGACAGGTACAGAGACAATAGGCCTGGATGGGGTCTCCTTACCACGTGAGGTTTGTGTGCCAGAAGCCAAATTATCAGTGGGAAGTCTGGATTTCTGTTCCCCCATAATGGCTAGTTTGCAGAATCCATGAGGATTGTGTCTTCTAAAAGGCCTCTTCCCTTTGCATCTCCTACGTTGTGAGGGGGAGAGGGAATTATGTTAACAAAATGAGGTGATAGGAGAGGACACAAAGCAGCGAAAATTCTTTACCTTAAAAAATTTTCCAAAGCAAAAATTAAAAAAAAAAACAAAAGAGAGAGGAGAAAGAGACTGAGATGGGGGAAGAGACAGACAGGTTCAGAGAAAGGATTCCTGAAAGGGATCTTCCGACCACAAAAGTTTTGTGTGCCAGAGACCAAATTATCAGTGGGAAGTCTTGATTTTTGTTCCCACAAAATGGCTAGTTTCCAGAATCCATGAGGCTTATGTCTTCAAGAAGGCCTCTTCCTTTTGCCTCTTCTGGGATGGGGGGAGGAGAGGGAATTATGTTAACAAAATAAGGCAGTAGGAGGGGCCACAAAGTGCAGAAAATGCTTTACCTTAAAAAATTCTACAAAGCAAAAATTAAAAAAAAGAAAGGAGAAAGAGACTGAGATGGAGGTAGAGACATACAGGTACAGAGACAAGAGGCCAGGGAGGGTTCTTCAGACCACACATGGTTTGTGTGCCAGAGGCCAAATTATCAGTGAGAAGTCTTGATTTTTGTTCCCCCGAAACAGCTAGTTTGCAAAATCCATGAGGTTTGTGTCTTCAAGAAGGCCTCTTCCCTGTGCCTCTCCTGGGTTGGGAGGGGCAGAGGGAATTATGTTAATAAAATAAGGGGTAGGAGTGGCCAGAAAGTGCTGAAAATGCTTTACCGTAAAAAATTCTACAAAGCAATAATTAGAAAAACAGAGAGGAGGCAGAGACCGAGGCAGTGGTAGACACAGACTGGTACAGAGACAGGAGGCCTGGAAAGGGTCTTCCTACCACACAAATTTTGTGTGCAGGTGGCCAAAATATCGGTGGGAAGTAGAGACTTTTGTTCCCCCAAAATGGCAATTTTGTAGAATCATGAGGCTTGTGTCTTCAAGAAGGCCTATTTCCTTTGCCTCTCCAGTGTTGGGGGAAGGAGAGGGAATTATGTTAAAAAAAAATAAGGCGGTATGAGGGCTCAGAAAGCGTAGAAAATGCTTTACCTTAAAAAGTTCTGCAAAGCAAAAATTTAAAAAATGAGAGAGGAGACAAAGACAGACAGGTACAGGGACAGGAGGCCTGGAAGGGGTCTTCCCAACACACGAGTTTTGTTTGCCGGAGGTGAAATTATCAGTGGGAAGTCTTGAATTCTTTTCCCCCAAAATGGCTAGTTTACAGAATCCATGAGGCTTGTGTCTTCAAGAAGGCCCTTTTCCTTTGCCTCTCCTGGGTTGGGAGAGGGTGAGAGAATTATTTTAACAAAATAAGGTGGTAGGAGCGGCCAGAAAGCGCAGAAATTGCCTTACCTTAAAAATTTCTACAAAGCAAAGTTAAAAAAAAGAAAGAAAAGACAGAGACTGACACAAAGGTAGAGACAGACAGGAACAGAGACAGGAGGTCTGCAAGGGGTCTTCCAACCATGCGAGTTTTGTGTGCCAGAGGCCAAATTATCAGTGAGAAATCTTGATTTCTTTTCCCCCAAAACGTCTAGTTTGCACAATCCATGAGGCTTGTGTCCTCAAGAAGGCCTCTTCCCTTTGCTTCTTCTGGGTTGGGAGGGGAGGAGGGAATTATGTTAACAAAATAAGGCGGTAGGAAAGGTTAGAAAGCACAGAAAAGGCTTTACCTTAAAAAATTCTACAAAGGAAAAATTAGAAAAAAGAGAGAGGAGACAGATACCGTGATGGAGGTAGAGACAGAAAGGAAAAGAGACAGGAGGCCTAGATGGTGTCTTATTACCACATGAGGTTTGTGTCCCTGAGGACAAATTATCAGTGGGAAGTCTTGATTTCTGTTCCCCCCAATGGCTAGTTTTCAGAATCCTTGAGGCTTGTGTCTTTGAGAAGGCGTCTTCCCTTTGCCTCTCCTGGGCTGGGAGGGAGAGAGGGAATTATCTTAACAAAATAAGGCAGTAGGAGGGGCCAGCAAGTGCAGAATATGGTTCATTTAAAAAATTCTGCAAAGCAAAAATTAAAAAATAAAGAGAGAGGAGACAGAGACTGAGACGGGGGTAGAGACTGACATGTTCAGAGATAGGATCCTGAAAGGGTTCTTCCGACCACGCGAGTTTTGTTTGCCAGAGCCCAAATTATCAGTGGGAAGTCTTGAATTCTTTTCCCCAAAAATGGTTAGATTGCAGAATCCATGAGGCTTGTGTCTTCAAGAAGACCTTTTTCCTTTGCCTCTCCTGGGTTGGGAGGGGCAGAGGGAATTATTTTTAACAAAATAAAATGGTTTGAGTGGTCAGAAAGCACAGAAAATGCTTTACCTTAAATAATTCTACAAAGTAAAAATTAAAAACAAGAAAGAGGAGAAAGAGACCTAGACAGAGGTAGAGACAGACAGAAACAGAGACAGGAGGCCTGGAAGGGGTCTCTGACCATGAGAGTTTTGTGTGCCAGAGGCCAAATTATCAGTGGGAACTCTTGATTTCTGTTCCCCCAAAGCAGCTAGTTTGCAGAATCCATGAGGCTTGTGTCTTCTAGAAGGCCACTTCCTTTTGCCTCTCCTGGGTTGGGAGGGGCAGAGGAAATTATGTTAACAAAATAAGGCGGTAGGACGGGCCAGAAAGCACACAAAATGCTTTTCCTTAACAAATTGTACAAGGCAAAAATTAAAATAAGAGAGAGGATAAAGAGACCGAGACGGAGGTAGAGACAGACAGGTACAGAGACAGGAGGCCTGGAAGGGGTTTTCCTACCACATGAGGATTGTGTGCCGAAGGCCAAATTATCAGGGGGAAGTCTTGATTTTTCTTCCCCCAAAATGGCTAGTTTGCAGAATCCATGAGGCTTGTGTCTTCAAGAAGTCCTCTTCCCTTTGCCTCTCCTGGGTTGGGAGGGGCAGAGGGAATTATGTTAACAAAATAAGGGGGTAGAAGTAGCCAGAAAGCACAGAAAATACTTTTCCTTAAAAAATTCTACAAAGCAATAATTATAAAAACAGAGAGGAGGCAGAGACCGAGACAGTGGTAGAGACAGACTGGTACAGAGACAGGAGACCTAGAAGGTGTCTTCTGACCATGCGAGGTTTTTGTGCCACAGGCAAAGTATCAGGGGGAAGTCTTCATTTCTGTTCTTCTGAAACGGCTAATATGCCGAATCCATGAGGCTTGTGTCTTCAAGAAGGCCTCTTCCCTTTACCTCTCCAGGTTGGGAGGGGCAGAGGAAATTATGTTAACATAATAAGGGTCCAGAAAGTGCAGAAAATGCTTTACATTAAAAAATTCTTCAAAGCAAAGTTAAAAAAAGAGAGAAGAGACAGAGATCGAGACAGAGGTAGAGACAGACAGGTACAGAGACAGGATCCCTGGAAAGGTCATTCTACCACGAGAGTTTTGTGTGTCACAGGCCAAATCATCAGTGGGAAGTCTTGATTTCTCTTTCCCCAAAATGGCAAGTTTGCAGAATCCATGAGGTTTGAGTCTTCGAGAAGCCCTCTCTCCTTTGCCTCTTCTTGGTTCGGAGAAGCAGAGGGAATTATGTTAACAAAATAACTGGGTATGAGGGACCAAAGAGTGCAGAAAATGCTTTACTTTAAAAAATTCTATAAGTCAAAAATTAAAAGAAAGAGAAAGGAGACAGATACCGAGATGGAAGTAGAGACAGAAAGGTACAGAGACAGGAAGCCTGGAAGGGGTCTTACTACCATGCGAGTTTTGTGTTCGGAGGCCAAATTATCAGTGGGAAGTCTTCATTTCTGTCCCCCCACAATGGCTAGTTTGCAGAATCCAAGAGCCTTGTGTCTTCGAGAAGGCCACATCCCTTTGAATCTCCTGGGTTGGGCGAGAGAGAAGGAGTTATGTCAACAAAATAATGGGATAGGAGGGGCCAGAAAGTTCAGAAAATGCTTTATCTTAAAATATTCTACAAAGCAAAAATTATAAAAAAGACAGGAGACGAAGGTTGAGACAGACCCATACAGAGACAGGAGGCCTAGAAGGTGTCTTCCTACCACATGATGATTGTGTGCCAGAGGCCAAATTATCAGTGGGAAGTCTTGATTTTTCTTCCCCCAAAATGGCTAGTTTGCAGAATCCATGAAGCTTGTATCTTCAAGAAGGCCTCTTCCCTTTTCTTCTCCTGGATTGGGAGGGGGAGTGGGAATTATTTTAACAAAATAAGGCGGTAGGTGGGGTCAGAAAGTGCAGAAAATGCTTTACCTTCAAAAATTCTACAAAGTAAAAGTTTAAAAAAAGATAGAGGAGACAGAGAAAGACAGGTACAGAGACAAGAGGCCTGGAAGAGGTCTTCCAAACACGCTAGTTTTGTGTGCCAGAGGCCAAAATATTTGTGGGAAGTCATGATTTCTGTTCCCCCCAAATGGCTTTTTTTTGCAGCATCCTTGAGGCTTGTATCTTCTAAAAGGCCTCTTCCCTTTGCCTCTCCTTGTATGGGAGGGAGCGAGGGAATAATTTTAACAAAATAAGGTGATACAAGGTGAGAGAAAGCACAGAAAATGTTTTACCTTAAAAGATTCTAAAAAGAAAAAAATTAAAAAAAAGAGAAGAGACAGAGACCGAGACAGAGGTATAAACAGACAGGTACAGAGAAAGGAGGCCTGATGGGGTCTTACAACCAAGCGAGTTTTGTGGGCCAGAGGCCAAATTATCAGTGGAAAGTTTTGATTTCTATTCCCTCTAAATGGCTACTTTGCAGAATCCTTGAGGCTGGTATCTTCTAAAAAGCCTACTTTCTTTGCCTCTTCAGGGTTAGGAGAGAGAGAGGGAATTATTTTAACTAAATAAGGCAGTACGAGGTGCCAGAAAGCACAGAAAATGCTTTACCTTAAAAAATTCTCTAAAGAATAAATTAAAACAAATGAGAGAGGAGACAGAGACCGAGACAGAGTTAAAGACAGACAAGTTCAGAGACAAGAGGCCTGGAAGGGGTCTTCCTACCATGTGAGTTTTGTGTGCTGGAGGCCAAATGATCAGAAGTCTTGATTTCTGTTTGATGGCTAGTTTGCAGAACCCATGAGGCTTGTGTCTTCAAGAAGACCTCCTCCCTTTGCCTCTCCTGGGTTGCGAGGGGGAGATGGAATAAGTTTAACAAAATAAGTTGGTAGGAAGACCCAGAAAGCACAGAAAATGCTTTACCTTAAAATATTCTAAAAAGCAAAAATTAAAGAAAAGAGAGAGGAGACAGAGACCGAGACAGAGGAAGAGACAGACTGGTACAGATACAAGAGTCCTGGAAGGGGTATTCCTACCATGCTTGTTTTGTGTGCCAGAGGCCAAATTATCAGTTGGATGTCTTGATTTCTGTTTTCCAAAAATCACTAGTTTGCAGAATCCATGAGGCTTGTGTCTTCAAGATGGCCTCTTCCCTTTGCCTCTCCTTGGTTGGGAGAAGGAGCGGGTATTATTTTAACAAAATAAGGCGGTAGTTGTGGCCGTAAAGCACAGAAAATGCTTTACCTTAAGGAATTCTAAATAAAAAAAATAATTAAAAAGAGAGAGGAGAGAGAGACCGAGACACATTAGAGACAGACAAGAACAGAGACAAAAGGCCTGGAAGGGGTCTTCCTACCACTCGAGTTTTGTGTGCCATGGCCAAATTATCAATGGAAAGTCTTGATTTCTGTTCCCCCAAAATGGCTAGTTTACAGAATCCATGAGAATTTTGTCTTCAAGAAGCCCTCTTCCCTTTCCCTCTCCTGGATTGGGAGGGGAAGAGGAAATAATTTTTACAACATAAGGCGGTAGGTATGGCTAGAAAGCGCAGAAAATGCTTTACCTTAAAAAATTCTAAATAGCAAAAATTAAAAATAGAGAAGAGACAGAGACTGAGACAGAGGTAGAGACAGAAAGGTAGAGAGACAGGAAACTGGAAGAAGTCTTACAACCATGAGAATTTTGTGTGCCGGAGGCCAAATTATCAGTGGGAAGTCTTGATTTCTGTTGCCCCAAATGGCTATTTTGCAGAATACTTGAGGCTTGTATCTTCTAGTAGGACTCTTCCCTTTGCCACTCCAGGGTTAGGAAGGGGAATGGGAATTATTTTAACAAAATAAGGGGGTAGGAGGTGCCAGAAAGCACAGAAAATGCTTTACCTTAAAAATTTCTCAGAAGAAATAATTAAAACAAACGAGAGAGGAGACAGAGACCAAGACAGAGTTAAAGACAGACAGGTCCAGAGACAGGAGGCCTGGAAGAAGTCTTCCTACCACACGAGTTTTATGTGCCTGAGGCCAAATTATCAGTGGGAAGTCTTGATTTCTGTTCCCCCTAAATGGTTAGTTTGCCGAATCCATGAGGATTTTGTCTTCAAGAAGGCCCCTTCCCTTTGCCTCTCCTGGTTTGGGAGGGGGAGAGGAAATAATTTTAACAAAATAAGGCAGTAGTAAGAGCCAGAAATCACATAAAATCCTTTACCTTAAAATATTCTAAAAAGAAAATATTAAAAAAAGAGAGAGGAGATAGAGACTGAGACAGAGGAAGAGACAGACTGGTAGAGATACAGGAGTCCTGGAAGGGGTCTTCCTACCACAGTAGTTTTGTGTGTCAGAGGCTAAATTATCAGTGGGAAGTCTTGATTTCTGTTCCCCAAAAATGACTCGTTTGCACATTCCATGAGGCTTGTGTCTTCAAGATGGCCTCTTCCCTTTGCCTCTCCTGGGATGGAAGAAGGATAGGTTATTATTTTAACAAAATAAGGCGGTAGGTGTGGCCGTAAAGCATAGAAAATGCTTTACCTTAAAATATTCTTAATAGAAAAAAATAATTAAAAAAAGAAAGAGCCAGAGACCGAGACACATTAGAGACAGACAAGAACAGAGACAAAAGGCCTGGAAGAGGTCTTCCTACCACACGAGTTTTGTGTGCCGTGGGCCAAATTATCAATGGAAAGTCTTGATTTCTGTTCCCCCAAAATGGCTACTTTGCAGAATCCATGAGGATTTTGTCTTCAAGAAGGCCTCTTCCTTTTGCCTCTCCTGGATTTGGAGGGGGAGAGGGAATTATTTTTACAATATAAGGCGTTAGGTGTGGCCAGAAAGCACAGAAAATGCATTACCTTAAAAAATTCTAAATAGCAAAAATTTAAAAAAAAAAAGAATAGACAGAGACCAAGACAGAGGTAGAGACAGAAAGGTAGAGAGACTGGAGGCCTTGAAGAGGTTTTCAAACCACTAGAATTTTATGTGCCAGAGACCCAATTATCAGTGGAACATTTTGATTCCTGTTCCCCCAAAATAGGTATTTTGCAGAATCCTTGAGGTTTGTATCTTCTAGAGGGCCTCTTCTCTTTGCCTCTCCTGGGTTGGGAGGGAACAAGGGAATAAATTTAACAAAATAAGGTGATAGGAATGGCCAGAAAGCACAGGAAATGCTTTACTTAAAAAACTCTATAAAGCAAAATTTAAAAAAAGAGAGGATACAGAGACCGAGACAGAGGAAGAAACAGACAGGTACAGATATAGGAGTCCTGGAAGATGTCTTCCTTCCATGCTAGTTTTGTGTGCCAGAGACCAAATTATCAGTGGCATGTCTTATTTCAGTTCCCCCAATATGGCTATTTTGTAGAATCCATTAGGATTGTGTCTTCATGATGGCCTCTTCCCTTTGCCTCTCCTATTTTGGGAGAAGTAGAGGAGTTATTTTAACAAAATAAGGCAGTAGGTGTGGCCGTAAAGCACAGAAAATGATTTACCTTAAAAAATTCTTAATAGCAAAAATTAGAAAAAGAGAGAAGAGGCAGAGACCTCCTCTGACAGAGGAAGAGACATGCAGGTACAGATACAGAAGTCCTGGAAGGGGTTTTCCTACCACGCTAATTTTCTGTGCCAGTGGCCGAATTATCAGTGAAAAGTTTTGATTTCTGTTCCCCCAAAATGGCTAGTTTGCAGAATCCATGAGGCTTGTGTGTTCAGGAGGGGGTCTTTACTTTGACTCTCCTAGGTTGGGAGAAGGAGAGGGAATTATTTTAACAAAATAAGGTGGTAGGAGGCTCCAGAAAGTGCACAAAATGTTTTACCTTACAAGATACTATAATCAAAAATTTTAAAAAAATGAGAGAGGAGAAAGGGACCGAGACAGAGGAAGAGATAGACAGATAGAGAGACAGGAGGCCTGGAAGGGGTCTCCCAACAACGCGAGTTTTGTGTACCAGAGGCCAAATTATCAGTGGGAAGTCTTGATTACTGTTCCCCCCAAATGGCTAGTTTGCAGAATCCATGAGGCTTGTGTCTTCAAGAAGGCCTCTTCCTTTTGCCTCTCCGGGGTTGGTAGAAAGAGAGGGAATTATTTTAACAAAATAAGGCAGTAGGTGTGGCCAGATAGCACAGATAATACTTTACCTTAAAAAATTCTAAATAGCAAAATTTTAATAAAAAATATAGAGAGGAGACGGAGACCGAGAAACAGCGACAAACAAGCACACAGACAGGAGGCCTGGAAGGAATCTTCCTGCCATGCAAGTTTTGTGTGCCAGAGGTCAAATTATCAGTGAGAAGTCTTGATTTCTGTTACCCCAAAATGGCTGGTTTGCAGAATCCAACAGGCTTGTGACTTTTAGAAGCCTCTTCCCTTTGCCTCTCCTGTGTTGGGAGAAGGAGATGAAAATATTTTAACAAAATAAGGCTGTAGGAGGCTCCAGACAGTGCACAAACTGCTTTATCTTAATATATTCTACAAAGCAAAAATTTAAAAAAATGAGAGAGGAGACAGGGACTGAGACAGAGGTAGAGACAGACAGGTAGAGAAACAGGAGGCCTGGAAGGGGTCTTCCAACCATGTGAGTTTTGTGTGCCTGAGGCCAAATTATCAGTGGGAAGTTTTGATTTCTCTTCTCCCAAAATGGCTATTTTGCAGAGTCCTTGAGGCTTGTATCTTCTAGAGGGCCTCTTCCCTTTGCCTCTCCAGGGTTGGGAGAAGGAGAGGGGATTATTGTAACAAAATAAGGCGGTAGGAGGTGCCAGAAAGCACAGAAAATGCTTTACCTTAAACAATTTTCAAAAGAAAAAATTAAAGCAAAAGAGAGAGGAGACAGAGACCAAGACAGAGATAAAGAGAGACAGGTATAGAGACAGGAGGTCTGGTAGGGGTCTTCCTACCACGTGAGTTTTGTGTGCTGGAGACCAAATTATCAGATCGAAGTCTTGATTTCTGTTCCCACAAAATGGCTAGTTTGCAGAATCCATGAGGCTTGTGTCTTCAAGAAGGCCTCCTCCCTTTGCCTCTCCTGGGTTGGGAGAAGGAGATGGAATTATTTTAACACTATAAGGTGGTAGGTGTGGCCAGAAATCACAGAAATTGCTTTATGTTAAAAAGTTCTAAATAGCAAAAATTAATAAAATAAAGAGAGAGGAGACAGAGACCGAGAAACAGTTAGAGAAAGACAAGCACAGAGACAGGAGTCCTGGAAGGGGTCTTCCTACCACATGAGTTTTGTGTGACATAGGCTAAATTATCAGTGAGAAGTCTTGATTTCTGTTCCCCCAAAATGGCTATTTTACAGAATCCATGAGGATTTTGCATTCAAGCAGGCCTCTTCCCTTTACTTCTCCTGGATTGAGAGGGGGAGAGGGAATTATTTTTACAACATAAGGCGGTAGGTGTGGCCAGAAAGCACAGAAAATGCTTTACCTTAATAAATTCTAAATAGCAAAAAATAAAGAAAAGGAGATGAGACAGAGACCGAGACAGAGGTAGAGACAGAAAGGTATAGAGACAGGAGGCCTTGAAGGAGTCTTCCTACCAGGCGAATTTTGTGTGCTGGAGGCCAAATTATCAGTGGGAAGTCTTGATTTCTTTTCCCCCAAAATGGCTAGTTTGCTGAATCCAGGAGGCTTGTGTCTTCAATAAGGCCTCTTTCCTTTGCCTCTTTTGGGTTGGGAGGGAAAGAGGGAATAATTTTAACAAAATAAGGCAGTAAGATGGGCTAGAAAGCACAGAAAATGCTTTACCTTAAAAAATTCTAAAAAGGAAAAATTAGAAAATAGAGAAAGGAGACAGAGACTGAAACAAATGAAGAGACAGGCTGGTATGGATACAGTAGACCTGGAAGGAGTCTTCATACCACACTAGTTTTTTGTGGCAGAGGCCAAATTATCAGTGGGAAGTCTTGAGTTCTGTTCCACAAAAATGAATAGTTTGCAGAATCCATGAGCCTTGTGTCTTCAAGATGGCCTCTACCCTTTTCCTCTCCTGGGTTGGGAGAAGGAGAGGGAATTATTTTAACAAAATAATGCAGTAGGTGTGGCCGGAAAGCACAGAAAATGCTTTACCATAAAAAATTCTGAATAGAAAATATTAATAAAAAAAGAGAGAGAAGACAGAGACTGAGACAAAGTTAGAGACAGACAAGAACAGAGACAAAAGGCCTGGAAATGGTGTTCCTACTATGTGAGTTTTTTGTGCCCAAGGCCAAATTATCAATGGAAATTCTCGATTTCTGTTCCTCCAAAATGGCTAGTTTGCAGAATCCATGAGGATTTTGTCTTCAAGAAGACCTCTGCTCTTTTCCTCTCCTGGATTGGGAGGTTTGGAAGGAATTATATTTACAACATAAGGTAGAAGGTATAGCCAGAAAGACACAAAAAATGCTTTACCTTAAAAAATTCTAAATAGCAAAAATTAAGTAAAAAAAAAGAGACGAGACAGAAATCGAGACAGAGGTAGAGAAAGAAAGGTACAGAGACAGGAGGCCTAGAAAGGGTCTCCCTACCATGGGAGTTTTGTGTGTCGGAGGCCAAATTATCAGTGGGAAGTCTTGATTTCTGTTCCCCCAAAATGGCTACTTTGCCGAATCCAAGAGGCCTGTGTCTTCAAGAATACCTCTTCCCTTTGCCTCTAGTGGGTTGGGAGGGAGAGACAGAATAATTTTAATGAAATAAGGCAGTAGGAAGGGCAAGAAAGCGCAGAAAATGCTTTACCTTAAGAAATTCTAAAAAGCTAAAATTAAAATAAATAGAGAGGAGTCAGAGACTGTGACAGAGGAAGAGACAGACAGGTACAGTTACAGGAGTTCTCGAAAAGGTCTTCCTTCCATGCTAGTTTTGTGTGCCAGAGGCCAAATTATCTGTGGGATGTCTTGATTTCTGTTCCCCCAATATGGCTAGTTTACAGAATCTATGAGGCTGTGTCTTAAAGAATCCCTCTTTCCTTTGCCTCGCTTGGATTGGGAAAAAATAAAGAGGGAATTATTTTAACAAAATAAGGCAGTAGGTGTGTCCCAAAAGCACAGAAAATGCTTTACCTTAAAAAATTCTAAAGAGCAAAAATTAATTTAAAAAGAGAGAGGAGATAGAGACTAAGACACAGTTAGAGAAATACAAGAACAGAGACTAATGGCCTGTAAGGGGTCTTCCTATCATGTGAGGTTTGTGTGCTGGAGGCTGAACTATAAATGGAAATTCTTGATTTCTGTTCCCCCAAAATGGTTGGTTCGCAGAATCCATGAGAATTTTGTCTTCAAGAAGGACTCTTCCCTTTGCCTCTCCTGGGTATGGAAGTGTAGAGAAAATTATTTTTACAACATAAGGTGGTAGGTATGGCCAGAAAGTGCAGAAAATGCTTTACCTTAAAAAAATTGTAAATAGCAAAAATTTTAAAAAAAAGAGAAGAGACAGAGACTGAGACAGAGGTAGAGACAGAAAGGTACAGAGACAGGAGGCCTGGAAGAAGTCTTCCTACCATGGGAGCTTTGTGTGCCAGAGTCCAAATTATCAGTGGGAAGTCTTGATTTCTGTTCCCCCAAATGGCTAGTTTGCAGAATCCATGAGTCTTGTTTCTACAAGAAGTCCTCCTCCCTTTGCCTCTACTGGGTTGGCAGGGGGAGAGAAAATAATTATAACAAAATAAGGTGGTAGGAAGTGCCAGAAGAGGCAGAAAATGGTAACCTTAAATAATTCTAAAAAGGTAAAATTAAAATAAAGAGAGAGGAGACAGACACTGAGACAGAAGAAGAGACAGACAGGTACAGATACAGGAGTCCTGGAAAAGGTCTTCCTACCACGCTAGTTTTGTGTTCCAGAGGCCAAATTATCAGTGGGGTGTCTTGATTTCTGTTCCCCCATTATGGCTAGTTTGCATAATCAATGTGGCTTGTGTCTTCAAGAAGGTCTCTTCCCTTTTCCTCTCCTGGGTTGTGCAAAGGAGAGGGAATTATTTTAACAAAATAAGGTGGTAGGTGTGACCAGAAAGCACAGAAAATGCTTTACCTTAAAATTCTAAATAGCAAAAATTAATAAAAAAAAAATAGAGAGTAGATAGAGACTGAGACACAGTTAGAGACAGACAAGTACACAGACATGAGGCCTGGAAGAAGGCTTCCTATCATGCGAGTTTTGTGTCCCAGAGGCAAAATTATCAGTGAGAAGTCCAGATTTCTGTTACACCAAAATGGCTAGTTTGCCGAATCCATAAGGCTTGAATCTTCCAGAAGGCCTCTTCCCATTTTCTCTCTGGGGTTGGGCGGGGGAGAGGGAAATATTTTGAAAAAATAAGGCGGTAAGAGGCTCCAGAAAGTGCACAAAATGCTTTAACTTAAAAGTTTCTAAAAAGCAAAAATTAAAACAAATGAGAGAGGATACTGTGACTGAGACAGAGGTAGAGACAGTCAGTTAGAGAGAAAGGAGAACTGGAAGGGGTCTTCTAACCACGTGAGTTTTGTGTGCCAGAGGCTAAATTATCAGTGGGAAGTCTTGATTTCTGTTTCCCCAAAATGGCTATTTTGCAGAATCCTTGAGGCTTGTATCTTCTAGAAGACCTCTTCCCTTTGCCTCTCCTGGGGTGGGAGTGAGAGAGGAAATTATTTTAACAAAATAATGTTGTAGGAGGTGCCAGAAACCACAAAAAATGCTTTACCTTAAAAAATACTCAAAAGAAAAAATTAAAACAAAAGATAGAGAAAACAGAGACTGAGACAGAGTTAAAGACAGACAGTCCCAGAGACAGGAGGCCTGGAAGGGGTCTTCCTACCATGTGAGTTTTTTGGGCCAGAATCCGTGAGGCTGTGTCTTCAAGAAGGGCTCTTCCCTTTGCCTCTCCTTGGTTGGGAGAAGGAGATGAAAATATTTTAAGAAAATAGGGCAGTACGTGTGGCTGGAAAGCACAGAAAATGCTTTACCTTAAAAAACTCTATATAGAAATAATTAATAAAAAAAGAGAGAGTAGACAGAGACCGAGAAAGAGTTAGAGACAGACAAACACAAAGACAGAAGGCCTGGAATGGGTCTTCCTACCACGCGAGTTTTGTGTGCTGGAGGCCAAATTATCAGTGCAAAGTCTTGGTTTATGTTCCCCCAAAATGGCTAGTTTGCAGAATCCATGAGGATTTTTTCTTCAACAAGGCCTCTTCCCTTTGTTTCTCCTGGATTGTGAGGGGGAGAGGGAATTATTTTTCAAACATAAGACGGTGGGTGTGGACAGAAAGCGAAGAAAATGCTTTACCTTAAAATATTCTAAATAGCAAAAATTTAAAAAAAAGAGACGAGACAGAGGTAGAGACAGGAAAGTACAGAGACAGGAGGCTTGGGAGGGGTCTTTCAACCTCACGAGTTTTATGTACCAAAGGCCAAACTATCAGTGGGAAGTCTTGATTTCTGCTCCCACAAAATGGCTATTTTGCAGAATCTTTGAGGCTTGTATCTTCAACAAAGCCTCTTCCCTTTACTTCTCCTGGGTTGGAAGGGGGAGAGGAAATAATTTTAACAAAATAAGGCGGTAGGAAGGGCTGGAAAGCACAGAAAATGCTTTACCTTAAAAAATTCTAAAAGCAAAAATTAAAAAAAGAGAGAGGAGACAGAGAACGAGACAGAGAAAGAGATAGACAGGTACAGATACAGGAGTCCTGGAAGGGGTCTTCCTACCATGATAGTTTTGTGTGCCAGAGGCCAAATTATCAGGGGGATGTCTTGATTTCTGTTCCCCCAAAATGGCTAGTTTGCAGAATCCTTGAGGCTTGTGTCTTTAAGAAGGCCTCTTCCCTTTGCCTCTCCTAGGTTGGTAGAAGAAGTGGGAATTATTTTAACAAAATAAGATGATAGAAGTGGCCAGAAAGCACAGAAAATGCTTTACCTTAAAAGATTCTAAAAAGCAAAAATTAATTAAAATAATAGAGAGGAGATAGAGACCCAGACACAGTTAGAGACAGACAAGCACACAGACTGGAGGCCTGGAAGGAGTCATCCTACCACGTGAGTTTTGTGTGCCGGAGGCCAAATTATCAGTGAGAAGTCTTGATTTCTGTTAGCCCAAAATGGCTTCGTTGCAAAATACATGAGGTTTTTCTCTTCAAGAAGGCCTCTTTCCTTTGCCTCTCTTGGGTTGGGAGGAGGAGAGGGAAATATTTAATAAAATAAGGTGGAAGGAGGCTCCAGAATGTGCACAAAATGCTTTACCTTAAAAGATTCTAAAGAGCAAAAATTAAAACAAAAGCTGAGGCAGTGTTAAAGACAGACAGGTCCAGAGACAGGAGGTCTGGAAGGTGTCTTTCTACCATGCGAGTTTTGTGTGGCAGAGGCCAAATTATCAGTGGGAAGTCTTGATTTCTGTTCCCCCAAAATGACTAGTTTGCCGAATCCATGAGGCTTGTGACTTCAAGAAGGCCTCTTCCCTTTGCCTCTCCTGGGTTGGGAGAAGGAGAGGGAATTATTTAACAAAATAAGGTGGTAGCTGTGGCCAGAAAGCACAGAAAATGCCTTACCTTAAAAAATTCTAAAAAGCAAAAATTAATAAAAAAAAGAGAGAGGAGACAGAGACCGAGACACAGTTAGAGAAAGACAAGCAAAGAGACAGGTGGCCTGGAAAGGGTATTCCTACAATGGGAGTTTTGTGTGCCGAAGGTCAAATTATCAGTGGAATGTCTTGATTTCTGTTCCCCCAAAATCACTAGTTTGCAGAATCCATGAGGATTTTTTCATCAAAAGGGCCTCTTCCTTTGGCTTCTCCTGGATTGGTAGAGGAGAGGGAATTAATTTTACAATATAATGCGGTAAGTGTGGCCAGAAAGTGCAGAAATGGCTTTATCTTAAAAAATTCTAAATAGCAAAAATTAAAAAAAAGGAGACTAGACAGAGACTAAGACAGAGGAAGAGACAGAAACGTACAGAGACAAGAGGCCTGGAAGAGGTCTTACTACCACGGGAGTTTTGTGTGCTGGAGGCCAAAATATCAGTGGAAAGTCTTGATTTCTGTTTCCCCAAAATGGCAAGATTGCTGAATATTGAAGGCTTGTGTCTTCAAGAAGGCATCTGCCCTTTGCCTCTCCTGGGTAGTGAGGGGGAGAGGGAATAATTTTAACAAAATAAGATGGTAGGTGTGGCTGGAAAGCACAGAAAATGCTTTAACTTTAAAAATTCTAAAAAGCAAAAATTAAAAAAAAAGAAAGGAGACAGAAACCAAGACAGAGAAAGAGACAAGCAAGTACAAATACAGGGGTCCTGGAAGTGGTCTTCCTACCACAACAATTTCTTGTGGCAGAGCCCTAATTATCAGTGGGATGTCTTGATTTCTGTTCCCCAAAAATGAATAGTTTGGAGAATCCATGAGGCTTGTGTCTTCAAGAAGGCCTCTTCCCTTTTCCTCTCCTGGGTTTGAAGAAGGAGAGGGAATTATTTTAACAAAATAAGATGGTAGATGTGGCCAGAAAGCACAGAAAATGCTTTACCTTAAAAAATTCTAAATAGCAAAAATTAAAAAAAAAAAATAGAGAGGAGATAGAGACCGAGACACAGTTAGAGACAGACAAGCATATAGATAGGAGGCCTGGAAGGGGTCTTCTTACCACGCAAGTTTTTTGTGCCAGAGGCCAAATTATCAGTTTGAAGTCTTGAATTCTGTTCCCCCAAAATGGCTAGTTTGCAGAATCCATGAGGCTTGTGTCTTCAAGAAGGCCTCTTCCCTTTGCCTCTCCTTGGCTGTGAGCAGGAGAGGGAAATATTTAACAAAATAAGGCAGTAGGAGGCTCCAGAAAGTGCAGAAAATGCTTTATCTTAAAAGATTCTAAAAAGTAAAAGTTAAAACTGAGGAGAGAGTAGACAGATACTGAGGCAGTGTTAAAGACAGACAGGTCCAGAGACAGAAGTCCTAGAAGGGGTCTTCCTACCATGTGAGTTTGCTATGCCGGAGGCCAAATTATCAGTGGGAAGTCTTGATTTCTGTTCCCCCTAAATGGCTAGTTTGTAGAATCCATGAGGCTTGTGTCTTCAAGAAGGCCTCTTCCCTTTGCCTCTCCTGGGTTGGGAGAAGGAGAGGAAATTATTTTAACAAAATAAGGCAGTAGATGTGTCCGGAAAGCACAGAAAATGCCTTACCTTAAAAAATTCTAAAAAGCAAAAATTAATAAAAAAAAAAGAGAGAGAGAGGAGACGGAGACCAGGACACAGTTAGAGAAAGACAAGCAAAGAGACAGGAGGCCTGGAGGGGGTATTCCTACCACCCGAGTTTTTTGTGCCGGAGGTCAAATTATCATTGGAATATCTTGATTTCTGTTCCCCAAAAATGGCTAGTTTGCAGAATCCATGAGGTTTTGTCTTCAAGAAGGCCACTTCCCTTTGCTTCTCCAGGATTGGGAGTGGGAGAGGGAATTACTTTTACAAAATAAGGCGGTAGGTGTGGCCAGATAGTGCAGAAAATGCTTGACCTTAAAAAATTCTAAAAATCAAAAATTAAAAAAAAAGAGACGAGACAGAGACTGAGACAGAGGAAGAGACAGAAAGGTACAGAGACAAGAGTCCTGTAAGTCGTCTAACTACCAAAGGAGTTTTGTGTGCCGGAGGCCAAAATATCAGTGGGAAGTCTTGATTTCTGTTCCCCCAAAATTTCTAGTTTGCAGAACCCATGAGGCTTGTGTCTTCAAGACAGCCTCTTCCCTTTACCTCTAGTGGGTTGGGAGGGGGAAAGGGAATAATTTTAACAAAATAGGGCGGTAGGAAGGGCCAGAAAGCACAGAAAATGTTTTAACTTAAAATATTCTAAAAAGCAAAAATTTTAAAAAGAGAGAGTAGACATAGACCAAGACAGAGGAAGAGACAGACAGGTACAGATACAGAAGTCCTGCAAGGGGTCTTCCTACCACGTGAGTTTTTTGTGCCGGAAGTCAAATTATCAGTGAGAAATCTTGATTTTTGTTCCCCCAAAATGGCTAGTTTGCTGAATCCATGAGGCTTGTGTCTTCAAAAAGGCCTCTTCCCTTTACCTCTCCTGGGTTTGGAGAGAGAGCAAAAATTATTTTAACAAAATAAGGCTGTAGGAGGCTCTTGAAAGTGCAGACAATGTTTTACCTTAAAAGATTCTAAAAAGCAAAAATTAAAAAAATAAGAGAGGAGACAGGGACCAAGACAATGGTAAAGACAGACAGGAGGCCTGGAAGGGGTTTTCCTACCACGGGAATTTTGTGTACCAGAGGCCAAATTATCCGTGGGAAGTCTTTATTTCTGTTCCCCCAAAATGGCTATTTTGCAGAATCCTTGAGGCTTGTATCTTCTAGAATGCCTCTTCCCTTTGCCTATCCTGGGATGGGAGGGAGAGAGGGAATAATTTTAACAAAATAAGGTGTTAGGAAGGGCCAGAAAGTGCAGAAAATGCTTTACCTAAAAAAATTTTGAAAAGCAAAAATGAAAAAAAAGAGAGAGGAGGCAGAGAATGAGACAGAGGAAGAGAAAGACAGCAACAGATACAGTAGTACTGGGAGGGGTCTTCCTACAATGCTAGTTTTGTGTGCCAGAGGCCAAATTATCAGTGAGAAGTCTTGATTTCTGTTACCCCAACATGGCTACAGTGCAAAATACATGAGGCTTGTGTCTTCAAGAAGGCCTCTTCACTTAGCCTCTTCTGGGTTGGGAGGCGGAGAAGGATATATTTAACAAAATAAGGCAGTAGGAGGTTCCAGAAATTGCACAAAATGCTTTACCTTAAAATATTATAAAAAGTAAAAATTAAAACAAATGAGAGAGAAGATAGAGACCGAGGCAGTGTTAAAGACAGACAGGTTCAGATACAGAGGCTTGGAAGGGGTCTTCCTACCATGCAAGTTATGTGTGCTGGAAGCCAAATTATGAGTGGGAAGTCTTGGTTTCTGTTGCCCCAAAATGGCTAGTTTGCAGAATCCATGAGGCTTGTGTCTTCAACAAGGCCTCTTCCCTTTGCTTCTCCTAGGTTGGGAGAAGGAGAGGGAATTATTTTAACAAAATAAGGCAGTAGGCGTGTCCGGAAAGCACAGAAAATGCCTTACCTTAAAAATTCTAAAAAGCAAAAAGTAATTAAAAAAAGAGAGAAGAGACAGAGACCAAGACACAGTTAGAGAAAGACAAGCAAAAAGACAGGAGTCCTGGAAGGGGTCTTCTACCACGTGAGCTTTGTGTAACGGAGGCCAAATTATCAGTGGAATGTCTTGATTTCTGTTCCCCAAAAATGGCTATTCTGCAGAATTCTTGAGGCTTGTTTCTTCTAGAAGGTCTCTTCCCTCTGACTCTCCTGGGTTTGGAGAAGGACAGGGAATTATTTTAACAAAATAAGATGGTAGATGTGGCCAAAAAGCACAGAAAATGCTTTACCTTAAAAAAATCTAAATAGCAAAAATTAATAAAAAAAATAGAGAGGAGAGAGAGACCGAGACACAATTAGAGACAGACAAGCACACAGACAGAAGGCCTGAAAGGGGTCTTCCTACCACATGAGTTTCGTGCACCGGAGGTGAAATTATCAGTGAGAAGTCTTGATTTCTGTTGCACCAAAATGGCTATGTTGCAAAATCAATGAGTCCTGTGTCTTCAAGAAGTCCTCCTCCCTTTGCCTCTCCTTGGTTGAGAGGGAAAGAAAAAATTATTTTAACAAAATAAGGTGGTAGGAGACTCCAGAAAGCACAGAAAATGCTTTACCATAAAAGATTCTAAAAAGCAAAAATAAAAAAAAAATGAGAGAGAAGACAGGGACCGAGACAGGTAGAGACAGACAGGTAGATAGACAGGAGGCTTGGAAGGGGTCTTCCAACCACCCGAATTTTGTGTACCAGAGGCCAAATTATCAGTGGGAAGTCTTGATTTCTGTTCCCCAAAATGGCTATTTTGCAGAATCCTTGAGGCTTGTATCTTCTAGAGGGCCTCTTCCCTTTGCCTCTCATGGGTAGGGAGGGAGAGAGGAAATAATTTTAACAAAATAAGGTGGCAGGAAGGGCCAGAAAGCACAGAAAATGCTTTACCTTAAAAAATTCTAAAAAAACAAAATAAAAAAAAGTGAGAGGAGACAGAGAACGAGACAGAAGAAGGGACAGACAGGGACAGATCCGTGAGTCCTATAAGGGGTCTTCCTACCACGTGAGTTTTGTGTGCTGGAGGCCAAATTATCAGTGGAATGTCTTGATTTCTGTTCCCCCAAAATGGCTAGTTTGCAGAATCCATGAGAATTTTGTCTACAAGAAGGCCTCTTCCCTTTGCTTCTCCTGGATTGGGAGAGGGAGAGGAAATTATTTTTACAATATAAGGCGGTAAGTGTGGCCAGAAAGCGCAGAATATTCTTTACCTCAAAAAATTCTAAATAGCAAAAATTAAAAATAAAAAGACACGAGACAGAGACCAAGACATAGGAAGAGACTGAATGGTACAGAGACAAGAGGCTTGGAAGAGGTCTTACTACCATGAGAGTTTAGAGTGATGGAGGCCAAAATATCAGTGGGAAGTCTTTATTTCTGTTTCCCAAAAATGAATAGTTTGTAGAATCCATGAGGCTTGTGTCTTCAAGAAGGCCACTTACCTTTGCCTCTCCTCAGTTGGAGGGAGAGAGGGAATAATTATAACAAAATCAGGTCGTAGGAAGGGCCGGAAAGCATAGAAAATATTTTACCTTAAAAAATTCTAAAAATCGGGAACCAACAGTTAGCGTAATGGCTATGTCGCTGGACTCCCACGTAGTCGACCGCGGTTCGCGTCTCAGACCCGGTGGCTTACAACTCACGCTGGGTGCGTGTGCGTGCGTGCCCAAGATCCCGAGAGGAGAATGGAGGAAAAGGGATTGCGGCGTGACCATCCCCCCTGGGGGGGTGATTTCTCGCTTTCTGTCTCTATGTCTCTCTCTGTCTGTCTGGCGAGCGCCCTATAGCGAAAAACCTCTCAAAAAAAAAATTCTAAAAATCAAAAATTAAAAAAAGAGAGAAGAGACAGAGAACAAGACAGAGAAAGAAACAGACAGGTACAGATACAGGAGTCCTGGAATGGGTCTTCATACCACACTAGTTTTGTGTGCTAGAGGCTGAATTATCTGTGGGATGTCTTCACTTCTGTTCCCCCAATATGGCTCATTTGCAGAATCCATAAGGTTTGTGTCTTCAAGAAGGCCTCTTCCCCTTACCTCTCCTGGGATAGGAGAGGGCGAGGGAAATATTTAACAAAATAAGGCAGTAGGAGGCTCCAGAAAGTGCAGAAAATGCTTTACCTTAAAAGATTCTAAAAGTTAAAAGTTAAAATTAAAGAGAGAGAAGACAGAGACCGAGGCAGTGTTAAAGACTGACAGGTCCATAGACAGGAGGCCTGGAAGGGGTCTTCCTACCACGCGAGTTTTGTGTTCTGGAGGTCAAATCATCAGTGGGAAGTCTTGATTTCTGTTCCCCCAAAATGATTATTTTTCAGAATCCTTGAGGCTTGTATTTTCTAGAAGGCCTCTTCCCTTTGCCTCTCCTAGGTTGGGAGAAGGAGAGGGAATAATTTTAACAGAATAAGGTAGGAAGGGCTGGAAAGCACAAAAAATGCTTTACCTTAAAAAATACTAAAAAACAAACATTCAAAAAAAGAGAGAGGACACAGAGAACTAGACAGAGGAAGAGAAAGACAGTTACAGATACAAGAGTCCACAAAGGGGTCTTTCTACCACGCTAGTTTTGTGTGCCTGAGGCCAAATTATCAGTGGAATGTCTTGATTTCTGTTCCTCCAAAATGGCTAGTTTGCAGAATTCATGAGGATTTTGTCTTTAAGAAGGCCTCTTCCCTTTGCTTCTCTTGGGTTGGTAAGGGGAGAGGGAATTATTTTTATAATAAAAGGTGGAACGTGTGGCCAGAAAGCACAGAAAATGCTTTACCTTAAAAAATCCTAAAAAGCAATAATTAAAAAAAAAGAGATGAGACAGAAACAGAGAGAGAGGAGGAGACAGAATGGTACAGATTCAAGAGGCCTGGAAGAGGTCTTACTACCACAGGAGTTTTGTGTGCCGGAGTCCAAAATATAAGTGGGAAGTCTTCATTTCTGTTCCCCCAAAATATCTAGTTTGCAGAATCCATGAGGCTTGTGTCTTCAAGAAGGCCTCTTCCCTGTACCTCTCCTGGGTTGGGAGTGGGAAATGGAATAATTTTAACAAAATAAGGAGGTAGGAAGGGCCGGAATGTGCAGAAAATGCTTTACCTTAAAAAATTATGAAAAGCTAAATTCTTAAAAAAGAGAGAGGAGACATAGGCCAAATTATCAGTCAGAAGTCTTGATTTCTGTTCCCTCAAAATCACTAGTTTGCAGAATTCATGAGGCTTGTGTCTTCAAGGACTCTTCTCTTTGCCTCTCCTGGGTTGAGATGGGAAAATGAATTATTTTAACAATATAAGGCAGTAGGGGCCTCCAGAAAGTGCAGAAAATGCTTTACCTTAAAAGATTCTAAAACACAAAAATTAAGAAAAATGAGAGAGGAGACAGGGACCGAGACAGAGGTAGAGACAGACAGGTAGAGAGACAGGAGGTCTAGAAGGGGTCTTCCTACCATGCAAGTTTTGTGTGCCAGAGGACAATTTATCACTGGGAAGTCTTGATATCTGTTCCAACCAAAATGGCTAGTTTGCAGAATCCATGAGGCCTATGTCTTCAAGAAGGCCTCTTCCCTTTGCCTCTCCTGGGTTGGGAGAGGAAGAAGGAAATATTTAACAAAATAAGGTGATAGGAGCCTCCAGAATGTGCAGAAAATGCTTTACCTTAAAAGATTCTAAAATGTAAAAGTTAAAACAGAAGATAGAGAAGACAGAGACTGAGGCAGTATTAGAGACAGACAGGTCCAGAGACAGGAGGAATGGAAGGGGACTTCCTACAACGTGAGTTTTGTGTGCCAGAGGTCCAATTATCAGTGGGAAGTCTTGCTTTCTGTTCCCCCAAAATGGCTAGTTTGAAGAATCCATGTGGCTTGTGTCTTCAAGAAGGCCTCTTCCCTTTGCCTCTCCTGGTTTGGGATGGGGAGAGTGAAATATTTAAAAAAATAAGGTGGTAAGAGGATCAAAAAAGTGCAGAAAATGCTTTACCTTAAAAGATTCTAAAGAGTAGAACCAGCTCCATGGCTCCTGCAATCTAGCCATGTTGGGGGAAATGGAGGAAAGAAGAGATCCCACTAATAATTCAGCCTCCAGTATAGACAACTCAGATGGAGAGGCAGAGGGAACAGAACAGCCCTTCTTCAAGAACCAACACCATGGCTCCTGCAATCTAGCCATGTTGGTGGAAACGGAGGAATGAAGAGATCCCACTAATAATTCAGCATCCAGTATAGACAACACGCGTGGTAGGAACACTCAGGCATCGTGTCTCTGTAACTGTCTTTGTATCTCGCTACCTCTGTCTCTGTCTCTGACTCCTCTCTCTTTTTTCTTTCTTTTTTTAAAATTTTTGCTTTTTAGTATTTTGTTTAAGGTGAGGCATCTTTCTGGGCCTGTTGGCCACTCCTAGCTCTTTATCTTGTTAATAATTCCCTCTCCCAATCCCCACTCAGGAGAGGCAGAGGGAACAGAACAGCCCTTCTTCAAGAAACAGCTCCATGGATTCTGCGATCTAGCCATGTTGGAGGAAATGGAGGAATGAAGAGATCCCACTAATTCAGCCTCCAGAATAGACAACTCGTGTGGAGAGGCAGAGGGAACAGAACAGCCCTTCTTCAAGAACAAGCTCCATGGCTTCTGCAATCTAGCTATGTTGAGGGAAAGGGAGGAATGAAGAGATCCCACTAATAATTCAGCCTACAATAGAGAAAACTAACATGGAGAGGCAGAGGGAACAGAACAGCCCTTCTTCAAGAACCAGCTCCACGGCTCCTGCGATCTAGCCATGTTGGGGGAAACGGAGGAATGAAGAGATATCACTAATAATTCAGCCTCCAGTATAGACAACTCGCGTGGTAGGAAGATTCAGGCCTCCTCTCTCTGCATCTGTCTTTGTCTGCTCTATCTCTGTCTCTGTCTCTGACTCCTCTCATTTTTTCTTTATTTTTTTTTAAATTTTTGCTTATTAGAATTTTGTTTAAGGTGAGGCATCTTTCTGGGCCTGTAGGCCGCATGTACCCCTTTATCTTGTTAATAATTTCCTCTCCCACTCGCCACCCAGGAGAGGCAGAGGGAACAGAACAGCCCTTCTTCAAGAACCAACTCCATGGCTCCTGCGATCTAGCCATGTTGAGGGAAACGGAGGAATGAAGAGAACCCACTAATAATTCAGCCTCCAGTATAGACAACTCGCGTGGTAGGAAGACTCAGGCCTCCTCTCTCTGTATCTGTCTTTGTCTCTCTCTATCTCTGTCTCTGTTTCTTACTCCTCCCTCTTTTTTCTTTTATTTTTTTTTTAATTTTTGCTTTTAAGAATTTTGTTTAAGGTGAGGCATCTTTCCGGGCCTGTGAGCCCCACCTAGCCCTTTATCTTGTTAATAATTACCTCTCCCACTCCCCACACAGGAGAAGCAGAGGGAACAGAACAGTCCTTCTTCAAGAACCAGCTCCATGGCTTCTGCGATATAGCCATGTTGGGGAAACAGTGTAATAAAGAGATCCCACTAATAATTCAGGCTCCAGTATAGACAACTCGCGTGGAGAGGCAGAGGGAACATAACAGCCCTTCTTCAAGAACCAGCTCCATGCCTCCTGCCATCTAGCCATGTTGGGGGAAACAGATGAATGAAGAGATCAAACTAATAATTCAACCTCCAGTATAGACAGCTCATGTGGTAGGAAGACTCAGGCCTCCTCTCTCTGTATCTGTCTTTGTCTCTCTCTATCTCTGTCTCTGACTTCTGTCTCTTTTTTCTTGCGTTTTTTAAAATTTTTGCTTTTTAGAATTTTGTTTAAGGTGAGGCATCTTTCTGGGCCTGTTTTCCCCACCTAGCCCTTTACCTTGTTAATAATTCCCTCTCCCACTAACCACCCAAGAGAGGCAGAGGGAACAGAACAGACCTTCTTCAGGAACCAGCTCCATGGCCTCTGCAATCTAGCCATGTTGGGGGAAACGGAATAATAAAGAGATCCCACTAATATTTCAACCTCTAGTATAGACAGCTCGCGTGGAGAGGCAAAGGGGACACACCAGCCCTTCTTCAAGAAGCAGCTCCATGGCTCCTGCAATCAAGCCATGTTGGGGGAAATGGAGGAATGAAGAGAACCCACTAATAATTCAGCCTCCAGTATAGACAACTCACCTGGTAGGAAGACTCAGGCCACCTCTCTCTGTATCTGTCTTTGTCTCTCTCTATCTATGTCTCTGTCTCTGACTCCTGTCTCTTTTTTCTTTCTTTTGTATTAATTTTTGCTTTTTAGAATTTTGTTTATGGTGAGGCAGCTTTCTGGGCCTGTTGGCCCCACCTAGCCATTTTTCTTTTTAATAATTCCCTCTCCCACTCCCACCCAGGAGAGGCAGAGGGTACAGAACAGACCTTCTTCAAGGACCAGCTCCATGGCTTCTGCGATCTAGCCATCTTGGGGGAAACGTAGGAATGAAGAGATCCCACTAACAATTCAGCCTCCAGTATAGACAACTCGCGTGGAGAGGCAGAGGGACCAGAACAGCCCTTCTTCAAAGACCAGCTCGATGGCTCCTGCGATCTAGCCATGTTGGGGGAAACAGAGGAATGAAGTGATCCCACTAATAATTCAGCCTCCAGTATAGACATCTAACTTGGTAGGAAGACTCAGGCCTCCTCTCTCTGTATCTGTCTTTGTCTCACTCTATCTCTGTCTTTGTCTCTGACTCCTCTCTCTTTTTCTTCCTTTTTTAAATTTTTGTTTTTAGAATTTTGTTTAAGGTTAGGCATCTTTCTGGGCCTGTTGGCCCCACCTAGCACTTTTTCATGTTAATAATTCCCTCTACCTCTCCCCACCCAGGAGAGGCAGAGGGAACAGAACAGATCTTCTTCAAAAACCAGCTCCATGGCTCCTGCGATATAATCATGTTGGGGTAAACGGAGCCATGAAGAGATCCCACTAATAATGCAGCCTTCAATATAGACAACTCTTGTGTTAGGAAGACTCAGGCCTCCTCTCACTGTATCTGTCTTTGTCTCTCTCAGTCTCTGTCTCTGACTCCTCTCTCTTTTTCTTTGTTTTTTTTTTTTTTTAATTTTTGCTTTTTAGAATTGTGTTTAAGGTGAGACATCTTTCTGGGACTTTTGGCCCCACATAGACCTTTATCTTGTTAATAGTTCCCTCTTCCTCTCCCCACCCAGGTGAGGCAGAGAGAACAGAACAGCCCTTCTTCAAGAACCAGTTCCATGGCTCTTGCGATCTAGCCATGTTGGGGCAAATGGAGGAATGAAGACATCCCACTAATAATTCAGCCTCCAGTATAGGCAACTCACGTGGTAGGAGACTCAGGCCTCCTCTCTTTGTATCTGTCTTTTTCTCTCTCTATCTCTGTCTCTGACTCCTCTCTCTTTTTCTTTTTTTATTTAAATTATTAATTTTTAGAAATTTTCTTAAGGTGAGGCATATTTCTCGGCCTGTTTGCCCCACCTTGACATTTATCTTGTTATTATACGCTCTTCCACTACCAAACCAGGATAGGCAGAGAGAACAGAAAAGCCCTTTTTCAAGAACCAGCTCCATGGCTCTGCGATCTAGCTATGTTGGGGGAAACGGATGGAGGTAGAGATCCCACTTATAATTCAACCTCCAGTATAGAGAACTCGGGAGGAGAGGCAGAGGAAACAGAAAAGCCCTACTTCAAGAACCAGCTCCATGGCTCCTGTGATCTAGCCAGGTTGGGGGAAACGGAGGAATAAAGAGATCCCACTATTAATTCAGCCTCCAATATAAACAACTCGCGTGGTAGGAAGAATCAGGCCTTCTCTCTCTGTATCTGTTTTTGTCTCTCTCTATCTCTTTCTCTGACTTCTCTCTCTTTTTTTGTCTTTTTAAAAAATCTTTGTTTTTAGAATTTTGTTTAAGGTGAGGCATCTTTCTGGGCCTGTTGGCCCCACCTAGCCCTTTATCTTCTTAATAATTCCCTCTCCCACTCCCCACCGAGGAGAGGCAGAGGGAACCTAACAGCCCTTCTTCAAGAACTAGCTCCATGGTTTCTGTGATCTAGACATGTTGGGGGAAACGGAGGAATGAAGAGATTCCACTAATAATTCAGCCTCCAGTATAGACAACTCGCGTGGCAGGATGACTCAGGCCTCCTCTCTCTGTATCTGTCTTTGTCTCTCTCTATCTCTGTCTCTGACTCCTCTCTCTTTTTTCTTTCTTTTTTTTAATTTTTGCTTTTTAGAATTTTGTTTAAGGTGAGGCATCTTTCTGGGCCTGTTGGCCCCACCTAGCCCTTTATCTTCTTAATAATTGCCTCTCCCACTCCCCACACTGGAAAGGCAGAGGGAACAGAACAGCCCTTCTTCAAGAACCAGCTCCATGACTTCTGCGATCTAGCCAAATTAGGGGAAACAGAGGAATGAAGAGATCCCACTAATACTTCAGTCTACAGGATAGACAACTTGCGTGGAGAAGCAGAGGGAACAGAACAGCCTTTCTTCAAGAACCAGCTTCATGTTTCCTGCGATATAGCCATGTTGGGGGATACGGAGGAATGAAGAGATCCAACACATAATTCATCTTACAGTATAGACAACGCATATGGTAGGAAGAGTCAATCCTCCTCTCTCTGTATCTGTCTTCGTCTCTCTATCTCTGTCTCTGACTCCTCCGTCTTTTTCTTACTTTTTTTTTTCATTTTTGCTTTTTAGAAATTTGTTAAAGGTGAGTCATATTTCTAGGACTGTTGGCCTCACCTAGACATTTATCTTGTTAATAATTCCTTCTCCAACTGCACACCTAGGAGAGGCAGAGGGAAGAGAACAACCCTTCTTCAAGAACTAGCTCCATGGCTTCTGCGATCTAGCCATGTTGGGGGAAACGGAGGACTGAAGAAATCCCACTAATCAATCAGCCTCCAGTATAGACAACTAGCGTGGTAGGAAGACTCAGGCCTCCTCTCTCTGTATCTGTCTTTGTCTCTCTCTATCTCTGTCTCTAACTCCTCTCACTTTTTCTTTGTTTTTCTTTTTTTTATTTTCGCTTTTTAAAATTTTGTTTAAGGTGCGGCATATTTCTGGGTCTGTTGGCCCCACATAGACCTTTATCTTGTTAATAATTCCTTCTCCCACTCCCCACCCAGGAGAGGCAGAGGGAACAGAACAGCGCTTCTTCAAGAACCAGCTCCATGGCTCCTGCAATCAAGCCATGTTGGGGGAAATGGAGAAATGAAGAGATCCCACTAATAATTCAGCCTCCAGTATAAACAACTCGCTTGGAGAGGCAGAGAAACTAGAAGAGCCCTTCTTCTAGAACCAGCTCTATTTCTCCTGCGATCTAGCCATGTTGGGAGAAATGGAGGAATGAAGAGATCCCACTAATGATTCAGCCTCCAGTATAGATAACTCGTGTGGTAGGAAGACTCAGTCCTCCTCTCTCTGTATCTGTATTTGTCTCTCTCTATCTCTGTATCTGTCTCTTACTCCTCTCTTTTTCTGTCTTTTTTTTTTAATTTTTACTTTTTAGAATTTTGTTTAAGGTGAGGCATCTTTCTGGGCCTGTTGGCCCCACCTAGACCTTTATCTTGTTATTATTCCCTCTTCCAATACCAATCCAGGAGAGGCAGAGGGAATAGAACATCCCTTGTTCAAGAACCAGCTCCATGGCTCCTGCGCTCTAGATATGGTGGGGGAAACAGAGGAATGAAGAGATCCCACTAATAATTCAGTCTCCAGTATAGCCAACTCTTGTGTGAGGAAAACTCAGTCCTCCTCTCTTTGTATCTGTCTTTGTCTCTGTCTATCTCTGTCTCTGTCTCTGTCTCTGACTCCTCCCTCTTTTTCCTTACTTTTTTTAAAATTTTTGCTTTTGAGAATTTTGTTCATGGTGAGGCATCTTTCTGGGCATGTTGGCCCCCACCTAGCCCTTTATCTTGTTACTGATTCCCTCTCCCACTCCCCACCCAGGAGAGGCAGAGGGAACACAACAGCCCTTCTTGAAGAACGAGCTCTATGGACCCTTCAATCTAGACATGTTGGGAGAAACGGAGGAATGAAGAGATCCAACTCATAATTTATCCTTCAGTAGATACAACTCGCATGGTAGGAAGACTCTGGGCTCCTTTCTCTGTATCTGTCTTTCTCTCTCTCTATCTCTGTCTCTGTATCTGACTTCGCCTCTAATTTTCTTTCTTTTTTTTAATTTTTGCTTTTTAGAATTTTCTTTCAGGTGAGGCATCTTCTCGGCCTGTTGGCCCCACCTAGCCCTTAATCTTGTTAATAATTCCCTTTCCCACTGCACACACAGGAGAGGTACCAGAGCAACCCTTCTTCAAGTACCAGGTCCGTGGCTACTGTGGTCTAGACATGTTGAGAGAAACGGAGGAATGAAGAGATCCAACTAATAATTCAGCCACCAGGATAGCCAACTCGCATGGTAGGAAAACTCAGTCCTCCTCTGTCTGTATCTGTCTTTGTCTCTGTCTATCTCTGTCTATGTCTCTGACTCCTCCCTCTATTTTCTTTCATTTTTTAAAATTATTCCTTTTTAGAATTTTGTTTAAGGTGAGGCATCTTTCTGGGCCTGTTGGCCCCATCGAGCCCTTTATCTTATTAATAATTCCGTCTCCCACCCCCACCCAGGAGAGGCAGAGGGAACAGAACAGCCCTTCTTCAAGAACCAGCTCCATGCCTTCTGCGATCTAGCCATGTTGGGGGAAACGGAGAAATGAAGAGGTCCACTAATAATTCAGATTCCAGTATAGACAACTCGCGTGGAGAGGCAGAGGGACCAGAACAGCCCTCCTTCAAGAACCAGCTCCATGGCTCCCGCGATCTAGCCATGTTGGGAGAAACGGAGGAATGCAGAGATTCCACTAATAATTCAGCCTCCAGTATGGACAACTCGCGTGGTACGAAGACTCAGTCCTCCTCTCTCTGTATCTGCCTTTGTCTCTCTCTATCTCTGTCTCTGACTCCTCTCTCTTTTTCTTTGTTTTTCTTTTTTTTTATTTTTGCTTTTTAAAATTTTGTTTAAGGTGCGGCATATTTCTGGGTCTGTTGGCCCCACATAGACCTTTATCTTGTTAATAATTCCTTCTGCCATTCCCCACCCAGGAGAGGCAGAGGGAACAGAACATCCCTTCTTCAAGAACCAGCTCCATGGCTTCTGCTACCTAGCCATGTTGGGGTAAATGGAAAAATGTAGCAATCCCACTAATAATTCAGCCTCCAGTATAGACAACTTACGTGGTAGGAAGACTCAGGCCTCCTTTCTCTGTATCTGTCTTTGTCTCTCTCTATCTTTGTCTCTGTCTCTGACTCCTCTCCCCTTTTCTTTGTTTTTTTCTTTTATTTTTACTTTTTAAAATTTTGTTTAAGGTGAGGTATATTTCTGAATCTGTTGGCCACACCTCGACCTTTATCTTGTTAATAATTCCCTCTCCCACTCCCCTCACAGGAGAGGCAGAGGGAACAGAACAGCCCTTCTTCAAGAATCAGCTCTATGGCTCCTGCGATCTAGCCATTTTAGGGGATATGGAGGAATGAAGACATCCCACTAATAATTCAGCCTCTAGTATAGACAATTCGCATGGTAGGAAGATTCAGTTCTCCTGTCACTTAATCTGTCCTTGTCACTTTCTATCTCTGTCTCTGTCTCTGACTCATCTCTCTTTTTTCTTTCTTTTGTTTTTAATTTTCACTTTTTAGAATTTTTTTAAGGTGAGGCAACTTTCTGGGACTGTTGGCCCCACATAGACCTTTATCTTGTTAATAGTTCCCTCTCCCTCACCCCACCCAGGCGAGGCAGAGGGAACAGAACAGCCCTTCTTCAAGAACCAGCTCCATGACTCCTGCGATCTAGCCATGTTGGGGGAAACAGACGAATGAAGAGATCCCACTAATAATTCAGCCTCCAGTACAGGCAACTCACGTGGTAGGAAGACTCAGGCCTCCTCTATCTTTATCTGTTTTTTTCTCTCTCTATCTCTGTCTCTGTCTCTGACTCCTCTCTCTTTTTCTTTTTTTATTTAAATTATTAATTTTTAGAAATTTGTTTAAAGTGAGGCATATTTCTGGGCCTGTTTGCCCCACCTAGACCTTTATCTTGTTATTATTCCCTCTTCCACTACCAACCCAGGATATGCAGAGAGAACAGAAGAGCCCTTTTTCAAGAACCAGCTCCATGGCTCTGCGAACTAGCCATGTTGGGAGAAACGGATGAATGTAGAGATTCCACTTATAATTCAACCTCCAGTATAGGGAACTCACGAGGAGAGGCAGAGGGAACAGAACAGCCCTCCTTCAAGAACCAGCTCCATGGCTCCTGTGATCTAGCCATGTTGGGGGAAATGGAGGAATAAAGAGATCCCACTAATAATTCAGCCTCCAGTATAGACAACTCGTGTGGTAGGAAGAATCACGCCTTCTCTCTCTGTATCTGTTTTTGTCTCTCTCTATCTCTGTCTCTGTCTCTGACTCCTCTCTCTTTTCTTTTCTTTTTTTTTTAGTTTTTGTTTTTAGAATTTTGTTTAAGGTGAGGCAACTTTCTGGGCCTGTTGGCCCCACCTAGTCATTTATCTTGTTAATAATTCCCTCTCCCACTCCCCACACATGAGAGGCAGAGGGAATAGAAGAGCCCTTCTTCAAGAACTAGCTCCATGGTTTCTGCGATATAGACATGTTGGGGTAAACGGAGGACTGAAGAGACCCCACTAATAATTCAGCCTCCAGTATACACAACTCACGTGAAGAGGCAGAGGGACCAGAACAACACTTCTTCAAGAACCAGATCCATGGCTCCTGCGATCTAGCCATGTTGGGGAAAAGGAGGACTAAAGAGATCCCACTAATAATTCAGCATCCAGTATAGACAACTCATGTGTTAGGAAGACTCAGGCCTCCTCTCTCTGTATCTGTCTTTGTCTCTCTCTATCTCTGTCTCTGACTCCCCCATCTTTTTTCTTTCATGTTTTTTTAAATTTTTGCTTTATAGAATTTTGTTTAACGTTAGGCATCTTTCTCGGCCTGTTGATCTCACCTAGACCTTTATCTTGTTAGTAATTCCCTCTCCCACTCCCCACCAAGGAGAGGCAGAGGGAACAGAACAGCCCTTCTTCCAGAACCAGCTCCATGGCTTCTGTGATCTAGCCATGTTGGGGGAAACGGAGAAATGAAGAGGTCCACTAATAATTCAGATTCCAGTATAGACAACTCACGTGGACAGGCAGAAGGACCAGAACAGCCCACCATCAAGAACCAGCTCCATGGCTCCTGCGATCTAGCCATGTTGGGGAAAACGGAGGAATGAAGAGATCCAACTCATAATTCATCCTCCAGTAGATACAACTTGCGTGGTAGGAAGACTCAGGGCTCCTTTCTCTGTATCTGTCTTTGTCTCTCTCTATCTCTGTCTCTGTATCTGACTCTGCTCTCTTTTCCTTTCTTTTTTTTTAATTTTTGCTTTTTAGAATTTTCTTTAAGGTGAGACATCTTTCTCGGCCTGTTGGCCCCACCTAGCCCTTTATCTTGTTAATAATTCGCTTTCCCACTCCCCACACATGAGAGGCAGAGGAAAGAGAAGAGCCCTTCTTCAAGAACCAGCTCCATGGCTCCTGCCATCTAGCCATGTTGGGGGAAATGTAGGAATGAAGAGATCCCACTAAAACTTCAGCCTCCAGTATAGACAACACACATGGTAGGAAGAATCAGGCCTTCTCACTCTGTATCTGTCTTTGTCTCTCTCTATCTCTGTCTCTGTCTCTGACTCCTCTCTCTTTTTATTTCTTTTTTAATTTTAGATTTTAGAATTTTGTTTAAACTGAGGCATCTTTCTGGGCTTGTTGGCCCCACCTAGGCCTTTATCTTCTTAATAATTCCCTCTACCACTCCGCACCTAGGTGAGGCAGATTGAACAGAACAGCCCTTCTTCATGAACCAACTCCATACCTTCTGCGATCTAGCCATGTTGGGGGAAACGGAGGAATGAAGAGATCACACTTCTAATTCAGCCTCCATTATAGACAACTCGTGTGGTAGGAAGTCTCAGGCCTCCTCTCTTTGTATCTGTCCTTGTCTCTCTCTAACTCGTCTCTGTCTCTGATTCCTCTCTGTTTTTAAAAAATAATTTTTACTTTTTAGAATTTTGTTTAAGGTGAGGCATCTTTCTTGGGCTCTTGGCCCCACCTAGCCCTTAATCTTGTTAATAATTCCCTCTCCCACTCCACACCCAATAGAGGTAACAGGACAGCCCTTCTTTAAGAACCAGCTCCATGGCCCCTGTGGTCTAGACATGTTGTGGGAAACTGAGGAATGAAGAGATCCAACTAATAATTCAACCTCGATTGTAGCCAACTCGTGTGGTAGAAAAACTCAGTCCTCTGTCTGTATCTGTCTTTGTCTCTGCCTATCTCTTTCTCTGTCTCTGATTCCTCCCTCTTTTTTCATTCATCTTTTTAAAATTTTTCCTTTATAGAATATTGTTTAAGGTGAGACATCTTTTGGGGCTGTTGGCCCCACCTAGCCCTTTATCTTGTTAATAATTCCCTCTCCAAACCCTACTCAGGAGAGGCAGAGGGAAGAGATCAGTCCTTCTTCAAGAACCAACTCCATGACTTTTGCGATCTAGCCATGTTGGGGGAAACAAAGGAATGGAGAGATCCCACTAATAATTCAGCCTCCAGTATAGACAACTCGGGTGGAGAGACAGAGGGAACAGAACAGCCCTTCTTCAAGAACCAGCTCCATGGCTCCTGAGATCTAGCCATGTTGGGGGAAACGGAGGAATGAAGAGATCCCACTAATTATTCATCCTCCAGTATAGACAACTCACGTGGTAGGAAGACTCTGGCCTCCTCTCTCTGTATCAGTCTTTGTCTCTCTCTATCTCTCTCTCTATTTCTGACTCCTCTCTCTTTTTTCTTTCTTTTTTTAATTTTTGTTTTTAGAATTTTGTTTAAGATGAGGCATCTTTCTGGGCCTGTTGGCCCCATCTAGACCTTTATCTTGGTATTATTCCCTCTTCCCCTACCAACCCAGGAGAGGCAGAGGGAACAGAACAGCCCATGTTCAAGAACCAGCTCCATGACTTCTGTGATCTAGCCATGTTGGGGGAAATGGATGAATGTAGAGATCCCACTTATAATTCAACCTCCAGTATAGAGAACTCACGTGGAGAGTCAGAGGGAACAGAAGAGCCCTACTTCAAGAACCAGCTCCATGGCTCCTACGATCTAGCCATGTTTGGGGAAATGGAGGAATGAAGAGATCCCACTAATAATTCAGCCTAGAGTATAGACATCTCTCTTGGTAGGAAGACTCAGGCCTCCTCTCTCTGTATCTGTCTTTGTTCACTCTATCTCTGTCTTTGTCTCTGACTCCTCTCTCTTTTTCTTTCTTTTTTTTAATTTTTGTTTTTAAAATTTGTTTAAGGTGAGGCATCTTTCTGGGCCTGTTGGCCCCAGCTAGCACTTTATCTTCTTAATAATTCCCTCTATCACTTCCCACCCCGGAAAGGCAGAGGGACCAGAACAGCCCTTCTTCATGAACCAGCACCATGGCTCCTGCAATCTAGGCATGTGGGGGGAAACGGAGGAATGAAGAGATCCCACTACTAATTCAGCCTCCAGTATATAAAACTCACGTGGTAGGAAGACTCTGGCCTCCTCTCTCTGTATGTGTCTTTGTCTCTCTCTATCTCTGTCTCTGTCTCTGGTTTCTCTCTCTTTTTCTTTATTTTTTTTTTATTTTTGATTTTTAAAATTTTGTTTAAGGTGAGGCATATTTCTGAGTCTGTTGGCCACACCTAGACCTTTATCTTGTTAATAATTCCCTCTCCCACTCCCCACCCAGGAGAGGCAGAAGGAACAGAACAACCTTTCTTCAATAACCAGCTCCATGTCTCCTGTGATCTAGCCATGTTGGGGGAAACGGAGGAATGAAGAGATCCCACGAATAATTCAGCCTCTAGTATAGGCAACTCACGTGGTAGGAAGACTCAGGCCTCCTCTCTCTGTATCTGTCCTTTTTTCTCTCAATCTCTGTCTCTGTCTCTGACTCCTTTCTCTTTTTCTTTTTTTTTTTAATTATTACTTTTTAGAAATTTGTTTAAGGTGAGGCATCTTTCTGGGCCTGTTGGCCCCACCTAGCCCTTTATCTTCTTAATAATTCCCTCTCCCACTCCCCACACAGGAGAGGCAGAGGGAACAGAACTGCCCTCTTCAAGGACGAGCTCCATGGCTTCTGCAATCTTGCCAATTTAGGAGAAAGGGAGGAATGAAGAGATCCTAGTAAAATTTCAGCCACCAGAATAGACAACTCGTGTGGAGAAGAAGAGAGAACAGAACAACCCTTCTTCAAAACCAGCTATATAGCTCCTGCAATATAGCCATGTTGGGGGAAACGGAGGAATGAAGAGATCCAACACATAATTCATCCTCCAGTATAGACAATGCGTGTGGTAGGAAGACTCAGGCCTCCTCTCTCTGTGTCTGTCTTTGTCTCTCTCTATCAATGTCTATGTCTCTGAATCCACTCTCTTTTTATTTTTTTTTTATTTTTGCTTTTTAGAAATTTGTTTAAGGTGAGGCATCTTTCTGGGCCTGTTGGCCCAACCTAGACATTTATCTTGTTAATAATTCCCTCTCCCACTCCAGACCCATGAGAAGCAGAGGGAACCGAACAGCCCTTCTTCAAGAACTAGCTTCATGGCTTCTGCGATCTAGACATGTTGGGGTAAACGGAGGACTGAAGAGATCCCACGAATAATTCAGCCTCCAGTATAGACAACTCGCGTGGAGCGGCAGAGAAACCAGAACAGCCCTTCGTTCAAGAACCAGCTCTACGGCTTCTGCGATCTAGCCATGTTGGGGAAAAGGAGGAATGAAGAGATCCCACTAATAATTCAGCCTCCAATATAGACAACTCACGTGGTAGGAAGACTCAGGCCTCCTCTCTCTGTATCTGTCTTTGTCTCTCTCTATCTCTGTCTCTATCTCTGACTGTTCTCTCTTTTTCTATGTTTTTTTTTATTTTTGCTTTTTAAAATTTTGTTTAAGGTGTGGCATATTTCTGAGTCTGTTGGCCCCACTTAGACATTTATCTTGTTAATAATTTCCTCTCCCACTCCACACCCAGGAGAGGCAGAGGGAAGAGAACAACCCTTCTTCAAGAACTAGCTCCATGGTTTCTGTGATCTAGCCATGTTGGGGAATAGGGAGGACTGAAGAGATCCCACTAATAATTCAGCCTCCAGTATAGACAACTCGTGTGGTAGGAAGACTCAGTCCTCCTCTCGCGATATCTGTCTTTGTCTCTCTCTATCTCTATCTCTGTCTCTGACTCCTCTCTCTTTTTCTGTTTTATTTTTTTAATCTTTACTTTTTAGTATTTTGTTTAAGGTGAGGCATCTTTCTGGGCCTTTTGGCCCCACCTAGACCTTTATCTTGTTATTATTCCCTCTTCCAAGACCAACCCGGGAAAGGCAGAGGGAACAGAACAGCCCTTCTTCAAGAACCAGCTCCATGGCTTCTGCGATCTAGCCATGTTGGTGGAAACGGATGAATGTAGAGATCCCACTTATTATTCAACCTCCAGTATAAAAAACTCGCGTGGAGAGGCAACAGAATAGCCCTACTTCAACAACCACCTCCATGGCTCCTTCAATCTAGCCATGTTGGGGGAAATGGAGGAATGAAGAGATCCCACTAATAATTCATCCTCCAGTATAGACCACTCACATGGTAGGAAGAAACAGGCCTTCTCTCTCTGAATTTGTCTTTGTCTCTGCCTATCTCTGTCTCTGTCTCTGACTCCTCCCTCTTTTTTCTTTCATTTTTTAAAATTTTTTTTCTTTTAGAATTTTGTTTAAGGTGAGGCATTTTTGGGGCCTGTTGACCCCACCTAGCCCTTTATCTTGTTAATAATTCCCTCTCCAAACCCAACCCAGGAGAGGCGGAGGGAACAGATCAGCCCTTCTTCAAGAACCAACTCCATGCCTTCTGCGATCTAGCCATGTTGGGGGAAACGGAGGAATGTAGAGATCCCACTTGTAATTTAGCCTCCAGTATAGAAAACTCGTGTGGAGAGGCAGAGAAAACAGAACAGCCCTTTTCAAGAACCAGCTCCATGGCTCCTGCGATCTAGCCATGTTGGGGGAAACGGAGATATGAAGAGGTCCCACTAATAATTCAGCCTCCAGTATAGACAACTCGAGGGGTAGGAAGACTCAGGCCTCCTCTCTCTGTATCTGTCTTTGTCTCACTCTATCTCTGTGTTTGTCTCTGACTCCTCTCTCTTTTTTTCATTTTTATTTAATTTTTGTTTTTAGAATTTTGTTTAAGTTGAGGCATCTTTCTGGGCCTTTAGGCCCCACCTAGCACTTTATCATCTTAATAATTTCCTCTCCCACTCCCCACCTAGAAAAGGCAGAGGGAACAGAACAGCCCTTCTTCAAGAACCAGCTCCATGACTTCTGCGTTCTAGCCATTTAGGGGAAACGGAGGAATATAGAAATCCCAGTAATAATTCAGCCTCCAGAATAGACAACTCGCGTGGAGAAGAAGAGGGAACAGAACAGCCCTTCTTCAAGAACCAGCTCCATGGCTAGAGCGATATAGCCATGTTGGGGGAAACGGATGAATGAAGAGATCCAACACATAATTCATCTTCCAGTATAGACAACTCACGTGGTAGGAAGACTCAGTCCTCCTCTCTATCTGTTCTTGTCTCTATCTATCTCTGTCTCTGTCTCTGACTCCTCTCTCTTTTTCTTCCTTTTTTTTTCATATGTGCTTTTTAGAAATTTGTTAAAGGTGAGGCATATTTCTGGGGCGGTTGGCCCCACCTAGACATTTATCTTGTTAATAATTCCCTCTCCCACTGCACACCCAGGACAGGCAGAGGGAAGAGAACAACCCTTCTTCAAGAACTAGCTCCAGCCTTCTTCGATCTAGCTATGTTGGGGGAAATGGAGGACTGAAGAAATCCCACTAATAAATCAACCTCCAGTATAGACAACTCGCGTGGAGAGGCAGAGGGAACAGAACAGCCCTTCTTCAAGAACCAGCTCCATGACTCCTGCGGTCTAGATATATTGGGGGAAACGGATGAATGAAGAGATCCCAATAATAATTCAGCCTCCATTATAGCCAACTCTTGTGGGGGGAAAACTCGGTCCTCCTCTCTGTGTATCTCTATTGTCTCTGTCTATCTCAGTCTTTGTCTCTGACTCCTCCCTCTTTTTCCTTTCATTTTTTTTTATTTTTTGCTTTTGAAAATTTTGTTTATGGTGAGGCATCTTACTGGGCGTGTTGGCCCCCACCTAGACCTTTATCTTGTTAATGATTCCCTCTCCCACTCCCCACCCTGAAGAGACAGAGGGAACAGAACAGTCCTTCTTCAAGAACCAGCTCCATGGCTTCTGTGATTTAGCATGTTGGGGGAAACGGAGGAATGAAGAGATACCACTAATAATTCAGCTTCCAGTATAGACAACGCGGGAGGAGAGGCATAGGTAACAGAACAGCCCTTCTTCAAGAATGTGCTACATGGACCCTTTGATCTAGCCATGTTGGGGGAAACGGAGGAATGAAGAGATCCAACTCATAATTCATCCTCCAGTAGATACAACTCGTGTGGTAGGAAGACTCAGGTCTCCTTTCTCTGTATCTGTCTTTGTCTCTCTCTATCTCTGTCTCTGTATCTGACTCCGCTCTCTTTTTCTTTCTTTTTTCAAATTTTTGCTTTTTAGAATTTTCTTTAAGTTGAGGTATCTTTCTCAGCCTGTTGGCCCCACCTAGCCCTTTATCTTGTTAATAATTCCCTTTCCCAATCCACACCCAGGAGAGGTAACAGAGCAGCCCTTCTTCAAGAACCAGGTCCATGGTTCCTGTGGTCTAGACATGTTGAGAGAAATGGAAGAATGAAGAGATCCAACTAAAAATTCAGCCTCCAGGATAGCCAACTCGCATGGTAGGAAAACTCAGTCCTCCTCTGTCTGTATCAGTCTTTGTCTCTGTATATCTCTGTCTCTCTCTCTGATTCCTCCCTCTATTTTCTTTCATTTTTTTTTAATTTTTCCTTTTTAGAGTTTTGTTTAAGGTGAGGCATATTTCTGAGTCTGTTGGCCCCACCTAGACCTTTATCTTTTTAATAATTCCCTCTCCCACTCCCCACTCAGGAGAGGCAGAGGAAAAAGAACAACCCTTCTTCAAGAACCAGCTCCATGGCTACTGCGATCTAGTCATGTTGGGGGAAACAGAGGAATCAAGAGAACCCACTAATAATTCAACCTCCAGTTTAGGCAACTCATGTGGTAGGAAGACTCAGGCCTCCTCTCTCTGTATCTGTCTTTTTCTCTCTCTATCTCTGTCTCTGTCTCTGACTCCTCTCTCTTTTTCTTTTTTTATATTATTACTTTTTAGAAATATGTTTTAGGTGAGGCATTGTTCTGGGTCTGTTTGCACCACCACGACCTTACCTTGTTATTATTCCCTCTTCCACTACCAACCCAGGAGTGGCAGAGGGAACAGAAAATCCCTTCTTCAAGAACCAGCTCCATGGCTTCTGTGATCTAGCCATGTTGGGGGAAACGGATGAATGTAGAGATCTCACTTATAATTCAACATAAAATATAGAGAACTCGCGAGGCAAGGCAGAGGGAACAGAACAGAACTACTTCAAGAACCTGCTCCATGGCTCCTGCGATCTAGCCATATTGGGGGCAATGGAGGAATGAAGAGATCCCACTAATAATTCAGCCTCCAGTATAGACAACTCGCGTGTTAGGAAGAATTGGGCCTTCTCTCTCTGTATCTGTCTTTGTCACTATTTATCTCTGTCTCTGTCACTGACTCCTCTCTCTTTTACTTTTTTTTTAATTTTTGTTTTTAGAATTTTGTTTAAGGTGAGACATCTTTCTGGGCCTGTTGGCCCCACCTAGACCTTTATCTTGTTAATAAATCCCTCGCCCACTCCCCACCCAGGAGAGGCAGAGGGAACACAACAGCCCTTCTTCAAGAACCAGCTCCATGGCTCCTGTGATCTAGCCATGTTGGGGGAAACGGAGGAATGAGGAGATTCCACTAATAATTCAGCCTCCAGTATAGACAACTCGCATGGTAGGAAGACTCTGTCCTCCTCTCTCTGTATCTGTCTTTGTCTCTCTCTATCTCTGTCTCTGACTCATCTCTCTTTTTTCTTTCTTTTCTTTAATTTTTGCTTTTTATAATTTTGTTTTAGGTGAGGAATCTTTCTGGGTCTGTTGGTCCCACCATGCCCTTTATCTTCTAAATAATTCCCTCTCCCACGACCCACCTGGGAAAGGCAGAGGGAACAGAACAGCCCTTCTTCAAGAATCAGCTGCATGACTTCTGCGATCTAGCCAAATTATTAGAAACAGAAGAATGAAGAGACCCCACTAATAATTCAGACTCCAGAATAGAAAACTCGCGTGGAGAAGCAGAGGGAACAGAACAGCCCTTCTTCAAGAACCAGCTCCATGGCTCCTGCGATATAGCCATGTTGGGGGAAATGGAGTAATGAAGAGATCCAACACATAATTCATCTTCCAGTATAGACATCGCATGAGGTAGGAAGACTAAGTCCTTCTCTCTCTGTATCTGTCTTTGTCTCTCTCTATCTCTGTCTCTGACTCTTCCCTCTTTTTCTTACTTTTTTTTTCATTTTTGCTTTTTAGAAATCTGTTAAATGTGAGGCATTTTTCTGGGCCTGTTGGCCCCACCTAGACATTTATCTCGTTAATAATTCCCTCTCCCACTCCACACCCAGGAGAGGCAGAGGGAACAGAACAAACCTTCTTCAAGAACTAGCTCCTTAGCTTCTGCGATCTAGCCGTGTTGGGGGAAATGGAGGACTGAAGAGATCCCACTAATAATTCAGCCTCCAGTATAGACAACTCGTGTGGTAGGAAGACTCAGTCCTCCTCTCTCTGTATCTGTCTTTGTCTCTCTCTATCTCTCTTTCTGCCTCTGACTCCTCTCTCTTTTTCTGTTCTTTTTTTAATTTTTACTTTTTAGAATTTTGTTTAAGGTGAGGCATCTTTCTGGGCCTGTTGGCCCCACCTAGACTTTTATCTTGTTATTATTCCCTCTTCCAATACCAACCCAGGAGGGCCAGAGGGAAGAGAACAGACCTTCTTCAAGAACCAACTCCATGGCTTCTGCGATCTAGCCATGTTGGGTAAAACGGATGAATGTAGAGATCCGAATTATAATTCAACCTCCAGTATAGAGAACTCGCATGGAGAGGCAGAGGGAACAGAACAGCCCTACTTCAAGAACCAGCTCCATGGCTCCTGCGATCTAGCCATGTTGGGGGTAATGGAGTAATGAAGATATCCTACTAATAATTCAGCCTCCAGTATAGACAACTCACGTGGTAGGAAGAATCAGGCCTTCTCTATCTGTATCTGTATTTGTCTCTGCCTCTCTCTGTCTCTGTCTCTGACTCTTCCCTCCTTTTTCTTTCATTTTTTAAAAATTTTTCCTTTTTAGAATTTTATTTAAGGTGAGGCATCTTTTGGGGCCTGTTGGCCAAACTAGCCCTTTATCTTTTTAATAATTCCCTCTCCAAAACCTCCCCAGGAGAGGCAGAGGGAACAGATCAGCCCTTCTTCAAGAACCCACTCGATGCCTTCTGCGATCTAGCCATGTTGGGGGAAATGGAGGAATGAAGAGATCCCACTAATAATTCAGCCTCCAGTATAGGCAACTCGCATGGAGAAGAAGAGGGACCAGAACAGCCCTTCCTCAAGAACCAGCTCCATGACTCCTGTGATCTAGCCATGTTGGGGGAAACGGAGGAACGAAGGGATTCCACTAATAATTCAGCTTTCAGTTTGGACAACTCGCGTAGTAGGAAGACTCAGGCCTCCTCTCTCTGTATCTGTCTTTATCTCTCTCTATCTCTGTCTCTGTCTTTGGTTCCTCTCTCTTTTTTCTTTCTTTTTCTTAATTTTTGCTTTTTAGAATTTTGTTTAGGGTGAGGCATCTTCCTGGGCCTCTTGTCCCCACCTAGACCTTTATCTTGGTATTATTCCCTCTTCCACTACCAACCCTGGAGAGGCAGAGGGAACAGAACGGCCCTTCTTCAAGAACCAGCTCCATGGCTTCTGCGATCTAGCCATGTTGGGGGAAACGGATGAGTGTAGAGATCCCACTTAAAATTCAGCCTCCAGTATAGAAAACTCACGTGGAGAGGCAGAGAAACAAGAACAGCCCTTCTTCAAGAACCTGCTCCATGGCTCCTGCGATCTAGCCATGTTGGGGGAAATGGAGGAATGAAGAGATCCCACTAATAATTCAGCCTCCAGTATAGACAACTCACGTGGTAGGAAGACTCAGGCCTCCTCTCTATGTATCTGTCTTTATCTCTATCTCTGTCTCTGTCTTTGGTTCCTCTTTCTTATTTATTTCTTTTTCTTAATTTTTGCTTTTTAGAATTTTGTTTAAGGTGAGAAATCTTCCTGGGCCTCTTGTCCCCACCTAGACCTTTATCTTGTATTATTCCCTCTTCCACTACCAACCCTGGAGAGGCAGAGGGAACAGAACAGCCCTTCTTCAAGAACCAGCTCCATGTCTTCTGCGATCGAGACATGTTGGGGGAAACGGATGAATGTAGAGATCCCACTTAAAATTCAGCCTCCAGTATAGTAAACTCGTGTGGAGAGGCAGAGAAACCAGAACAGCCCTTCTTCAAGAACCAGCTCCATGGCTCCTGCGATCTAGCCATGTTGGGGGAAACGGAGAAATGAAGAGATCCCACTAATAATTCAGCCTCCAGTATAGACAATTCGTGTGGTAGGAAGACTCAGGCCTCCTCTCTCTGTATCTGTTTTTGTCTCTCTCTATCTCTGTCTCTTTCTTTGATTCCTTTCTCTTTTTTCTTTCTTTTTCTTAATTTTCGCTTTTTAGAATTTTGTTTAAGGTGAGGCATCTTTCTGGGCCTGTTGGCCCCATCTAGCCCTTTATCTTTTTAATAATTCCCTCTCCCACCCCCACCCAGGAGAGGCAGAGGGAAGAGAACAGCCCTTCTTCAAGAACCAGCCCCATGTCTTCTGCAATCTAGCCATGTAGGGGGAAAGGGAGGAATAAAGAGATCCCACTAATAATTCAGCCTCCAGTATAGACAACTCGCGTGGAGAGGCGGAGGGACCAGAACAGCCCTTCTTCAAGAACCAGCACCATTGCTCCTGTGATCTAGCCATGTTGGGGGAAAAGGAGGAATGAAGAGATCCCACTAATAATTCAGCCTCCAGTATAGAAAACTCACGTGGTAGGAAGACTCTGGCATCCTCTCTCTGTATCTGTCTTTGTCTCTCTCTATCTCGGTCTCTGTCTCTGATTCCACTCTCTTTTTCTTTGTTTCCTTTATTATTAATTTTTAAAATTTTGTTTAAGGTGAGGAATATTTGTGAGTCTGTTGGCCCCACCTAGACCTTTCTCTTGTTAATAATTCCCTCTCCCACTCCTCAACCAGGAGACGCAGAGGGAACAGAACAACCATTCTTCAAGAACCAGCTACATGGCTCCTGCGATCTAGCCATGTTGGGGTAAACGGAAGAATGAAGAGATCCCTCTAATAATTCAGCCTCCAGTATAGAAACCTCACAGGGTAGGAAGATTCGGGCCTTCCCCCTCTGTATTTGTCTTTGACTCTCTCTATCTCTATGTCTGTCTCTTACTCCTCTCTCTTTTTTCTTTCATTGTGTTTTAATTTTTGCTTTTTAGAATTTTCTTTAAGTTGAGGCATCTTTAGGGGCCTGGTGGCCCCACCTAGCCCTTTAACTTGTTAATAATTTTCTCTCCAACCCCTACCCATGAGAGGCAGAGGGAACTGATCAGCCCTTCTTCAAGAACCAGCTCCATGCTGTCTGTGAAATAGCCATGTTGGGGGAAATGGAAGAATGACGAGATCCCACTAATATATCAGCCTCCAGTATAGACAACTCGCGTGCAGAGGCAGAGAAACCAGAACAGCCCTTCTTCAATAACGAGCTCTACGGCTCCTGCGATCTAGCCATGTTGGGGGAAACGGAGGAATGAAGAGATCAATCTATTAATTCAGCCTCCAGTATAGACAACTCGCGTGGTAGGAAAAATCAGGCCTCCCCTCTCTGTATCTGTCTTTGTCTCTAGCTCTGTCTCTGTCTCTGAATCCTCTCTCTTTTTTTTTAATTTTTGTTTTAAGAATTTTGTTTAAGGCGAGGCATCTTTCTGGGCCTGTTGGCTCCACCTACACCTTTATCTTCTTAATAATTAGCTCTCCCACTCCCCACCCAGGAGAGGGAGAGGGAACAGAACACCCCTTCTTCAAGAACCAGCTCCATGGCTCCTGTGATCCAGCAATCTTGGGTTAAACGGCGGAATGAAGAGATCCCACTAAAAATTCAGTATCCAGTATAGACAACTTGCGTGGTTGGAACACTCAGGCCTCCTCTCTCTGTATCTGTATCTGGCTCTCTCTATCTCAGTCTCTGTCTCTGACTCCTCTCTCTCTTTTTTTTTTTTTTTTTTTTTTTTTTTTTGCTTTTGAGAATTTTGTTTTAGGTGAGGCATCTTTCTGGGCCTGTTGGACGCACCTAGCCATTTATCTTGTTAATAATTCCCTCTCCTACACCCCACACAGGAGAGGCACCGGGAACAGAAGAGCCCTTTTTCAAGAAGCAGATCCATGGCTTCTGCGTTCTAGCCATGATGGGGGAAACATTGGAATGAAGAGATCCCACTAATAATTCAGCCTCCAGTATTGACATCTCGTGCAGAGATTCAGAGTTTACAGAACAGCCCTTCTTCAAGAACCAGCTCCATGGCTCCTGCCATCTAAGCATGTTGGGGGAAACGGAGGAAAGAAGAGATCCCTTTAATAATTCAGCCTCCAGTATAGACAACTCATGTGGAAGGAAGACCCAGGCCCCTCTCTCTGTATCTGTCTGTATCTCTCTATCTCTGTCTCTGTCTCTGACTCCTCCCTCTTATTTCTTTCATTTTATAAAATTTTTGCGGTTGAGAAGTTAGTTTAAGATTAGGCATCTTTCTGAGCCTGTTGGCCCCACCTAGCCCTTTATCTTGTTAGTAATTCCTTCTCCCACTCCCCACCCAGGAGAGGCAGAGGGAACAGAACAGCCCTTCTTCAAGAACCAGCTCCATGGCACCTGCAATCTAGCCATGTTGGGGGAAACAGAGGAATGAAGAGATCCCACTAATAATTCAGCCTGCTGTATAGAAAACTCACGTGGTAGGAAGATTCTGGCCTCCTCTCTTTGTATTTGTCTTTGACTCTCTCTATCTCTGTGTCTGTCACTTACTCCACTCTCTTTTTTCTTTCTTTATTTTAATATTTGTTTTTAGAATTTTGTTTAAGGTGAGGCATCTTTCTGGGCCTCTTGGCCCCACCTAGCCTTTTATCTTCTTAATAATTCCCTCCCCAACTCCAGACCCAGGAAAGGCAGAGGAAACAGAACAGCCCTTCTTCAAGAACCAGCTCCATGACTTCTGCGATCTAGCCAAATTAGGAGAAACGAAGGAATGAAGAGACGCCACTAATAATTCAGCCTCCAGAATAGACAACTTGCGTGGAGAGAACGAGGGAACAGAACAGCCATTCTTCAAGAACCAGCTCCATGGCTCCTGCGATATAGCCTTGTTGGGGGAAACAGAGGAATGAAGAGATCCAACACATAATTCAGCCTCCAGTATAGACAACTCGCATGGTAGGAAGACTCAGTCCTCCTCTCTCTGTATCTGTCTTTGTCTCTCTCTATCTCTGTCTCGGTCTCTGACTCCTCTCTCTTTTTCTGTTTTTTTTTTTTTTTTTAATTTTTACTTTTTAGAATTTTGTTTGACGTGAGGCATCTTTCTGGGCCTGTTGGCCCCACCTAGACCTTTATCTTGTTATTATTCCCTCTTCCAATACCAACCCAGGAGAGGCAGAGGGATGAGAACAGCCCTTCTTCAATAACCAGCTCCATGGCTTCTGCGATCTAGCCCTGTTGGGGGAAACGGTTGAATGTAGAGATCTCACTTATAATTCAACATCCAGTATAGAGAACTCACGTGGAGAGGCAGAGGGAACAGAACAGCCCTACTTCAACAACCACCTCCATGGCTCCTGTGATCTAGCCATGTTGGGGGTTATGGAGGAATGAAGAGATCCCACTAATAATTCTGCCTCCAGTATAGACAACTCACGTGGTAGGAAGAATCAGGCCTTCTCTCTCTGTATCTGTCTTTATCTCTGCCTATCTCTGTCTCTGTCTCTGACTCCTCCTTCTTTTTTTTTAATTTTTTAAAAATATTTCCTTTTAGAATTTTGTTTAAGGTGAGTCATCTTTTCGGGCCTGTTGTCCCCATCTAGCCCTTTATCTTGTTAATAATTCCCTCTCCAAACCGTATCCAGGAGAGGCAGAGGGAACAGATCAACCCTTCTTCAAGAACCAACTCCATGACTTCTGAGATCTAGCCATGTTGGTGGAAACGGAGGAATGAAGAGATCCCACTAATGATTCAGCCTCCAGTATAGACAACTCGCGTGGTAGGAAGAATCAGGCCTTCTCTCTCTGTATCTGTCTTTATCTCTGCCTATCTCTGTCTCTGTCTCTGACTCCTCCTTCTTTTTTTTAAATTTTTTAAAAATATTTCCTTTTAGAATTTTGTTTAAGGTGAGTCATCTTTTCGGGCCTGTTGTCCCCACCTAGCCCTTTATCTTGTTAATAATTCCCTCTCCAAACCGTATCCAGGAGAGGCAGAGGGAACAGATCAACCCTTCTTCAAGAACCAACTCCATGCCTTCTGAGATCTAGCCATGTTGGTGGAAACGGAGGAATGAAGAGATCCCACTAATGATTCAGCCTCCAGTATAGACAACTCGCATGGAGAGGCAGAGGGACTAGAACAGCCCTTCTTCAAGAACCAGCTCCATGGCTCCTGCGATCTAGCCATGTTGGGGAAATGGAGGAATGAAGAGATTCCACTAATAATTCAGCCTCCAGTATAGACAACTCGCGTGGTAGGAAGACTCAGGCCCCCCCATCAGTATCTGTCTTTGTCTCTCTCTATCTCTGTCTCTGTCTCTGACTCCTCTCTCTTTTTTCTTTCTTATTTTTAATTTTTTCCTTTTAGAATTTTGTTTAAGGTGAGGCATCTTTCTGGGCCTGTTTGCCCCACCTAGACCTTTATCTTGGTATTATTCACTCTTCCACTACCAACCCAGGAGAGGCAGAGGGAACAGAACACACCTTCTTCAGGAACCAGCTCTAGCGAACCAGCTGTTAGCGTAATGGCTATGTCGCTGGACTTCCACGTAGTCTACCGCAGTTCGGGTCTCGGACCCGGTGGCTTACCACTTACGCCGGGCGCGTGTGCGTGCATGCCCAAGATGCCGAGAGGAGAATGTTGGAGAAGGGATTGCGGCGTGACCATCCCCCCGGGTGGTGATTTCTCGCTTTCTGTCTCTATGTCTCTCTCTGTCTGTCTGGCGAGCGCTCGTGCCCTACAGCGAAAAACCTTTCCCCCCAAAAAAAAAAAAATAAAAAGAAGAACCACCTCCATGGCTTCTGCAATCTAGCCATGTTGGTGGAAATGGATGAATGTAGAGATCCCACTTATAATTCAACCTCCAGTAGAGAGAACTCGCGTGGAGATGCAGAGGGAACAGAATAGCCCTACTTCAAGAACTAGCTCCATGGCTCCTGCGATATAGCCATGTTGGGGGAAATGGAGGAATGAAGAGATTCCACTAATAATTCAGCTTCCAGTATAGACATCTCGCTTGGTAGGAAGACTCAGGCCTCCTCTCATTGTATCTGTCTTTGTCTCAATCTATCTCTGTCTTTGTCTCTGACTCCTCTCTCTTTTTCTGTTTTTTTTTTTTTTCATTTTTGTTCTTAGAATTTTGTTTAAGGTGAGGCATACTTTTGGGCCTGTTGGCCCCACCTAGATATTTATCTTGTTAATTATTCCCTCTCCCACTCCACACCCAGGAGAGGCAGAGCAAACAGAACAAACCTTCTTCAAGAACTAGCTCCATGGCTTCTGCTATCTAGCCATGTTGGGGAAAACGGATGACTGAAGAAATGCCACTAATAATTCAGCCTCCAGTATAGACAATTCGCATGGAGAGGCAGAGGGAACAGAACAGCCCTTCTTCAAGAACCAGCTCCACAAAGGACAGAAGAATTCTTCATTGGAAAAGTGCTTGCACATCGATTTTTATTGCGGCACTATTCACAATTGCTAAGTCATGGAACCAACCCAGATGCCCCCGTATGGAGGAATGGATTGAAAAACTGTGGCACATATACTCTATGGAATACTACTCAACCACAAAAACCAACAGAGCCCTGGCTTTTGACAGAAAGTGGAAGAATATGGAAGATGTACTGCTGAGTGAGGCAAGCCAGGCTATGAAGGAGAGACATTGTATGTCCCCACTTAACATATACCGTTTGTCTGCAATCTATGTCTGAAACTGATTGACTAACAGTTGAACAAACACAAGAGATGGGTGTGAATGTCAGATGAGGTGTATGTGGTGGAGTGGGGCCCAACGAAAGACATTTGGAGAAGGGATACAGAGGTAGAGCATTGACGGGATGGGGAGGTGTGGTGTTATCTGTTAAAGATATTTCGATTAACGGGTCTGGGGAGAAATGTTCACATATCGAAATGGTCTCATGGTAAGCCAAACAATATGATTGAAAGTATATACAAAAATAAATAAATTAATTAATTAAAAAAAAGAAATAGGGGAAAAATATATATATACATGTATATATTCATATATATTCATAAATATATATTTAAAACTAGAAATTGAACATTACTGACAATAACAAGTATGATTAAGCTACTATACAGCATATTCTGGATGGGAAATCACTTTTTGTATGCTGTGACAATGCTCAGTGAATGAATGTAATTAATTATTTTTTTTTAAAAAAGGAATAAAAAAAGTAAAAAAAGAAAAAAAAAAAAAAAGAACCAACTACGTGGCTCCTGCGGTCTAGATATGTTGGGGGAAACGGAGGAATGAAGAGATCCCACTAATAATTCGGCCTCCATTATAGCCAACTCTTGTGGGAGGAAAACTCGGTCCTCCTCTCTCTGTATCTGTCTTTGTCTCTGTCTATCTCTGTCTCTGTCTCTGACACATCCCTCTTTTTCCTTTCATTTTTTTTAAATTTTTACTTTTGAGAATTTTGTTTATGGTGAGGCATCTTTCTGGGCGTGTTGGTCCCCACATAGCCCTTTATCTTGTTAATGATTCCCTCTCCCACTCCCCACCCAGGAGAGGCAGAGGGAACAGAACAGTCCTTCTTCAAGAACCAGCTCTATGACTTCTGTGATCTAGCCATGTTGGGGGAAATGGAGGAATGAAGAGATCCCACTAATAATTCAGCTTGAGTATAGACAACGCGGGAGGAGAGGCATAGGTAACAGAACAGCCCTTCTTCAAGAACGAGGTCCATGGACCCTGCGATCTAGCCATGTTGGGGGAAACGGAGGAATGAAGAGATCCAACTCATAATTCATCCTCCAGTAGATACAACTCACGTGGTAGGAAGACTCAGGGCTCCTTTCTCTGTATCTGTCTTTGTCTCTCTCTATCTCTGTCTCTGTATCTGACTCCGCTCTCATTTTCTTTTTTTTTTTTTTCAATTTTTGATTTTTAGAATTTTTTTTTAGGTGAGGCATCTTTCTCGGCCTGTTGGCCCCACCTAGCCCTTTATCTTGTTAATAATTCCCGTTCCCACTCCACACCCAGGAGAGGTAACAGAACAGCCCTTCTTCAAGAACCAGGTCCATGGCTCCTGTGGTCTAGACATGTTGAGAAAAACGGAGGAATGAAGAGATCTAACTAATAATTCAGCCTCCAGGATAGCCAATCACATGGTAGGAAAACTCAGTCCTCCTCTGTCTGTATCTGCCTTTGTCTCTGTCTATCTCTGTCTCTGTCTCTGACTGCTCCCTCATTTTTCTTTCATTTTTTAAATTTTTTTCCTTTTTAGAATTTTGTTTAAGGTGAGGCATCTTTCTGGGCCTGTTGGCCCCACCTAGACCTTTATCTTGGTATTATTCCCTATTCCACAACCAATCCAGGAGAGGCAGAGGGAACAGAACAGCCCTTCTTTAAGAACCAGCTCCATGGCTTCTGCAATCTAGCCATGTTGGGGGAAGCGGATGAATGTAGAGATCCCACATATAATTCAGCCTCCAGTGTAGAAAACTCGCGTGGAGAGGCAGAGAAACCAGAACAGCCATTCTTCAAGAACCAGCTCCATGCTCCTGCGATCTAGCCATGTTCGGGGAAACGGAGGAATGAAGAGATCTCACTAATAATTCAGCCTCCAGTATAGACACCTCGTGTGGTAGGAAGACTCAGGCCACCCCTCTCTTTATCTGTCTTTGTCTCTCCTATCTCTGTCTCTGTCTCTGACTCCTCTCTCTTTTTTCTTTCTTTTTTTAAAGTTTTTGCTTTTTAGAATTTTGTTTAAGGTGAGTCATCTTTCTGGGCCTGTTGGCCCAACCTAGATCTTTATTTTGGTATTATTCTCTCTTCCACTACCAACCCAGGAGACGCAGAGGGAACAGAACAGCCCTTCTTCAAGAACCAGCTCAATGGCTTCTGCGATCAAGCCACGTTGGGGGAAACGGATGAATGTAGAGATCCCACTTATAATTCAGCCACCAGTATAGAAAAGTCGCGTGGAGAGACAGAGAACTCAGAACAGCCCTTCTTCAAGAACCATCTCCATGGTTCCTGCGATCTAGCCATTTTGGGGGAAACGGCGGAATAAAGACATCCCACTAATAATTCAGCCTCCAGTATAGAAAACTCACGTGGAGAGGCACAGGGACCAGAACAGCCCTTCTTCAAGAACCAGCACCATTGCTCCTGTGATCTAGCCATGTTGGGGGAAAAGGAGGAATGAAGAGATCCCACTAATAATTCAGCCTCCAGTATAGAAAACTCACGTGGTAGGAAGACTCTGGCATCCTCTCTCTGTATCTGTCTTTGTCTCTCTCTATCTCTGTCTCTGTCTCTGATTCCTCTCTCTTTTTCTTTGTTTTTATTTTTATTTTTGATTTTTAAAATTTTGTTTAAGGTGAGGCATATTTCTGAGTTTGTTGGCCCCACCTAGACCTTTATCTTGTTAATAATTCCCTCTCCCACTCCCCATGCAGGAGAGACAGAGGGAACAGAACAACCATTCTTCAAGAATCAGCTACATGGCTCCTGCGATATAGCCATGTTGGGATAAACGGAAGAATGAAGAGATCCCATTAATAATTCAGCCTCCAGTATAGAAACCTCACGGGGTAGGAAGATTCAGGCCTTCCCCCTCTGTATTTGCCTTTGACTCTCTCTATCTCTCTGTCTGTCTGTCTCTTACTCCTCTCTCTTTTTTCTTTCATTGTTTTTTAATTTTTGCTTTTTAGAATTTTGTTTAAGGTAAGGCATCTTTAGGGGCCTGTTGGCCCCACGTATCCCTTTAACTTGTTAATAATTTTCTCTCCAACCCCTACCCAGGAGAGGCAGAGGGAACTGATCAGCCCTTCTTCAAGAACCAGCTCCATGCCGTCTGCGAAATAGCCATGTTCAGGGAAAAGGAGGAATGACAAGATCCCACTAATATATCAGGCTCCAGTATAGACAACTCACGTGGAGAGTCAGAGAAACCAGAACAGCCCTTCTTGAAGAACCAGCTCTACAGCTCCTGCGATCTAGCCATGTTGGTGGAAATGGAGGAATGAAGAGATCAATCTATTAATTCAGCCTCCAGTATAGACAACTCACGTGGTAGGAAGAATCAGACCTTCTCTCTCTGTATCTGACTTTGTTTCTCTCTATCTCTGTCTCTGTCTCTGAATCCTCTCTCTTTTTCTTTCTTTTTTTTAATTTTTGTTTTTAGAATTTTTTTAAAGGTGAGGCATCATTCTGGGCCTGTTGGCCCCACCTACACCTTTATTTTCTTAATAATTCCCTCTCCCACTCCCCACCCAGGAGAGGCAGAGGGAACAGAACACCCCTTCTTCAAGAACCAGCTCCATGGCTCCTGCGATCCAGCAATCTTGGGGTAAACGGCGGAATGAAGAGATCCCACTAAAAATTCAGTATCCAGTATAGACAACTCGCGTGGTTGGAACACTCAGGCCTCCTCTCTCTGTATCTGTATTAGGCTCTCTCTATCTCAGTCTCTGTCTCTGACTCCTCTCTATTTTTTTTTTTCTGCTTTTGAGAATTTTGTTTAAGGTGAGGCATCTTTCTGGGCCTGTTGGCCACACCTAGAGATTTATCTTGTTAAAAACTCCCTCTCCTACTCCCCACACAGGAGAGGCAGAGGGAACAGAAGAGCCCTTTTTCAAGAACCACATCCATGGCTTCTTCGTTCTAGCCAGGTTGGGGGAAACATAGGAATGAAGAGATCTCACTAATAATTCAGCCTCCATTATTGTCAATTCATGTGGAGATTCAGAGTTAACAGAACAGCCCTTCTTCAAGAACCAGCTCCATGGCTCCTGCCATCTAGCCAGGTTGGCCCCACCTAGCCCTTTAACTTGTTAATAATTTTCTCTCCAACCTCTACCCAGGAGAGGCAGAGGGAACTGATCAGCCTTTCTTCAAGAACCAGCTCCATGCCTTCTGCAAAATAGCCATGTTGGGGGAAACGGAGGAAAGAAGAGATCCCATTAATAATTCAGCCTCCAGTATAGACAACTAGCATGGAAGGAAGACTCAGGCCCCTCTCTCTGTATCTGCTTTGTATCTCTCTATCTCTGTCTCTGTCTCTGACCCCTCCCTCTTATTTCTTTCATTTTTTAAAAATTTTTTTGTTTGAGAATTTTGAATAAGTTTAGGCATCTTTCTGAGCCTGTTGGCCCCACCTAGCCCTTTATCTTGTTAGTAATTCCTTCTCCCACTCCCCACCCAGGAGAGGCAGAGGGAACAGATCATCCCTTCTTCAAGAACCAGCTGCATGGCACCTGCGATCTAGCCATGTTGGGGGAACGGAGGAATGAAGATATCCCACTAATAATTCAGCCTCCAGTATAGACAACTCACATGGTAGGAAGATTCTGGCCTCCTCTCTCTGTGTTTGTCTTTGACTCTATCTCTGTGTCTGTCACTTACTCCACTCTCTTTTTTCTTTCTTTATTTAAATTTTTGTTTTTAGAATTTTGTTTAAAGTGAGGCGTCTTTCTGGGCCTCTTGGCCCAACCTAGCTGTTTATCTTCTTAATAATTCCCTCCCGCAATCCCCACCGAGGAAAGGCAGAGGAAACAGAACAGCCCTTCTTCAAGAACCAGCTCCATGACTTCTGCGATCTAGCCAAATTAGGAGAAACGAAGGAATGATGAGATGCCACTAATAATTCAGCCTCCAGAATAGACAACTCACATGGAGAGGAAGAGGGAACAGAACAGCCCTTCTTGAAGAACCAGCTCCATGGCTCCTGCGATATAGCCATGGTGGGGGAAACGGAAGAATGAAGAGATCCAACACATAATTCATCTTCCAGTATAGACAACGTATGTGGTAGGAAGACTCAGTCCTCCTCTCTCTGTATCTGTCTTTGTCTCTCTCTATCTCTGTCTCTGTTTCTGACTCCTCCCTCTTTTTCTTACTTTTTTTTTCATTTTGCTTTTTAGAAATTTGTTAAATGTGAGGCATCTTTCTGGGCCTGTTGGCCCCACCTAGACATTTATCTTGTTAATAATTCCCTCTCCCACTCCACACCCAGGAGGGGCAGAGGAAACAGAACAACCCTTCTTCAAGAACTAGCCCCGTGTCTCCTGCGATCTAGCCATGTTGGCAAACGGAGGACTGAAGAGATCCCACTAATAATTCAGCTTCCAATATAGACAACTTGCGTGGTAGGAAGACTCAGTTCTCCTCTCTCTGTATCTGTCTTTGTCTCTCTCTATCTCTGTCTCTGACTCCTCTCTCTTTTTCTGTTTTTTTTTTTTTTTAATTTTTACTTTTTAGAATGTTGTTTAAGGTGAGGCATCTTTCTGGGCCTGTTGGCCCCACCTAGACCTTTATCTTCTTATTATTCCCTCTTCCAATACCAACCCAGGAGGGACAGAGGGAAGAGAACAGCCCTTCTTCAAGAAGCAGCTCCATGGCTTCTGAGATCTAGCCATGTTGGGGAAATCGGATGAATGTAGAGATCCCACTTATAATTCAACCTCCAGTATAGAGAACTCACGTGGAGACTCAGAGGGAACAGAACAGCCCTACTTCAACAACCAGCTCCATTGCTCCTGCGAACTAGCCATGTTGGGGGAAATGGATGAATGAAGAGATCCCACTAATAATTCAGCCTCCAGTATAGACATCTCGTTGGTAAGAAGACTCAGGCCTCCTGTCTCTGTATCTGTCTTTGTCTCACTCTATCTCTGTCTTTGTCTCTGACTCCTCTCTCTTTTTCTTTCTTTATTTTTAATTTTTGTTTTTAGAATTTTTTTTAAGGTGAGGCATCTTTCTGGGCCTGTTGGCCCCACCTAGCACTTTATCTTCTTCATAATTCCCTCTCCCACTCCCCACCCAGGAAAGGCAGAGGGAATAGAACAGCCCTTATTCAAGAACCAGCTCCATGACTTCTGCGATCTAGCCAAAGTAGGAGAAATGGAGGAATGAAGAGACCCCACTAATAATTCAGCCTCCAGAATAGACAACTCGTGTGGAAAAGCAGAAGGAACAGAACAGCCCTTCTTCAAGAACCAGCTCCATGGCTCCTGCAATCTAGATATGTTATGGGAAACGGAGTAATGAAGAGATCCCACTAATAATTAAGCCTCCAGTATACCCAACTCTTGTGGGAGGATAACTCGGTCCTCCTCTCTCTGTATCTGTCTTTGTCTCTGTCCATCTCTGTCTCTGTCTCTGACACATCCCTCTTTTTCCTTTCATTTTTTTAAAATTTTTGCTTTTGAGAATTTTGTTTATGGTGAGGCATCTTTCTGGGTGTGTTGGTCCCCACATAGCCCTTTATCTTGTTAATGATTCCCTCTCCCACTCCCCACCCAGGAGAGGCAGAGGGAACAGAACAGTCCTTCTTCAAGAACCAGCTCTATGACTTCTGTGATCTAGCCATGTTGGGGGAAACGGAGGAATGAAGAGATCCCACTAATAATTCTGCCTTCAGTATAGACAACTCGCGTGGAGAGGCACAGGGACCAGAACAGCCCTTCTTTAAGAACCAGCTCCATGGCACCTGCGATCTAGCCAGGTTGGGGTAAAGGAGGAGTGAAGAGATCCCACTAATAATTCAGCCTCCAGCATAGAAAACTCATGTGGTAGGAAGACTCTGGAATCCTCTCTCTGTATCTGTCTCTGTCTCTCTCTATCTCTGTCTCTGTCTCTGATTCCTCTCTCTTTTTCTTTGTTTTTTTTTTTTTTTTTTTTTGATTTTTAGAATTTTGTTTAAGGTGAGGCATCTTTCTGGGCCTCTTGGCCCCACCTAGACCTTTATCTTGTTAATAATTCCCTCTCCCACTCCCCACCCAGGAGATGCAGAGGGAACAGAACAACCATTCTTCAAGAACCAGCTACATGGCTCCTGCGATATAGCCATGTTGGGATAAACAGAAGAATGAAGAGATCCCACTAATAATTCAGCCTCCAGTATAGAAACCTCACGGGGTAGGAAGATTCAGGCCTTCCCCCTCTGTATTTGTCTTTGACTCTCTCTATCTCTCTGTCTGTCTCTTACTCCTCTCTCATTTTTCTTTCATTGGTTTTAATTTTTGCTTTTTAGAATTTTGTTTATGGTGAGGCATCTTTAGGGGCATGTTGGCCCCACCTATCCCTTTAACTTGTTAATAATTTTCTCTCCAACCCCTACCCAGGAGAGGCAGAGGGAACTGATCAGCCCTTCTTCAAGAACCAGCTCCATGCCTTCTGCGAAATAGCCATGTTCGGGGAAATGGAGGAATGACGATATCCCACTAATATATCAGGCTCCAGTATAGACAACTTGAGTGGAGAGGCAGAGAAACCAGAACAGCCCTTCTTGAAGAACCAGCTCTACAGCTCCTGCGATCTAGCCATGTTGGGGGAAACGGAGGAATGAAGAGATCAATTAATTCAGCCTCCAGTATAGACAACTCGCGAGGTAGGAAGAATCAGGCCTTCTCTCTCTGTATCTGACTTTGTCTCTCTCTATCTCTGTCTCTGTCTCTGAATCCTCTCTCTTTTTCTTTCTTTTTTTTAAATATTTGTTTTTAGAATTTTGCTTAAGGTGAGGCATCTTTCTGGGACTGTTGGCCCCACCTACACCTTTATCTTCTTAATAATTCCCTCTCCCACTCCCCACCCAGGAGAGACAGAGGGAACAGAACACCCCTTCTTCAAGAACCAGCCCCATGGCTCCTGCGATCCAGCAATCTTGGGGTAAACGGCGGAATGAAGAGATCCCACTAAAAATTCAGTATCCAGTATAGACAACTCACGTGGTTGGAACACTCAGGCCTCCTCTCTCTGTATCTGTATTTGGCTCTCTCTATCTCAGTCTCTGTCTCTGACTTCTCTCTCTTTTTTTTTTTTTTTTTTTTTTTTTTGCTTTTGAGAATTTTGTTTAAGGTGAGGCATCTTTCTGGGCCTGTTGGCCGCACCTAGCCATTTATCTTGTTAAAAATTCCCTCTCCTACTCCCCACACAGGAGAGGCAGAGGGAAGAGAAGAGCCCTTTTTCAAGAACCAGATCCATGGCTTCTTCGTTCTAGCCATGTTGGTGGAAACATAGGAATGAAGAGATCCCACTAATAATTCAGCCTCCAGTATTGACAACTCGTGTGGAGATTCAGAGTTAACAGAACAGCCCTTCTTCAAGAACCAGCTCCATGGCTCCTGCGATCTAGCCATGTTGGGAGAAATGGAGGAATGAATAGATCACACTAATAATTCAATCTCCAGTATAGACAACTCATGCGGTATGAAGACTCAGGCCTCCTATCTTTGTATCTGTCCTTGTCTCTCTCTATCTCTGTCTCTGATTCCTCTCTCTTTTTTCTTTTAAATTTTTACTTTTTAGAATTTTGTTTAAGTTGAGGCATCTTTCTCGGCCTATTGGCCCCACCTAGCCTTTTATCTTCTTAATAATTCCCTCTCCCACTCCACACCCTTGAGAGGTAACAGAACAGTCCTTCTTCAAGAACCAGCTGCTTGGCTCCTGCAGTCTAGACATGTTGGGGGAAACGGAGGAATGAAGAGATCCAACTAATAATTTAGCCTCCAGTATAGCCAACTCACGTGGTAGGAAAACTCAGTCCTCGTCTGTCTATATCTCATTGTTTCTGCCTATCTCTGTCTCTGACTCCTCCCTCTTTTCTCTTTCTTTTTTTTTTTTAATTTTTCCTTTTTAGAATTTTGTTTAAAGTGAGGCATCTTTTGGGGCCTGTTGGCCCAACCTAGCCCTTTATCTTGTTAATAATTCCCTCTCCAAACCCTACCCAGGAGATACAAAGGGAAAAGATCAGCCCTTCTTCAAGAACCAACTCCATGACTTCTGCGATCTAGCCATGTTGGGGGAAACGGAGGAATGAAGAGATCCCACTAATAATTCAGGCTCCGGTATAGAAAACTCACGTGGAGAGTCAGAAACCAGAACAGCCCTTCTTCAAAAGCCAGCTCCAAGGCTCCTATGATCTAGCCATTTTGGGGGAAACGGAGGAATAAAGAGATCCCACTAATAATTCAGCCTCCATTATAGACCATTCGTGTGGTAGGAAGACTCAGGCCTCCTCTCTCTGTATCTGTCTTTTTTTCTCTCTATCTCTGTTTCTGTCTCTGACTCCTCTCTCTTTTTTCTTTCTTTTTTTTAATTTTTGCTTTTTAGAATTTTGTGTAAGGTGAGGCATCTTTTTGGGCCTGTTGGCCCAACCTAGACATTTATCTTGGTATTATTCCCTCTTCCAATACCAACCCAGGAGAGACAGAGGGAAAAGAACAGCCCTTCTTCAAGAACTAGCTCCCTGGCTTCTGCGATCTAGCCATGTTGGGGGAAACGGATGAATATAGAGATCCCACTTATAATTCAACCTCCAGTATAGAGAACTCGCATGGAGAGGGAGAGGGAACAGAACAGCCCTACTTCATGAACCAGCTCAATTGCTCCTGCAATCTAGCCATGTTGGGGGAAATGGAGGAATAAAGAGATCCCACTAATAATTCAGCATCCAGTAAAGACATCTCTCTTGGTAGGAAGACTCAGGCCTCTTCTTTCTGTATCTGTCTTTCTCTCACTCTATCTCTGTCTTTGTCTCTGACTCCTCTCTCTTTTTCTTTATTTTTTTTAATTTTTGTTTTTAGAATTTTGTTTAAGATGAGGCATCTTTTTGGGCCTGTTGGCCCAACCTAGACATTTATCTTGGTATTATTCCCTCTTCCAATACCAACCCAGGAGAGACAGAGGGAAAAGAACAGCCCTTCTTCAAGAACTAGCTCCATGGCTTCTGCAATCTAGCCATGTTGGGGGAAACGGATGAATGAAGAGATTCCACTAATAATTCAGCCTACAGTATAGACAACTCACGTGGTATTAAGAATCAGACCTTCTTTCTCTGTATCTGTCTTTGTCTCTCTCTATCTCTGTCTCTGTCTCTTACTCCTCTTTCTATTTCATTCTTTTTTTTTTAATTTTTTTTTTTACAATTTTGTTTAACGTGAGGCATCTTTCTGGGCCTGTTGGCCACACCTAGCCCTTTATCTTCTTCATAATTCCCTCTTCCACTCCCCACTCAGGAGAGGACCAGGGAAGAGAACAGCCCTTCTTCAAGAACCAGCTCCATGGCTTCTGTGATCCAGCCAATTTAGGAGAAACCGAGGAATGAAGAGATCCCAGTAATATTCCAGGCTCCAGAATAGACAACTTGCGTGGAGATGCAGAGGGAACAGAGCAGCCCTTCTTCAAAAACCAGCTCCATGGCTCCTGCGATATAGCCATTTTGGGGGAAATGGAGGAATGAAGAGATCCAACACAATTCATCCTCTTGTATAGACAACGTGTGTGGTAGGAAGACTTCGGCCTCCTCTCTCTGTATCTGTCTTTGTCTCTCTCTATCTCTGTCTCTGTCTCTGAATCCTCTCTCTTTCTCTTTCTTTTTTTTTTAATTATTGATTTTTAGAAATTTGTTTAAGCTGAGGCATCTTTCTGGGCTGTTTGCCCCACCTAGAAATTCATCTTTTTAATAATTCCCTCTCCAACTCCACACCCAGGAGAGGCAGAGGGACCAAAACAGCCCTTCTTCAAGAACCAGCTCCATGGCTCCTGTGATCTAGCCATGTTGGGGGAAAAGGAGGAATGAAGAGATCCCACTAATAATTCCCCCTACAGTATAGACAACTCACGTGGTAGAAAGTCTCAGGCCTCCTCTTTGTGTAGCTGTCTTTGTCTCTCTCTGTCTCTGTCTCTATCTCTGACTGCTCTCTCTTTTTCTTTGTTTTTTATTTTTATTTTTGCCTTTAAAATTTTGTTTAAGGTGAGGCATATTTCTGAGTCTGTTGTCCGCACCTAGACCTTTATCTTGTTAATAATTCCCTCTCCCACTCCCCACGCAGGAGAGGCTGAGGTAACAGAACAACCCTTCTTCAAGAACCAGCTCTATGGCTCCTGTGATCTAGCCATGTTGGGGGAAATGGAGGAATGCAGAGATCCCACTAATAATTCAGCCTCCAGTATAAACAACTCACGTGGTAGGAAGAATCAGGCCTTCTCTCTCAGTATCTGTCTTTGTCTCTCTCTATCTCTGTCTCTGTCTCTGAATCCTCTCTCTTTTTCTTACTTTTTTTTAATTTTTGTTTTTAAAATTTTGTATAAGGTGAGGCATCTTTCTGGGCCTGTTGGCCCCACCTAGCCCTTTATCTTCTTAATAATTTCCTCTCACACTCCCGACCCAGGAGAGGCAGAGGGAACCGAACAGGCCTTCTTCAAGAACCAGCTCCATGACTCCTGCGATCTAGCCATGTTGGGGTAAACGGAAGAATGAAGATATCCCATTAAGAATTCAGAATAGAGTATAGACAACTCACGTGGTAGTAAGACTCAGGCCTCCTCTCTCTGTATCTGTCTTTGTCTTTCTCTATCTCTGTCTCTGACTCCTCTCTCTTTTTCTATGTTTTTTTTTTTATTTTTGCTTCTTAAAATTTTGTTTAAGGTGAGGCATATTTCTGAGTCTGTTGGCCACACCTAGAACTTTATCTTGTTAATAATTCCCTCTCCCACTGCCGACACAGGAGAGGCAGAGGGAACAGAACATACCTTCTATAAGAACCAGCTCTATGGCTCCTGCGATCTAGCCATGTTGGGGGAAATGGAAGAATGAAGACATCCCACTTATAATTCAGCCTCCAGAATAGACTATTCACGTGGTAGGAAGATTCAGGCCTCCTCTCACTTAATATGTCTTTGTCTCTCTCTATCTCTGTCTCTGTCTCTGACTCCTCTCTCTTTTCTCTTTCTATTTTTTTTAATTTTTGATTTTTAGAATTTTGTTTATGGTGAAGCAACTTCCTGGGACTGTTGGCCCCACATAGACCTTTATCTTGTTAATAGTTCCCTCTGCCTCTCCCCACCCAGGAGAGGCAGAGGGAACAGAACAGCCCTTCTTCAACAACCAGCTCCATGGCTCCTGCGATCTAGCCATGTTGGGGGAAACGGACCAATGAAGAGATCCCACTAATAATTCAGCCTCCAGTATAGGCAACTCACTTGGAGAGGCAGAGGAAACAGAAAAACCCTTCTTCGTGAACCAGCTCCATGGCTCCTGCGATCTATCCATGTTGGGGTAAATGGAAGAATGAAGAGATCCCACTAATAATTCAGCCTGCAGTATAGACAACTTACGTGGTAGGAAGATTCAGGCCTCCTCTCTCTGTATTTGTCTTTGACTCTCTCTATCTCTGTGTCTGTCTCTTACTCCTCTCTCTTTTTTCTTTCTTTTTTTTAATTTTTGCTTTTTAGAATTTTGTTTAAGGTGAGGCATCTTTCTGGGCCTGTTGGCCCCAACTAGCCCTTTATCTTGGTAATAATTTCCTTTCCATCCCCCACTCAGGAAAGGCAGAGGGAACAGATCAGCACTTATTCAAGAACCAGCTCCATGCCTTCTGCGATCTAGCCATGTTGGGGGAATGAAGGAATGAAGAGATCCCATTAATAATTGAGCCTCCAGTATAGACAACTCGCGTGGTAGGAAGACTCAGGCCTCCTCTTTCTGTATCTGTTTTTGTCTCTCTCTCTGTCTCTGTCTCTGACTCCTCTCTCTTTTTCTTTGTTTTTCTTTTTTTTATTTTTGCTTTTTAAAATTTTGTTTAAGGTGAGGCATATTTCTGGGTCTGTTGGCCCCACCTAGACCTTTATCTTTTTATTATTCCCTCTTTTACTACCAAACCAGGAGAGGCAGATGGAACAGAAATGCCCTTCTTCAAGAACCAGCTCCATGGCTTCTGCGATCTAGCCATGTTGGGGGAAACAGATGAATGTAGAAATCCTACTTATAATTCAATCTCCAGTATAGAGAACACGCGAGGAGAGGCAGAGGGAACAAAACAGCCCTTCTTTGACAACCCCCTCCATGGCTCCTGCGATCTAGCCATGTTGGGGGAAATGGAGGAATGAAGAGATCCCACTAATGATTCAGCCTCCAGTATAGACAACTTGCGTGGTAGGAAGAATCAGGCCTTCTCTCTCTGTATCTATCTTTGTCTCTCTTTATCTTTGTCTCTGTCTCTGACTCCTCTCTCTTTTTCTTACTTTTTTTTAATTTTTGTTTTTAGAATTTTGTTTAAGGTGAGGCATCTTTCTGAGCCTGTTGGCCCCACCTAGCCCTTTATCTTGTTAATAATTCCCTCTCCCACCCCACCTTGGAGAGACAGAGGAAACAGAACAGCCCTTCTTCAAGAACCGGCTCCATGGCTCCTGCGATCTACCCTTGTTGGGGGAAACGGAGGAATAAAGCGATCCCACTAATAATTCTGCCTCCAGTATAGAAAACTCACATGATAAGAAGAATCTGGCCTCCTCTCTCTGTATCTTTCTTTCTCTCTCTATCTCAGTCTCTGTCTCTGATTCCTCTCTTTTTTTCTTTGTTTTTTTTTTTTGATTTTAAAAATTTTGTTTAAGCTGAGGCATATTTCTGAGTCTGTTGGCCCCACCTAGACCTTTATCTTGTTAATAATTCCCTCTCCCATTCCCCACCCAGGAGAGGCAGATGGAACAGAACATCCCTTCTTCAAGAACCAGCTCCAGAGCTCCTGCGATCTAGCCATGTTGGGGTAAACAGAAAAATGAAGAGATCCCACTAATTATTCAGCCTCCAGTATAGACAACTCAAGGAGTAGGAAGATTCAGGCCTTCTTTCTCTGTATTTGTCTTTGACTCTCTCTATCTCTGTTGTCTCTTACTCCTCTCTCTTTTTCTTTCATTTTTTTTAATTTCTGTTTTTTTAGAATTTTGTTTAAGGTTAGGCATCTTTAGGGGCCTGTTTGCCCCACCTAGCCCTTTATCTTGTTAATAATTCCCTCTCCAACCCCTACCCAGGAGAAGCAGAGGGAACAGATCAGCCCTTCTTCAAGAACCAGCTCCATGCCTTCTGCAATCTAGTCATGTTGGGGGAAACAGAGGAATGAAGAGATCCCACTAATAAATAAGCCTCCAGTATAGACAACTCGCGTGAAGAGGCAGAGAAACCAGAACAGCCATTCTTGAAGAACCACCTCCAAGGATCCTGCAATCTTGCCATGTTGGGGGAAACGGAGGAATGAAGAGATCCCACTATTAATTCAGCCTCCAGTATAGACAACTCATGTGGTAGGAAGAATCAGGCCTTCTCTCACTGTAACTGTCTTTGTCTCTCTCTATCTCTGTCTCTGAATCCTCTCTCTTTTTCTTTCCTTTTTTTAATTTTTGTTTTTAGAATTTTTTTTAAGGTGAGGCATCTTTCTGGGTATGTTGGTCATACCTACACCTTTATCTTCTTAATAATTCCCTCTCCCACTCCACACCCAGAAGGAGCAGAGGGAACAGAACAGCCCTTCTTCAAGAACTAGCTCCATGGTTTCTGCGATCTAGACATGTTGGGGTAAACGGAGGACTGAAGAGATCCCACTAATAATTCAGCCTCCAGTATAGACAACTCGTGTGGTAGGAAGACTCAGGCCTCCTCTCTCTGTATCTGTCTGTGTCTCTCTCTATCTCTGTCTCTGTCTCTGACTCCTCTCTCTTTTTCTGTTTTTATTTTTTTTAATTTTTACTTTTTAGAATTTTGTTTAAGGTGAGGCATCTTTCTGGCCTGTTGGCCCCACCTAGACCTTTATCTTGTTATTATTCCCTCTTCCAATACCAACCCAGGAGAGGCAGAGGGCACAGAACAGCCCTCCTTCACCAACCAGCTCCATGGCTCATGCGATCTAGCCATGTTGGGAGAAACGGAAGAATGAAGAGATCACACTAATAATTCAGCCTCCAGTATAGACAACTCGTGTGGTAGGAAGACTCAGGCCTCCTATCTTTGTATCTGTCCTTGTCTCTCTCTATTTCTGTTGCTATCTCTGATTCCTCTCTCTTTTTTTAAAAAAATTTTACTGTTTAGAATTTTGTTTAAGTTGAGGCATCTTTCTCAGCCTATTGGCCCCACCTAGCCTTTTATCTTGTTAATAATTCCCTCTCCCACTCCATACCCAGGAGAGGTAACAGAACAGCCCTTCTTCAAGAACCAGCTCCATGGCTCCTGCAGTCTAGACATGTTGGGGGAAACGGAGGAATGAAGACATCCAACTAATAATTCAGCCTCCAGTATAGCCAACTCACGTGGTAGGAAAACTCAGTCCTCCTCTGTCTGTATCTGTCTTTGTCCCTGCCTATCTCTGTCTCTGTCTCTGACTCCTCCCTCTTTTTCCTTTCATTTTTTTTAATTTTTATTTTTAGAATTTTGTTTAAGATGAGGCATCATTTAGGGCCTGTTGGCCCCAGCTAGCCCTTTATCTTATTAATACTTCCCTCTCCAAACCAAACCCAGGAGAGGCAGAGGGAAAATATCAGCCTTCCTAAAAGAAACAACTCCATGACTTCTGCGATCTAGCCATGTTGGGGGAAACAGAGGAATGAAGAGATCCCACTAATAATTCAGGCTCCAGTATAGAAAACTCGCCTGGAGAGTCAGAGAAACCAGAACAGCCCTTCTTCAAGAACCAGCTCCATGGCTCCTGCGATCTAGCCATGTTGGGGGAAATGGAGGAATGAAGAGATCCCACTAATAATTCAGCCTCCATTATAGACCATTCGCGTGGTAGGAAGACTCAGGCCTCCCCTCTCTGTATCTTTCTTTGTCTCTCTCTCTCTCTGTCTCTGTCTCTGACTCCTCTCTTTTTTTTCTTTCTTTCTTTTTAATTTTTGCTTTTTAGAATTTTGTTTTATGTGAGGCATCTTTCTGGGCCTGTTGCCCCCTCCTAGCCCTTTATCTTGTTAATAATTCCCTCTCCCTCTCTCCATCCATTAGAGGCAGAGGGAACAGAACAGCCCTTCTTTAAGAACCAGCTCAAGGGCTTCTGCAATCTCGCCATGTTGGGGAAAATGGAGGAATGAAAAATCCCACTAATATTTCGGCCTCCAGTATAGACAACTTGCGTGGAGATGCAGTGGGAACAGAACAGCCCTTCTTCAAGAACCAAATCCACCACTTCTGCTATCTAGCCCTGTTGGTGTAAACAGAGGAATGAAGAGATGCCACTAATAATTCAGCCTCCAGTATAGACAACTCGCATGTTAGGAAGACTCAGGCCTCCTCTCTCTGTTTCTTTCATTGTCTCTCTCTATCGCTGTCTCTGCCTCTGATTCCTCCCTCATTTTCTTTCATTTTCTCTTTAATTTTTCCTTTTTTAGAATTTTGTTTTAGGTGAGGCATCTTTCCGGGCCTGTGGTCCCCAACTTGCCCTTTATCTTGTTAATAATTCTCTCTCCCACTCCCCACCCAGGAGAGGCAGAGGGAACAGAACAGCCCTTCTTCAAGAACAACCTCCATGGCTCCTGCGATCTTGCCATGTTGGGGGAAATGGAGGAATAAAGCGATCCCACTAATAATTCAGCCTCAATTATAGACAACTCATGTGCTAGGAAGACTTAGGCCTCCTCTCTCTTTATTCATCTTTGTCTCTCTCATTTTCTGTCTCTCTATCTGACTCCTCCTTCTTTTTACTTTCATTTTTTAAAATTTTTCCTCTTTAGAATTTTGTTTAAGGTGAGGCTTCTTTCTGGGCCTGTCAGTCCCATCTAGCCCTTTATCTTGTTAATAATTCCCTCTCCCTCTTCCCACCCAGGAGAGCCAGAGGAAAGAGAACATCCCTTTTTCAAGAACATGCTCCATGGCTCCTGCGATGTAGCCATGTTAGGGGAAATGGAGGAATGAAGAGATCCCACTAATAATTCAGCCTCCAGTATAGACAACTCACGTGGAGAGGCAGAAGGAACAGAAAAGCCCTTCTTCAAGAACCAGCTCCATGGCTACTGCTATCTTGCAATGTTGGGTGAAACAGCGGAATGAGGAGATCCCACTAACAATTCAGCCTCCAGTATAGAGAATTCGCGTGGTAGGAAGACTCAGGCCTCCTCTCTCTGTATCTGTCTTGGTCTCTGTCTATCTTGTCTCTGTCTCTAACTCCTCCCTCTTTTTACTTTCATTTTTTTAAAAAAATTTCCTTTTCAGAATTTTATTTAAGGTGAGGCATATTTCTACGCCTGTCAGCCCCACCTAGCTGTTTATCTTGTTAAAAATTCCCTCTCCAACTCTTCACCCCGGAGAGGCAGAGGGAACAGAACTGCCCTTCTTCAAAAACCAGCTCTATGGCTCCAGCGATCTAGCCATGTTGGGGGTAACAGAGGAATGAAGAGATCCCACTAATAATTCAGCCTCCAGTTTAGAGAACTCACGTGGTAGGAAGACTCAGGCCTCCTCTCTATATATCTGTCTTTGTCTCTCTCTATCTCTGTGTCTGTCTCATACTCCTGTCTCTTTTTCCTTTAATTTTTCTTTAATTTCTGCTCTTTAGAATTTTGTTTAAGGTGAGGCTTTTTTCTGGGCCTGTTGGCCCCACCTACCCCTTTATCTTGTTAATAATTCCCTCTCCCACTCTCCACCCAGGAGAGGCCGAGGGAACAGAACAGCCCTTCCTCAAGAACCTGCTCCAGGACTTCTGCAATCTAGACATGTTGGGGGAAACAGAGGAATGAAGAATACCACTAACAATTCAGCCTCCAGTATTTACAACTCGCGTGGAGAGGCAGAGGGAATAGAAGAGCCCTTCTACAAGAACCAGCTCCATGGCCCTTGCGATCTAGCCATGTTGGGTGAAACAAAGGAATGAAGAGATCCCACTAATAATTCAGCCTCCAGTATAGGCAACTCTTGTGGTAGGAAGACTCAGGCCTCCTCTCTCTGTATCTGTCTTTGTCTCTCTCTACCTCTGTCTCTGTCCTAACTCCCCCTCTTTATTCTTTCATTTTTTTTAATTGTCCCTTTTTATAATTTTGATTAAGTTGAGGCATCTTTTTGGGCATATTGGCCTCACCTTGCCCTTTAAGTCATTAATAATTCCCTCTCCCACTCCCCACCCAGGAGAGGCAGAGGGAACAGAATATCCCTTCTTCTAGAACAAGCTCGATGGCTCCTGCGATCTAGCCATGTTGGGGGAAACGTAGGATTGAAGAGATCCGACTAATAATTCAGCCTCCAGGATAGACAACTCACGTGGTAGGATGTCTCAGGCCTCCTCTCTCTGTATCTGTCTTTGTCTCTCTCTATTTCTGTCTCTGTCTCTGACTCCTTCCTCATGTTTCTTTCATTTTTTTTTAATATTTTCTATTTAGAATTTTGTTTAAGGTGAGGCATCTTTCTGGGCCTCTCGGCCCCACCTAGCCCTTTATCTTGTTAATAATTCCCTCTCCCACTGCACACCCAGGAGAGGCAGAGGGAACAGAACATCCCTTCTTCAAGAACCAGCTCCATGGCTCCAGCAATCAAGCCATGTGGGGGGAACCGGCGGAATGAAGAGATCCCACTAATAATTCAGCATCCAGTATAGACAGCTCGCGTGGAGAGGCAGAGGGAACAGAACAGCCCTTCTTCAAAAACCAGCTCCATGGCTCCAGCAATCTAGCCATATAGGGGGAAACCGAGGAATGAAGAGATACCACTAATAATTCAGCCTCCAATTTAGAGAACTCGCGTGGTAGGAAGACTCAGAGCTCCTTTCTCTGTATCTGTCTTTGTCTCTCTCTATCTCTGTGTCTGTGTCTGATTCCTCTCTCTTTTTCCTTTCTTTTTTTTTAATTGTTGCTTTTTAGAATTTTGTTTAAGGTGAGGCATCTTTCTGTGCCTGTTGACCCCACATAGCTCTTTATCTTGTTAATAATTCCCTCTCCCACTCTCCACCCAGGAGAGGCACAGGGAACAGGACAGCCCTTCTTCTAGAACCAGCTCGATGGATTCTGTGATCTAGCCATGTTGGGGGAAACGTAGGAATGAAAAGATCCCACTAATAATTTAGCCTCCAGTATAGACAACTCGCGTGGAGATTCAGAGAGAACAGAACATTTCTTCTTCAAGAACCAGCTCCATGGCTCCTGCGATCTTGCCCTGTTGGGGAAACGAAGGAATGAAGAGAGTCCACTACTAATACAGCCTCCAGTTTTGAGAACTCACATGGTAGGAAGACTCAGGCCTCCTCTCTCTGTATCTGTCTTTGTCTCTCTCTATCTCTGTCTCTGTCTCTGGCTCTTTCCTATTTTTCTTTCTTTTTTTTTAATATTTGCTTTTTAGAATTTTGTGTAAGGTGAGCCATCTTTCAGGGCCTGTCGTTCCCACCTTGCCCTTTATCTTGTTAATAATTCAGTCACCCACTCCCCACCCAGGAGAGGCAGAGGGAACAGAACAGCCCTTCTTCAAGAACAACTCCATGGCTCCTGCAATCTAGGTATTTTGGGAGAAACGGCGGAATGAAGAGATCCCACTAATATTCAGCCTAGAGTATAGACAACTCCTGTTGTAGGAAGACTCAGGCCTCCTGTCTATGTATCTGTCTTTGTCTCACTCTTTCTCTGTCTCTGACTCCTCTCTCTTTTCCTTTGCTTTTTTTTTATTTTTGCTTTTTAAAATTTTGTTTAAGGTGAGGCATCTTTCTGGGCCTATTTGCCCCACTTAGCACTTTATCTTTTTAGTAATTCCCTCTCCCACTTCCCACCCAGAAAAGGCACAGGGAACAGAACAGCCCTCCATCAAGAACCATCACCATGGCTTATGCTATCTAGGCATGTTGAGGGAAAAGGAATAATGAAGAGATCCCACTAATAATTCAGCCTCCAGCATAGACAACTTGAGTGGAGAGGCAGAGGGAACAGAACAGCCCTTCTTCAAGAACTAGCTCCATGGCTCCTGCAATGTAGCCATGTTGGGGGAAACAGAGGAATGAAGAGATCCCACTAATAATTCAGCCTCCAGTATAAACCACTCACGTGGTAGGAAGATTCAGGACTACTCTCTCTGTAACTGTATTTGTCTCTCTCTATCTCTGTCTCTGACTCCTCACACTTTTTTCTATCTTTTATATATGTTTTCTTTTTAGAATTTTGTTTAAGGTGAGGCCTCTCTCTGGCCTGTTGGCCCCACATAGACCTTTATCGTGTTAATAATTCCCTCTACCAGTCCCCACCCAGGAGAGGCAGAGGGAAAAAGACAGCCCTCCTTCAAGAACCAGATTGATGGCTTCTGCAATATAGCCATGTTGGGGGAAATGTAGGAATGAAGAGATTCCACTAATAATTCAGCCTCCAGTATAGACAACTCGCGTGGAGATTCAGAGAGAACAGAACAGCCCTTCTTCAAGAACCAGCTCCATGGCTGCTGCGATCTTGCCATGTTGGGGAAACGGAGGAAAGAAGAGATCCCAGTAATAATTCAGCCTCCAATTTAGAGAACTCGCGTGGTAGGAAGACTCTGGCCTCCTCTCTCTGTATCTGCCTTTGTCTCTTTCTATTGTGGTCTCTGTCTCTGACTCCTCTCTCTTTTTTCTTTCTTTCTTTTTAATTTTCACTTTTTAGAATTTTGGTTAAGGTGAGGCATGTTGCTGGGCCTGTTGGCCCCACCTAGCTCTTTATCTTGTTAATAATTCTCTCTCCCACTCCACATCCAGGAGAGGCAGAGGGAACAGAACAGCCCTTCTTATAGAATCAGCTCCATGGCTTCTGCGATCTAGCCATGTTGTGGGAAACGGAGGAATGAAGAATCCCACTAATAATTCAGCCTCCAGTATAGACAACTTGCGTGGAGAGGCAGAGGGAAGAGAACAGCCCTTTTCCAAGAACCAGCTCCATGGCTCCTGCGTTCTAGCCATGTTGGGGGAAACGGAAAAATGAAGAGATCCCACTAATAATTCAGCCACCAGTATAGACAACTTGCGTGGTCGGAAGACTCAGGCCTCCTCTCTATGTATCTATCTTTGTCTCTCTCTACCTTGTCTCTGTCTCTAACTCCTCCCTCTTTTTTCTTTCATTTTTTTAAATTTTTTTGTTTTTAGATTTTTGTTTAAGGTGAGGTTTCTTTCTGGGCCTTTCGGCCCCACCTTGCCCTTTATCTTGTTAATAATTCTCTCTCCTACTCCACAACTCAGAGAGGCAGAGGGAACAGAACAGCCATTCTTCAAGAACAAGCTCCATGGCTCCTGCGATCTAGCCATGGTGGGGGAAACGGAGGAATGAAGAGATCCCACAAATAATTCACTCTCCAGTATAGACAACTCGTGTGGTAGGAAGTCTCAGGCCTCCTCTCTCTGTATCTGTCTTTGTCTCTCTCTATCTCTATTTCTGTCTCAGACTCCTCCCACATTTTCTTTCATTTTTTTTTTAATTTTTCCTTTTTAGAATTTTGTTTATGGTGAGGCATCTTTCTGGGCCTGTTGGCCCCACCTAGCATTTTATCTTGTTAAGAATTCCCTCTCTCACTCCCCACCCAGGAGAGGCAGAGTGAACAGTGCAGCCATTCTTCAAGGACATGGTCCATGGCTCCTGCGATCTAGCCATGTTGGGGAAACATAGGAATGAAGAGATCCCACTAATAATTCAGCCTCCAGTTTAGACAACTCTCGTGGTAGGAAGAATCAGGCCTCCTCTCTCTATCTGTCTTTGTCTCTCTCTATCTCTGTCTCTGACTCCTCTCTCTTCTTCTTTGTTTTTTTTTTTTATTTTTCTTTTTAGAATTTTGTTTATGGTGAGGCATCTTTCTCGGCCTTTTGGCCCCACCTAGCCCTTTACCTTGTTAATAATTCCCTCTCCCACTCCTCACCCAGGAGAGGCAGTGGGAACAGAACAGTCCTACCTCAAGAACCACCTTGATGGCATCTGTGATCTAGCCACATTGTGGGAAACATAGGAATGAAAAGATACCACTAATAATTCAGCCTCCAGTATAGACAACTTGAGTGGAGAGGCAGAGGGCACAGAACAGCCCTTCTTCAAGAACCAGCTCCATGGCTCCTGTGATCTAACCATGTTGGGGAAACAGAGGAATGAATAGATCCCACTAAGAATTCAACTCCAGTATAGACAACTGGCATGGTACTAAAACTCATGACTCCTCTCTCTGTATCTGTCTTTGTCACTCTCAATCTCTGTCTCTGTCTCTGAGTCCTCCCTCTTTTTTATCATTTTTTAAAAATTTTTGCTTTTGAGAATTTTGTTTCAGGTGACGCATCTTTCTGGGCCTGTTGTCCCCACTTAACCCTATTTCTTGTTAATAATTCCCTCTTCCACTCCCCACCAAGGAGAGGCAAAGAGAACAGTACAACCCTTCTTCAAGAACAAGCTCCATGGCTTCTGCGATGTAGCCATGTTGGGGGAAACGGAGGAATGAAGATGTCCCACTAATAATTAAGCCTACCGTATAAACAACTCATGTGGAGAGGCAGAGGGAACAGAACAGCCCTTCTTCTAGAATCGGCTCTATGGCAACTGTGATCTAGCCATGTTGGGGTAAATGGAAGAATGAAGAGATCCCACTAATAATTCAGCCTCCAGTATAGACAACTCAGGTGGTAGGAAGATTCACGCCTCCTCTCTCTGTATCTGTCTTTGTCTCTATCTATCTCTGTGTCTGTCTCTGACTCCTCTCTCTTTTTTCTTTCTTTTTTTTTCAATTTTTGCTTTTTAGAATTTTGTTTATGGTGAGGCATCTTTCTGGGCCTGTTGGCCCCCACCTAGCCCTTTATCTTGTTAATAATTCCCTCTCCCACTCCCCACACAGGAGAGGCAGAGGAACAGAACAGCCCTTCTTCAAGAACCAGCTCCATGGCTTCTGCGATCTAGCCATGTTGTGGGTAACATAGGAATGAAGAGATCCCACTAATAATTCAGCCTCCAGTATTGACAACCCACTTGGAGATTCAGAGTTAACAGAACAGCCTTTCTTCAAGAACTAGCTCCATGACTCCTGCTATCAAGCCATGTTGGGGGAAATGAAAGAATGAAGAGATCCCACTAATAATTCAGCTTCCAGTATAGACAACTCTCGTGGTAGGAAAAATCAGGCCTCCTCTCTATCTCTCTTTGTCTCTCTCTATCTCTGTCTCTGTCTCTGACTCCTCTCTTTTTTTCTTTGATTTTTTTTTTTTTACTTTTGCTTTTTATAATTTTGTATAAGGTGAGGCATTTTTCTGGGCATGTTGGCCCCACCTAGCCCTTTATCTTGTTAATAATTCCCTCTCCCACTCCTCACCCAGGAGAGGCAGAGGGAACAGAACAGCCCTTCTTCAAGAACCAGCTCCATGGCTCCTGTGATGTAGCCATGTTGGGGGAAATGGAGGAATGAAGATATCCCACAAATAATTCAGCCTCCAGTGTTGACAACTCACATGGTACTAAAACTCACGTCTCCTCTCTCTGTATGTCTTTGTCTCTCTCAATTTCTGTCTCTGTCTCTGATTCCTCCCTCTTTTTATCTTTTTTTTTTTTAATTTTTGCTTTTGAGAATTTTTTTAAGGTGAGGCATCTTTTGGTCCTGTTGTCCCCACTTTGCCCTTTTTCTTGTTAATAATTCCCTCTTCCACTCCCCACCAAGGAGAGGAAGAGGGAACAGAACAGCCCTTCTTCAAGAATCAGCTCCATGGCTTCTGCCATGTTGGGGGAAACGGAGGAATGAAGAGGTCCAACTAATAATTCAGCCTGCAGTATAAACAACTCGTGTGGAGAGGAAGAAGGAACAGACAGCCCTTCTTCAAGAACCAGCTCCATGGCAACTGTGATCTAGCCATGTTGGGGTAAACGGAAGAATGAAGAGATCCCACTTATAATTCAGCCTCCAGTATAGACAACTCACGTGGTAGGAAGAATCAGGCCTCCTCTCTCTGTTTCTGTCTTTGTCTCTCTGTATCTTTGTGTCTGTCTCTGACTCCTCTCTCTTTTTTCTTTCGTTTTTTTTCAATTTTGGCTTTTTAGAATTTTATTTATGGTGAGGCAACATTCTGGGCTTGTTGGCCCCCACCTAGCCCTTTATCTTGTTAATAATTCCCTCTCCCACTCCCCATCCAGGAGAGGTAGAGGGTACTCAACAGCCCTTTTTCAAGAACCAGCTCCATGGCTTCTGTGATCTAGCCATGTTTGGGGAAATGGAGGAATGAAGAGATCCCACTAATAATTCAGCCTCCAGTATAGACAACTCGCGTGCAGAGGCAGAGGGAACAGAACAGCCCTTCTTCAAGAACCAGCATCATGGCTCCTGCGATCTAGCTATGTTGGGGAAAAGGGAGGAATGAAGAGATCCCACTAAAAATTCAGCCTAGAGTATAGACAACACGCGTTGTAGGAATACTCAGGCCTCCTCTCTATGTATCTGTCTTGGTCTCACTGTCTTTGTCTCTGTCTCTGACCCCTCTCTTTTCTTTTGTATTTGTTTTTTTATTTTGGATTTTTAGAATTTTGTTTAAGGCCAGGCATCTTTCTTGGCTTTTTGGCCCCAGCTAGCCCATTATCTTGTTAATAATTTCCTCTACCACTCCCCACCCATGAGAGGCAGAGGGAATAGAACAGCCCTTCTTCAAGAACCAGCTCCATGGCACCTGCAATCTAGCCATGATTGGGGATACGGAGGAATGAAGAGATCCCACTAATAATTCAGCCTCCAGTATAGACAACTCGCGTGGAGAGGCAGAGGGAACAGAACAGCCCTTCTTCAAGAATCAGCTCCCTGGCTCCTGCAATCTAGCTATGTTGGTGTAATTGGAAGAATGAATAGATCCCAGTAATAATTTGGCCTCCAGTATAGACAACTCTCGTGATAGAAGGATTCAGGACTCATCTCTCTGTATCTGTCTTTGACTCTCTCTCTCTCTGTTTCTGTCTCTGAATCCTCTGTCTTTTTTCTTTCTTTTTTTTTAAATTTTTGCCTTTTAGAATTTTGTTCATGGTGAGGCATCTTTCTGGGACTGTTGGCCCCACCTAGCCCTTTATCTTGTCAATAATTTCCTCTCCCACCCTCCACCCAGGAGAGACTGAGGGAACACAACAGCCCTTCTTCAAGTACCAGCTCCATGGCTCCTGCGATCTAGCCATATTGGGGTAAATGGAGGAATGAAGAGATCTCACTAATAATTCAGCCTCCAATATACACAACTCGTGTGGTAGGAAGACTCAGGCCTCCTCTCTCTGTATCTGTCTCTGTCTCTTTCTATCTCTGTCTCAATCTCTGAGTCCTCTTTCTTTTTCTTTCTTTATTTTTTAATTTTGCTTTTCAGAATTTTATTTAAGGTGAGGCATATTTCTTGGCCTGTTGGCCCCACCATTACCTTTATCTTGTTAACAATTCCCTCTCCCACACCCAAACCAGGAGAGGCAGAGGGAACAGAACAGCCCTTCTTCAAGAACCAGCTCCATGGCTCCTGTGATGTACTCATATTGGGGAAAACATAGGAATGAAGAGATCCCACTAATAATTCAGCCTCCAGTATAGACAACTCGCATGGTAAGAAGACTCGGGCGTTCTCTCTCTGTATCTGTCTTTGTCTCTATCTCTGTCTCTGTCTCTGACTCCTTCCTCTTTTTTCTTTCATCTTTTTTTAAATTTTTGCTTTTGAGAATTTTGTTTATGGTGAGGTATTTTTCTGTGCCTGTTGGCCCCACCTAGCCCTTTATTGTTAAAAATTCCCTCTCCCACTCCCCAGCCAGGAGAGGCAGAGGGAACAGAACAGCCCTTCTTCAAGGACCAGTTCCATGGCTTTTGCTATCTAGCCATGTTGGGGGAAATGGAGGAATGAAGAGATCCCTCTAATAATTCAGCCTCCAGTATAGACAAATCGCATGGAGAGGCAGAGGGAACAGAACAGACCTTCTTCAAGAACCAGCTCCATGGCTCCTGCGATCTAGCCATGTTGGGGGAAACGGAGTAATGAAGAGATTCCACTAATAATTGAGCCTCCAGTATAGACAACTCACGTGGTAGGAAGACTCAGGCCTCCTCTCTCTGTATCTGTTTTTGTCTCTCTCTATCTCTGTCTCTGACTCCTCTCTTTTTCTTTTTTTTTATTTTTGCTTTTAAAAATTTTGTTTAAGGTGGGGCCGGCAGGTGGCGTGGTGGTTAAGGCCGCTAGACTCCCACATGGCCGACCACGGTTCAAGTCCTGGACCTGGAGGCTTGCTCTCTCTCTTTCTCTCTCACTCTGTCCCTCTCTGGTCAAATTAAAAAAAAATGAAATGAATGAATAAATAAAGTTTAAAAAAAATAATTCTTTAAAAAAAAAAAAAGAAAAAAAAATTTGTTTAAGGTGAGGCATATTTCTGGGTCTGATGGCCCCACCTAGCCCTTTATCTTGTTACTAATTGCCTCTCCCACTCCTGACCCAGGAGAGGCTGAGGGAACAGAAAATCCCTTCTTAAAGAACTAGCTCCATGCCTTCTGCGATCTAGCCATGTTTGGGGAAATGGAGGAATACAGAGATCCCACTAATAATTCAGCCTCCTGTATAGACAACTCGCGTGGAGAGGCAGAGGGAACAGAACAGCCCTTCTTCAAGAACCAGCTCCATGGTTCCTGCAATCTAGCCATGTTGGGGAAAACGGAGCAATGAAGAGATCCTACTAATAATTCAGCCTCCTGTATAGAAAACTCTCGTGGTAGGAAGACTCAGGCCTCCTCTCTCTGTATCTGTCTTTGTCTCTCTCTATCTCTGTCTCTGTCTCTGACTACTCTCTCATTTTTCTTTCATTTTCTTTTTTAATTTTTGCTTTTGAGAATTTTGTTTAAGGTGAGGCATCTTTCTGGGCCTGTTGGCCGCACCTAGCCCTTTATCTTGTTAATAATTCCCACTCCCACTCCCCGTCCAGGAGAGGCAGAGGGAACAGAACAGCCCTTCTGCAAGAACCATCTCCATGGCTTCTGCGATCTAGCCATGTTGGGGGAAATATAGGAATGAAGAGATCCCACTAATAATTCAGCCTCCAGTAATGACTACATGTGTGGAGATTCAGAAGTAACAGAATAGCCCTTCTTCAAGAACCAGTTCCATGGCTCCTGTGATCTAGCCATGTTGATGGAAACGGAGGAATGAAGAGATCTCATTAATAATTCAGCCTCCAGTATAGACAACTCGTGTGGTAGGAAGACTAAGGCCTCCTCTCTCTGTATCTGTCTTTGTCTCTCTCTATCTCTGTCTCTTTCTCTGACTCCTCCATTTTTTTCTTTCATTTTTTAAAAATTTTTGCTTTTGAGAATTTTGGTTAAGGTGAGGAATATTTCTGTCCCTGTGGACCCCACCAGGCCCTTTATCTTGTTAATAATTCCCTCTCCCACTCCCCACCGAGGAGAGGCAGAGGGAACAGAACACCCCTTCTTTAAAACTAGCTCCAGGGCTTCTTCGATCTAGGCATTTTAGGAGAAACAGAGGATTGAAGAGATCCCACTAATAATTCAGCCTCCAGAATAGACTACTCATGTGAAGAGGCAGAGGAAACAGAACAGCCTTTCTTCAAGAACCAGCGCCATGGCTCCTGCGATCTAGCCATGTTGGGGGAAACAGGAATGAAGAGATCCCATTAATAATTCAGCCTCCAGTATAGACAACACGTTGGGTTGGAAGACACTGGCCTCCTCTCTCTGTATCTGTCTTTGTCTCACTCTATCTCTGTCCCTGTCTCTAACACCTCCCTCTTTTTTCTTTCATTTTTTAAAAAAAATTTGCTTTTGAGAATTTTGTTTAAGGTAAGGCATCTTTCTGAGCCTGTTGGCCCCACCTAGCCCTTTATCTTGTTAGTAATTCCCTTTCCCACTCCCCACCTAGGAGAGGCAGAGGGAACAGAACAGCTCTTCTTCAAGAACCAGCTCCATGGCACCTGCAGTCTAGACATGTTGGGGGAAACAGAGGAATGAAGAGATCCCACTAATAATTCAGCCTCCAGTATAGACAACTCACGTGGTAGGAAGATTTAGGCTTTCTCTCTCTGTATTTGTCTTTGACTCTATCTCTGTGTCTGTCTCTGACTCCTCTCTCCTTTTTCTTTTTTTTTTTTTTTTTAATTTTTGCTTTTTAGAATTTTGTTTAAGGTAAGACATCTTCCTGGGCCTATGGGCCCCACCTAGCCTTGTATCTTGTTAATAATTCCCTCTCCCATTCCCACCCAGCAGAGGCAGAGGGAACAGAACAGCCCTTCTTCAAGAACCAGCTCCATGCCTTCTGCGATCTAGCCATGTTGGGGGAAACGGAGGAATGAAGAGATCCCACTAATAATTCAGCCTCCAGTATAGACAACTCGCATGGTAGGAAGAATCAGGCCTCCTCTCTCTGTATCTGTTTTTGTCTCTCTCTATTTCTGGCTCTGACATCTTGCTCTTTTTTCTTTCTTCCTTTTTTTTAATTTTTGCTTTATAGAATTTTGTTTCTGGTGAGGCATCGTTATGGGCCTGTTGGCCCTATATAGCCCTTTATGATTTTAATAGTTCCTTCTCTCACTCCCCACCCAGGAGACACAGAAGGAACAGAACAGCCCTTCTTCAAGAACCAGCTCCTTGGCTCCTCCGATCTAGCCATCTTGGGGGAAACGGTGGAATAAATAGATCCCACTAATAATACAGCCTCCAGTATAGACAGCTCGTGTGCTAAGAAGACTCAGGCCTCTTCTCTCTGTATCTATCTTTGTTTCTCTCTATCTCTGTCTCTGACTCTTCTCTCTTTTTCTTTTCTTTTTTTTTTTTTTTGACTTTTTAGAATTTTGCTTAAGGTGAGGCATCTTTCTGGGCCTGTTGGCCACACCTAGCCCTTTATCTTCTTAATAATTCCCTCTCCCACTCTCCACCCAGGAGAGGCAGAGGGAACAGAACAGCCCTTCTTCAAGAACCAGCTCCAGGGCTTCTGCGATCTAGCCATTTTAGGAGAAACTGAGGAATGGAGAGATCCCGCTAATAATTCAGCCTCCAGAATAGACAACTCGCGTGGAGAGGCAGAGGGAACAGAACAGCCCTTCTTCAAGAACCAGCTCCATGGCTCCTGTGATCTAGCCATGTTGGGGTCAATGGAGGAATGAAGAGATCCCATTAATAATTCAGCCTCCAGTATAGACAACTTGCTGGGTTGGAAGACACTGGCCTCCTCTCTCTGTATCTGTCTTTGTCTCTCTTTATCTCTGTCCATGTATCTAACACCTCCCTCATTTTTCTTTCATTTTTAAAAAAAATTTTGCTTTTCAGAGTTTTGTTTAAGGTAAGACATCTTTCTGAGCCTGTTGGCCCCACCTAGCCCTTTATCTTTTTAGTAATTCCCTTTCCCACTCCCCACCCAGGAGAGGCAGATGGAACAGAACAGCCCTTCTTCAAGAACCACCTCCATGGCACCTGCGATCTAGCCACGTTGGGGGAAACGGAGGAATGAAGAGATCCCACTAATAATTCAGCCTCCAGTATAGACAACTCACGTGATAGGAAGATTTAGACCTTCTCTCTTTGTATTTGTTTTGACTCTCTCTATATCTGTGTCTGTCTCTGACTCCCCTCTCCTTTTTTTTTTTTAATTTTTGCTTTTTAGAATTTTGTTTAAGGTGAGGCATCTTCTTGGGCCTGTTAGCCCCACCAAGCCATTTATCTTGTTAATAATTCCCTCTCCCAATCCCCACCCAGAAGAGGCCGAGGGAACAGAACAGACCTTCTACGAGAACCAGCTCCATGCTACCTGCAATCTAGCCATGTTGGGGGAAACGGAGAAATGAAGAGATCCTACTAATAATTCAGCCTCCAGTATAGACAACTGACGTGGAGAGGCAGAGTGAAGAGAACAGCCCTTCTTCAAGAACCAGCTTCATGGCTCCTGCGATCTAGCCATGATGTGGTTAATGGAAGAGTGAGGAGATCCCACTAATAATTCAGCCTCCAGTATAGACAACTCACGTGGTGGGAGGATTCAGGCCTCCTCTCTCTGTATTTGTCTTTGACTCTCTCTATCTCTGTGTCTGTCTCTGTCTCCTCTCTCTTTTTTCTTTCACTTTTTTTTTTAATTTTTGCTTTTTAGAATTTTTTTAAGGTGATGCATCTTCCTGGTCCTGTTGGCCCTACCTATCCCTTTATCTTGTTAATAATTCCCTCTCCCACCCGCACAAAGGAAAGGCAGAGGGAACAGAATAGCCCTTCTTAAAGAACCAGCTCCATGACTTCTGTGATCTAGCCATGTTGGAGGAAACAGCGGAATGTAGAGATGGCACTATTAATTAAGCCTCCAGTATAGAAAACTCGCTTGGATAGGCAGAGGGACCAGAACAGCCCTTCTTCAAGAACCAGCTCCCTGGCTCCCGCAATCTAGCCATGTTGGGGGAAACGGAGGAATGAATAGATCCCACTACTAATTCAGCCTCCAGTATAGACAACTCCTATGGTAAGAAGACTCAGGCCTCTTCTCTCTGTATCTGTCTTTGTCCCTCTATACCTCTGTCTCTGTCTCTCTATACCTCTGTCTCTGTCTCTGTTTCCTCTCTCTTTTACTTTTTTTTTTAATTTTTGCTTTTCAGAATTTTATTTAAGTTGAGGCATATTTCTGGACCTGTTGGCCCCACCATGACCTTTATCTTCATAATAATTCCCTCTCCTACTCCCCAGCCAGGAGAGACAGAGCTTACAGAACAGCCCTTCTTCAAGAAACAGCTCCATGGCTTCTGCAATCTAGCTATGTTGGGGGAAACGGAGGAATGAAGAGATCCCACTAATTCAGCCTTCAGTATAGAAAACTCGAGTGGTGAGGCAGAGGGAATAGAACAGCCCTTCTTCAAGAACCAGCTCCATGGCTACTGCGATCTAGCCATGTTGGGGGAAACATAGGAATGAAGAGATCCCACTAATAATTCAGCTTCCAGTATGGACAACTCGCGTGGTAGGATAACTCAGGCTTCCTCTCTCTGTATCTGTCTTTGTCTCTCTCTATCTCTGCTCTGTCTCTGACTCCTCTCTCTTTTTCTTCGTTTTTTTTTTTTTTATTTTTGCTTTTTAGAATTTTGTTTAAGGTGAGGCATCTTTCTTTGCCTGTTGGCCCCACCTAGCCCTTTATCTTGTTAATAATTCCCTCTCCCACTCCACACCTAGGAGAGGCAGAGGGAACAGAACAGCCTGTCTACAAGAACCAGCTCCATGGCTTCTGCTATCTTGCCATGTTGGGGGAAATGGAGGAATAAAAAAATCCCACTAATAATTCAGCCTCCAGTATAGACAACTCGTGTGGAGAGGAAGAGGAAACAGAACAGCCCTTCTTCAAGTACCAGCTCCAGAGAACCAGCAGTTAGTGTAATGGCTATGCTGCTGGACTCCCACGTAGTTGACCACGGTTCACGTCCCGGACCCGGTGGCTTATAACATGCCATACGTGTGTGCGTGCGGCCCAAGATCCCGAGAGGAGAATGGAGGAGAAGGAATTGCGGCGTGACCATCCTCCCTGGGGGGAGACTTCTCGCTTTCTTTCTCTATGTCTCTTTCTTTCTGTCTGTCTAGAGAGTGCTCACGCCCTATAGCAAAAACCTCTCCCAAAAAGAAAAAAACAAAGAAAATAGCACCACGTCCATGGCTCCTGTGATCTAGCCATGTTGGGGGAAACGGAGAAATGAACAGATCCCACTAATAATTCATCCTACAGTATGGAGAAGTCACGTGGTAGGAAGACTCAGGACTCCTCTACCTGTATCTGTCTTTGTCTCTCTCTATCTCTGTCTCTGTCTCTGACTCCTCTCTCTTTTTTCTTTCATTTTCTTTTTAATTTTTTCTTTTGAAAATGTTGTTTAAGGTGAGGCATATTTCTGTGCCTGTTGGCCGCACCTAGCCCTTTATCTTGTGAATAATTTCCTCTCCCAATCCCCAGCCAGGAGAGGCAGAGGGAACAGAACAGCCCTTCTTCAAGAACCAGATAAATGGCTTCTACGATCTAGCCATGTTGGGGGAAAGAAAGGAATGAAGAGATCCCACTAATAACTCAGCCTCCAGTATTGACAACTCACGTGGAGATTCAAAGTTAACAGAACAGCCCTTCTTCAAGAACCAGCTCCATGGCTCCTGCAATCTAGCCATGTTGGGGTAAATGGAGGAATGAAGAGATCCCAGTAATAATTCAGCCTCCAGTATAGAGAAATCGCGTGGTCAGAAGTCTCAGGCCTCCTCTCTCTGTATCTGTCTTTGACTCTCTCTAGCTCTGTCTCTGTCTCTGACTCCTCCCTCTTTTTTTCTTTCATTTTTAAAAAAATTTTTGGTTTTGAGAATTTTGTTTAAGGTGAGGCATCTCTCTTGGCCTGTTGGCTCCACCTAGCCCTTTATCTTGTTAGTAATTCCCTCTACCACTCCCCACCCAAGAGAGGCAGAGGGAACAGAACAACCCTTCTTCAAGAACCAGACCCATGCCTTCTGTGATCTAGCCATGTTGCGGGAAACGGAGGAATGAAGAGATCCTACTAATAATTCATCCTCCAGTATAGTCACCTCACATGGTAGGAAGAATCAGGTCTTCTCTCTGTATCTGTTTTTGTCTCTCTCTATCTCTGTCTCTGTCTCTGACATCTTTCTTTTTTTTTCTTTCATCTTTTTTTAATATTTCCTTCAAAGAGTTTTGTTTATGGTGAGGCTTCTTTCTGGGCCTATTGGCCCCACCCAGCCCTATATCTTGTAAATAATTCATGATACCACTCCCCACCCAGAAGAGGCAGAGGGAACAGAACAGCCCTTCTTCAAGAACCAGCTCCACGGCTCCGGCGATCTAGCCATGTTGGGGTAAATGGAAGAATGAAGAGATCCCACTAAAAATTCAGCCTAGAGTTTACACAACTCGCGTGGTAGGAAGACTCAGGCCTCCTTTCTCTGTATCTGTCTTTGTCTCTCTCTATCTCTGTCTCTGTCTCTGACTCCTCTCTCTTTTTCTTTGTTTTTTTTTTTCTTATTTTTGCTTTTTAAAATTTTGTTTAAAGTGAGGCATATTTCTGGGTCTGTTGGCCCCACCTAGCCCTTTATCTTGTTAATAATTCCCTCTCCCACCCCACCTTGGAGAGGCAGAGGGAACAGAACAGCCCTTCTTCAAGAACAAGCTCCATGGCTCCTGTGATCTAGCCAAATTGGAGGAAACTAAGGAATGAAAGATCCCATCAATTATTCAGCCTCCAGTATAGACAACTCACGTGGTAGGAAGACTCAGGCCTCCTCTCTCTGTATCTGTCTTTGTCTTTCTCTATCTCTGTCTCTGACTCCTCCCTCTTTTTACTTTCATTTTTTTAAAATTTTTGCTTATGAGAATTTTGTTTATGGTGAGGCATCTTTCTGGGCCTGTTGGCCCCCACCTAGCCCTTTATCTTGTTAATAATTCTCCCTCCCACTCTCCTCCCAGGAGAGGCAGAAGGAACAGAACAGCCCTTCCTCAAGAAACAGCTCCATGGCATCTGAGATCTAGCCATGTTGGGGGAAACAGGAATGAAGAGATCCCTCTAATAATTCAGCCTCCAGTATAGACAAATCGCATGGAGAGGCAGAGGGAACAGAACAGACCTTCTTCAAGAACCAGCTCCATGGCTCCTGCGATCTAGCCATGTTGGGGGAAACGGAGTAATGAAGAGATTCCACTAATAATTGAGCCTCCAGTATAGACAACTCGCGTGGTAGGAAGACTCAGGCCTCCTCTCTCTGTATCTGTCTTTGTCTCTGTCTATCTCTGTCTCTGTCTCTGACTCCTCCCTCTTTTTTCTTTCATTTTTTTTTAAATTTTGGCTTATGAGAATTTTGTTTATGTTGAGGCATGTTGGGGGAAATGGAGGAATGAAGAGATCCCACTAATAATTCAGCTTCCAATATAGACAACGCGGGTGGGGAGGCAGAGGCAACAGAACAGCCCTTGTTCAAGAACCAGCTCCATGGCTCCTGCGATCTAGCCATGTTGGGGGAAACGGAGGAATGAAGAGATCCCACTAATAATTCAGCCTCCAGTATAGACAACTTGCATGGTAGGAAGACTCAGGCCTTCTCTCACTGTAATTGTCTTTGTCTCTCTCTATCTCTGTCTCTGTCTCTGACTCCTCTCTGTTTTTACTTTCTTTTTTTAAAATATTTGCTTTTTAGGATTTTGTTTAAGATGAGGCATCTTTCTGGGCTTGTTAGCCCCACCCAGCCCTTCATCTTGTTAATAATTCACGCTCCCACTCCCGACCCAGGAGAGGCAGAGGAAACAGAACAGCCCTTCTTCAAGGACCAGCTCCATGGCGCCTGCGATCTAGCCATATTTAGGAAAACTGAGGAATGAAGAGATCCCATTAATAATTCAGCCTCCTGTATAGACAGCTCGCATGGTAGGAAGACTCAGGCCTCCTCTCTCTGTATCTGTCTTTGTCTCTCTCTATCTCTGTCTCTGACTTCTCTCTCTTTTTCTTTTTTTTTATTTTTGCTTTTTAAAATTTTGTATAAGGTGAGGCATCTTTCTGGCCCTTTAGGCCGCACCTAGCCATTTATCTTCTTAATAATTGCCTATCCCACTCCCCACCGAGGAGAGGCATATGGAACTGAACAGCCCTTCTTCAAGAACCAGCTCCATGGCTCCTGCGATCTAGCCATGTTGCAGTAAATGGAAGAATGAAGAGATCCCACTAACAATTCAGCCTCCAGTATAGACAACTCACGTGGTAGGGAGATTCAGGCCTCCTCTCTCTGAATTTGTCTTTGACACTCTCTATCTCTGTGTCTGTCTCTGACTCCTCTCTCTTTTTCCTTTCATTTTTATAAAATTTTTGCTTTTTACAATTTTGTTTAAGGTGAGGCATCTTTTTGGGCCTGTTGGCCCCACCTAGTCCTTTATCTTGTTAATAATTCCCTCTCCCACCCACACCAAGGAGAGGCAGTGTTAACAGAACAGCCCTTCTTAAAGATCCAGCTCCATGCCTTCTGCAATCTAGCCATGTTGGGGTAAACAGAGGAATGGAAGAGATCCCAATAATAATTCAGCCTCCAGTATAGACAACTCGCATGGAGAGGCAGAGAGAACAGAGCAGCCCTTCTTCAAGAACCAGCTCCATGGCTCCTGCGATCTAGCCATTTTGGGGTAAATGGAGGAATGAAGAGATCCCATTAATAATTCAACCTCCAATATAGACAACTCTCTGGGTCGCAAGACACTGGCCTCCTCTCTCTGTATCTGTCTTTGTCTCTCTCTATCTCTATCTCTGTCTCTAACACCTCCCTCTTTTTTCTTTCATTTTTAAAAAAAAATTTTGCTTTTGAGAATTTTGTTTAAGGTATGGCATCTTTCTGGGCCTGTTGGCCTACCTAGCACTTTATCTTGTTAGTAATTCCCTTTCCCACTCCCCACCCAGGAGAGGCAGAGGGAACAGAACAGCTCTTCTTCAAGAACCAGCTCCATGGCACCTGCAATCTAGACATATTGGGGGAAACAGAGGAATGAAGAGATCCCACTAATAATTCAGCCTCCAGTATAGACAACTCACGTGGTAGGAAGATTTAGGCTTTCTCTCTCTGTATTTGTCTTTGACTCTCTCTATCTCTGTGTCTGTCTCTGACTCCTCTCTCCTTTTTCTATTTTTTTTTAATTTTTGCTTTTTAGAATTTTGTTTAAGGTGAGGCATCTTAATGGGCCTGTAGGCCCCACCTAGCCCTTTATCTTGTTAATAATTCCCTCTCCCACTCCCACCCAGGAGAGTAAGAAGGAACAGAACAGCCCCTCTTCAAGAACCAGCTCCATGCCTTCTGCGATCTAGCCATGTTGAGGAAAATAGAGGAATGAAGAGATCCCACTAATAATTCAGCATCCAGTATAGACAACTCGTGTGGTAGGAAGACTAGAGCCTCCTCTCTCTGTATCTGTCTTTGTCTCTCTCTATCTCTGTCTCTGTCTTTGACTCCTACGTCTTTTTTCTTTCATTTTCTTTTTAATTTTTGCTTTTTAAAATTTTGTTTAAGGTGAGGCATCTTCCTGGACCTGTTGGCCCCACCAAGTCTTTTATCTTGTTAATAATTCCCTCTCCCAATCCCCACCCAGTAGAGGCTGAGGGAACAGAACAGACCTTCTTCGAGAACCAGTTCCATGGCACCTGCGATCTAGCCATGTTGGGGGAAATGGAGAAATGAAGAGATCCCACTAATAATTCAGCCTCCAGTATAGACAATTCACGTGGAGAGACAGAGTGAAGAGAACAGCCCTTCTTCAAGATCCAGCTTCATGGCTCCTGCGATCTAGCCATGTTGTGGTTAATGGAAGAATGAAGAGATCCCTCTAATAATTCAGCCTCCAGTATAGACAACTCATGTGGTAGGAAGATTCAGGCCTCCGCTCTCTGTATTTGTCTTTGACTCTCTCTATCTCTGTGTCTGTCTCTGTCTCCTCTCTTTTTTTCTTACTTTTTTTAAAATTTTTGCTGTTTAGAATTTTGTTTAAGGTGATGCATCTTTCTGGGCCTGTTGGCCCCACCTATCCCTTTATCTTGTTAATAATTCCCTCTCCCACCCACACCCAGGAAAGGCAGAGGGAACAGAACAGCCCTTCTTAAAGAACCAGCTCCATGACTTCTGTGATCTAGCCCTGTTGGGGGAAACGGAGGAATGAAGAGATCTCACTAATAATTAAGCCTCCAGTATAGACAACTCGCGTGGAGAGGCAGAGGGACCAGCACAGCCCTTCTTCAATAACCAGCTCCATGGCTCCCACGATCTAGCCATGTTGGGAGAAACTGAGGAATGAATAGATCCCACTAAGGATTCAGGCTCCAGTATAGACAACTCCTGTGGTAGGAAGACTCAGGCCTCCTCTCTCTGTATCTGTCTTTGTCTCTCTATATCTCTGTCTCTGTCTCTGACTCCTCTCTCTTTTTCTTTGTTTTTTTTTAATTTTTGCTTTTCAGAATTTTATTTAAGTTGAGGCATATTTCTGGACCTGTTGACCCCACCATGACCTTTATCTTGTTAATAATTCCCTCTCCCACTCCCCAGCCAGGAGAGGCAGACGTTACAGAACAGCCCTTCTTCAAGATACATCTCCATGGCTTCTGCGATCTAGCTATGTTGGGCGAAACGGAGGAATGAAGACATGTCACTAATAATTCAGCCTCCAGTATAGACAACTCGATTGGAGAGGCAGAGGGAACATAAGAGCCCTTCTTCAAGAAACAGCTCCATGGCTATTGCGATCTACCCATGTTGGGGGAAATACAGGAATGAAGAGACCCCAGTAAAAATTCAGTTTCCAGTATAGACAACTCGCGTGATAGGATGACTCAGGCTTCCTCTCTCTGTATCTGTCTTTGTCTCTCTCTATCTCTGCTCTGTCTCTGACTCCTCTCTCTTTTTCTTTGTTTTTTTTTATTTTTGCTTTTTAGAATTTTGTTTAAGGTGAGGCATCTTTCTTTGCCTGTTGGCCCCACCTAGCCCTTTATCTTGTTAATAATTCCCTCTTCCACTCCACACCCAGGAGAGGCAGAGGGAACAGAATAGCCTTTCTACAAGAACCAGCTCCATGGCTTCTGCTATCTTGCCATGTTGGGGGAAACGGAGGGATAAAGAAATCCCACTAATAATTCAGCCTCCAGTATAGACAACTCGCATGGAGAGGAAGAGGAAACAGAACAGCCCTTCTTCAAGTACCAGCTCCAGAGAACCAGCAGTTAGTGCAATGGCTATGCTGCTGGACTCCCACGTAGTCGACCACGGTTCACGTCCCGGACCCTGTGGCTTAAAACATGCCATACGCGTGTGCGTGCGTGCCCTAGATCCTGAGAGGAGAATGGAGGAGAAGGAATTGCGGCGTGACCATCACTCCTGGGGGGAAATTTCTCGCTTTCTCTCTCTATGTCTCTCTCTGTCTGTCTAGAGAGCGCCCACGCCCTATAGCGAAAACCTCTCCAAGAAGGAAAAAGAAAGAAAATAGAACCACGTCCATGGCTCCTGTGATCTAGCCATGTTGGGGGAAATGGAGAAATGAACAGATCCCACTAATAATTCCTCCTAGAGTATAGAGAAGTCATGTGGTAAGAAGACTCAAGCCTCCTCTACCTGTATCTGTCTTTGTCTCTCTCTATCTCTGTCTCTGTCTCTGACTCCTCTCTCTTCTTTCTTTCATTTTTTTTTAATTTTTGCTTTTGAGAATTTTGTTTAAGGTGAGGCATATTTCTGTGCCTGTTGGCCGCACCTAGCCCTTTATCTTGTGAATAATTTCCTCTCCCAATCCCCAGCCAGGAGAGGCAGAGGGAACAGAACAGCCCTTCTTCAAGAACCAGATAAATGGCTTCTACGATCTAGCCCTGTTGGGGGAAAGAAAGGAATGAAGAGATCCCACTCATAATTCAGCCTCCAGTGTTGACAAGTCACGTGGAGATTCAATGTCAACAGAACATCCCTTCTTCAAAAACCAGCTCCATGGCTCTTGCGATCTAGCCATGTTGGGGTAAATGGAGGAATGAAGAAATCCCAGTAATAATTCAGCCTCCAGTATAGACAACTCTCATGGTCAGAAGACTCAGGCCTCCTCTCTCTGTATCTGTCTTTGTCTCTCTATCTCTGTCTCTGTCTTTGACTCCTCCCTCTTTTTTTCTTTCATTTTTAAAGAAATTTTTGGTTTTGAGAATTTTGTTTAAGGTGAGGCATCTCTCTGGGCCTGTTGGCCCCACCTAGCCCTTTATCTTGTTAGTAATTCCCTCTACCACTCCCCACCCAGGAGAGGCAGAGGGAACAGAACAGCCCTTCTTCAAGAACCAGATCCATGCTTTCTGTGATCTAGCCATGTTGCGGGAAATGGAGGAATGAAGAGATCCCACTAATAATTCAGGCTCCAGTATAGTCAACTCGCGTGGTAGGAAGAATCAGGCCTTCTCTCTTTATCTGTTTTTGTCTCTCTCTATCTCTGTCTCTGACATCTCTCTCTTTTCTTGTTCTTCTTTTTTTAATTTTTCCTTTATAGACTTTTGTTTATGGTGAGGCATCTTTCTGGGCCTTTTGGCCCCACTCAGCCCTTTATCTTGTAAATAATTCACGATACCACTCCCCATCCTGAAGAGGCAGAGGGAACAGAACAGCCCTTCTTCAAGAACCAGCTCCATGGCTCCGGCGATCTAGTCATGTTGGGGTAAACAGAAGAATGAAGAGATCCCACTAATAATTCAGCCTAGAGTTTACACAACTCGCGTGGTAGGAAGACTCAGGCCTCCTTTCTCTGTATCTGTCTTTGTCTCTCTGTCTCTGACTCTTCTCTTTTTTTTTTTTATTTTTCTTTTTAAAATTTTGTTTAAAGTGAGGCATATTTCTGGGTCTGTTGGCCCACACCTAGCCCTTTATCTTGTTAATAATTCCCTCTCCCACTCCCCACCCAGGAGAGGGAGAGGGAACAGAACAGCCCTTCTTCAAGAACCAGATAAATGGCTTCTACGATCTAGCCATGTTGGGGGAACGAAAAGAATGAAGAGATCGCATGAATAATTCAGCCTCCAGTATTGACAACTCACATGGAGATTCAAAGTTAACAGAACAGCCCTTCTTCAAGAACCATCTCCATGGCTCCTGCGATCTAGCCATGTAGGGGTAAACGGAGGAATGAAGAAATCCCAGTAATAATTCAGCATCCAGTACAGACAACTCGCGTGGTCAGAAGACTCAGGCCTCTTCTCTCTGTATCTGTCTTTGTCTCTCTCTATCTCTGTCTCTGTCTCTGACTCCTCACACTTTTTTCTTTCATTTTTTAAAAAAGTTTTGCTTTTGAGAATTTTGTTTAAGATGAGGCATCTTTCTGGGCCTGTTGGACCCACCTAGCCCTTTATCTTGTTAGTAATTTCCTCTAACACTCCCCACCCAGGAGAGGCAGAGGGAACAGAACAGCCCTTCTTCAAGAACCAGATCCATGCCTTCTGTGATCTAGCCATGTTGCGGTAAACGGAGGAATGAAGAGATCGCACTAATAATTCAGCCTCCAGTATAGTCAGCTCTTGTGGTAGGAAGAATCAGGCCTGCTCTCTCTGTATCTGTTCATGTCTCTTTCTATCTCTGTCTCTGTCTCTGACATCTCTCTCTTTTTACTTTCTTCTTTCTTTAATTTTTGCTTTATAGAATTGTGTTTATGGTGCTGCATCTTTCTGGGCCTGTTGGCCCCAACCTGCCCTTTATCTTGTAAATAATTCACGATACCACTCCCCACGCAGAAGAGGCAGAAGGAACAGAACAGCCCTTCTTCAAGAACCAGCTCTAAGGCTCCGGCGATCTAGCCATGTTGGGGTAAACGGAAGAATGAAGAGGTCCCACTAAAAATTCTGCCTAGAGTATACACAACTCACGTGGTAGGAAGACTCAGGCCTCCTTTCTCTTTATCTGTCTTTGTCTCTCTCTATCTCTGCCTCTGTCTCTGACTCCTTTCTCCTTTTCTTTTTTTTTTTTTTTTTTTTTTTTACTTTTGCTTTTTAAAATTTCGTTTAACGTGAGGCATGTTTCTGGGTCTGTTGGCCCCACCTTGACCTTTATCTTGTTAATAATTCTCTATCCCACTCCCCACCCAGGAGAGGCAGAGGGAACATCACAGCGCTTCTTCAAGAACCATCTCCATGGCTCCTGCGATCTAGCCATGTTGGGGGAAATGGAGGAATGAAGAGATCCCACTAATAATTCAGCCTCCAGTATAGTCAACTCGCATGGTAGGAAGACGCAGGCCTCCTCTCTCTGTATCTGTCTTTGTCTCTCTCTATATCTGTCTCTGACTCCTCCCTCTCTTTTCTTTCATTTTTTAAAAATTTTTTCTTAAGAGAATTTTGTTTACGGTGAGGCATCTTTCTGGGCCTGTTGACCCACACCTAGCCCTTTATCTTGTTAATAATTCCCTCTCCCAATTCCCACCCAGGAGAGGCAGAAGGAACAGAACAGCCCTTCCTCAAGAACGAGCTCCATGGCATCTGCGATCTAGCCATGTTGGGGGAAACGGAGGAATGAAGAGATCCCACTAATAATTTAGCCTCCAGTATAGCCAACTCTCGTGGTAGGAAAACTCAGTACTCCTCTCTCTGTATCTGTCTTTTTCTCTGTATATCTCTGTCTCTGTCTCTGACTCCTCCCTCTTTTTTATTTCATATTTTGTTTTATATTTTGGCTTATGAGAATATTGTTTATGTTGAGGCATGTTGGGGGAAATGGAGGAATGAAGAGATCCCACTAGTAATTCAGCATCCAGTATAGACAACGTGGGTGGAGAAGCAGAGGTAACAGAACAGCCCTTCTTCAAGAACCAGCTCCATGACTCCTGCGATCTAGCCATGTTGGGGTAAATGGAGGAATGAAGAGATCCCACTAATAATTCATCCTCCAGTATAGACAACTCACGTGGTAGGAAGACTCAGGTCTTCTCTCACTGTAATTTTCTTTGTCTCTCTCTATCTCTGTCTCTGTCTCTGACTCCTCTCTCTTTTTACTTTCATTTTTTTAAATTTTTGCTTTTTAGGATTTTGTTTAAGGTGAGGCATCTTTCTGGTCCTGTTGGCCCCACCCAGCCCTTTATCTTGTTAATAATTCACGCTCCCACTCCCCACCCAGGAGAGGCAGAGGGAACAGAACAGCCCTTCTTCGAGAACCAGCTCCATGGCTCCTGAGATCTAGCCATATTTATTGAAACTGAGGAATGAAGAGATCCCATTAATGATTCAGACTCCTGTATAGACAACTCACATGGTAGGAAGACTCAGGCCTCCTCTCTCTGTATCTGTCTTTGTCTCTCTCTATCTCTGTCTCTGTCTCAGACTCCTCCCTCATTTTCTTTCATTTTTTTTCAATTATTGTTTATGAGAATTTTTTATGGTGAGGCATCTTTCTGGGTCTTTTGGCCCCCACCTAGCCCTTTATCTTGTTAATAATTCTGTCTCCCACTCCCCAGACAGGAGAGGCAGAGGGAGCAGAAAAGCCCTTCCTCAAGAACCAGCTCCATGGCATTTGTGATCTAGCCATGTTGGGGGAAACAGAGGAATGAAGAGATCCCACTAATAATTCAGCCTCCAGTATAGACAACTCATGTGGTAGTAAGACTCAGACCTCCTCTCTCTGTATCTGTCTTTGTCTCTCTCTATCTCTGCTCTGTCTCTGACTTCTCTCTCTTTTTCTTTTTTTTTGTTTTAATTTTTCTTTTCAGAATTTTATTTAAGCTGAGGAATACTTCTGGGCCTGTTGGCCCCACCTAGCCCTTTATCTTGTTAATAATTCCCCCTCCCACTCCCCACCCAGGAGAGGCAGAGTAAACTGAACAGCCCTTCTTCAAGAACCAGCTCCATGGCTTCTGCGATCTAGCCATGTTGGGGGAAATGGAGGAATGAAGAGATCCCACTAATAATTCAGCCTCCAGTATAGACAACTAGCGTGGTAAGAAGACTCAGACCTCCTCTCTCTGTATCTGTCTTTTTCTCTCTCTACCTCTGTTGCTGTCTCTGACACCTCTCTCTTTTTTTAAATTTTTGCTTTTTAGAATTTTGCTTAAGGAGAGGCATCTTTCTGAGCCTGTTTTCCTTAACTAGACCTTTACCTTGTTAATAATTCTGTCTCCCATTCCCCACCCAGGAGAGGCAGAGGGAACAGAACAGCCCTTCTTCAAGAACCACCTACTTGGCTTCTGCTATCTGGCCATGTTGGGGGAAATGGACGACTGAAGAGATCGCACTTATAATTCAGCCTCCAGTATAGACAACTCGTGTGGAGAGGCAGAGAAAACAGAACAGCCCTTCTTCAAAGCCAGGCCATGGCTCCTGCTATCTAGCCATGTTGGGGAAACGGAGGAATGAAGAGATCGCATTAATAATTCAGCCTCCAGTATACACAACTCACTTGGAGAGGCAGATGTAACAGAACAGCCCTTCTTCAAGAACCAGCTCCATGGCTACTGCAATCTATCCATGTTGGGGGAAACAGGAATGAAGAGATCCCACTAATAATTCAGCCTCCAGTATAGACAACTCGCGTGATAGGAAGACTCAGGTCTCCTCTCTCTGTATCTGTCGTTGTCTCTCTCTATCTCTGTCTCTTTCTCTCTGACACCTCTCTCTTTGTTCTTTCTTTTTTTTAAATTTTTGCCTTTTAGAATTTTGTTTATGGTGAGGCATCTTTCTGGGCCTGTTGGCCCCACCTAGCCCTTTATCTTGTTAATAATTCCCTCTCCCACTCCCCACCCAGCAGTGGCAGAGGGAACAGAAGAGCCCTTCTTAAAGGACCAGCTCCAAAACTTCTGCAATCTAGCCATGTTGGGGAAATGGAGGAATGAAGAGATCACACTAATAATTCAGCCTCCAGTATAGACAACTCATGTGGTAGGAAGACTCAGGCCTCCTCTCTCTGTATCTTTCTTTGTCTCTCTCTATTTCTGTCTCTGTCTCTGTCTCTGACTCCTCTCTCTTTTTTCTTTCTTTTTTTTTAATTTTTGCTTTTTAGAATTTTGTTTAAGGTGAGGCATTTTCCTGGGCCTGTTGACTCCAACTAACCCTTTATTTGTTAATAATTCCCTCTCCCTCTCCCCACACAGTAGAGGCAGAGGGAACAGAACAGTGCTTCTACAAGAAACAGCTCCATGGCTTCTGCGATCTAGCCATGTTGGGGGAAACGGAGGAATGAAGAGATCCCATTAATAATTCAGCCTGCAGTAGAGACAACTCGCGTGGTAGGAAGACTCAGGCCTCCTCTCTCTGTTCCTGTCTTTGTCTCTCTCTATCTCTGTTGCTGTCTCTGACTCCTCTCTCTTTTTTCTTTTTTGTAAATTTTTGCTTTTTAGAATTTTGTTTAAGGGGAGGCATCTTTTTGAGCCTGTTTTCCTTAACTCGTCCTTTATCTTGTTAAAAATGCCCGCTCCCACTCCCCACCCAGGAAAGGTAGAGAGAACAGAACAGCCCTTCTTCAAGAACCACCTCCATGGCTTCTACGATCTAGCCATGTTGGGGGAAATGGAGGAATGAAGAGATCCCTCTAATAATTCAGCCTTCAGTATAGACAACTCGCATGGAGAGGCAGAGGGAACAGAACAGCTCTTCTTCAAGAACCAGCTCCATGGCTCCTGCTCTCTAGCCATGTTGGGGGAAACGGAGGAATGAAGAGATTGCACTAATAATTCAAACTCCAGTATAGACAACCCACGTGGAGAGGCAGAGGGAACAGAACAGCCCTTGTTCATGAACCAGCTCCATGGCTCCTGCAATCTATCCATGTTGGGGGAAACAGAGGAATGAAGAGATCCCACTAATAATTCAGCCTCCAGTATAGACAACTCACGAGGTAGGAAGAATCAGGCCTCCTCTCTCTGTATCTGTCTTTGTCTATCTCTATTTCTGTCTCTGTCTCTGAATCCTCTCTCTTTTTTCTTTTTTGTTTTCTTAGTTTTTGCTTTTTAGAATTTTGTTTAAGGTGAGACATCTATCTGGGCCTGTTGACCCCACCTAGCCCTTTATCTTAATAATTCCCTCTCGCACTTCCCAACCAGGAGAGGCAGAGGAAACAGAACAGCCCTTCTTCAAGAACCAGCTCCATGGCTTCTATGATATAGCCATATTGGGGGAAATGGAGGAATGAAGACATCCCACTAATAATTCAGCCTCCAGTATAGACAACTCACGTGGTAGGAAGACTCAGGCCTCCTCTCTCTGTATCTGTCTTTAACTCTCTCTATCTCTGTCTCTGTCTCCGGCTCGTCTCTCTTTTTCTTTTTTTTTCAATTTTTGCTTTGTAGAATTTTGTTTAAGGTGAAGCATCTTTCTGGGCCTGTTGGCCCCACCTTGCCCTTTATCTTGTTAATAATTTCCTCTCCCACTCCCCGCCCATGAGAGGCAGAGGGAACAGAACAGCCCTTCTTCAAGAACCAGCTCCATGTCTTCTGCAATCTAGCCATGTTGGGAGAAACGGAGGAATGAAAAGATCCCACTAATAATTCAGCCTCCAATATAGACAACTCGCATGGAGAGGCAGAGGTAACAGAACCGCCCTTCTTCAAGAACCAGCTCCATGGCTACTGCAATCTATCCATGTTTGGGGAAACAGAGGAATGAAGAGATCCCACTAATAATTCAGCCTCCAGTATAGACAACTCGCGTGATAGGAAGACTCAGGCCTCCTCTCTGTATGTGTCTTTGTCTCTCTTTATCTCTGTCTCTGACACCTATCTCTTTTTTCTTTCTTTTTTTTTAATTTTTGCTTTTTAGAATTTTGTTTAAGGTGAGACATCTATCTGGGCCTGTTAGCCCCACCTACCCTTTTATCTTGTAAATAATTCCCTCTCCCACTCCCCACCAAGGAGTGGCAGAGGGAACAGTACAGTCCTTCTTCAAGAACCAACTCCATGGCTTCTGTGATCTAGCCATGTTGGGTGAAACGGAAGAATGAAGAGGTCTCACTAATAATTCAGCCTCCAGTTTAGACAATTCACGTGGAGAGGCAGAGGGAACAGTACAGCCCTTCTTGAAGAACCAGCTCAATGGCTCCTGCGATCTACTCATGTTGAAGGAAACAAAGGAATGAAGAGATCCCACTAATAATTCAGCCTACTGTATAGACAACTCACGTGGTAGGAAGACTCAGGTCTCCTCTCTCTGTATCTGTCTTTATTGCTCTCTATCTCTGTCTCTGTCTCTAACTCATCTCTCTTTGTCTTTCTTTTTAGAATTTTGTTTAAGGAGAGGCATCTTTCTGGGCCTGTTTTCCTTAACTAGCCCTTTACCTTGTTTATAATTCCCTCTCCCACTCCCCACCCAAGAGAGGCAGAGAGAACAGAACAGCCCTTCTTCAAGAAACACCTCCATGGCTTTTGCGATCTAGCCATGTTGGGGGAAACAGAGGAATGAAGAGATCCCACTAATAATTCAGCCTCCAGGATAGACAACTCGCATGGAGAGGCAGAAGGAACAGAACAGCGCTTCTTCAAGAACCAGCTCCATGGCTCCTGCTAACCTGCCATGTTGGGGAAAATGGAGGAATGAAGAGATTGCACTAATAATTCAGACTCCAGTGTAGACAACTCGCGTGGTGAGGCAGAGGGAACAGAACAGCCCTTCTTCAAGAAACAGTTACATGGCTCCTGCAATCTATCCATGTTGAGGGAAACAGAGGAATGAAGAAATCCCACTAATAATTCAGCCTCCACTATAGACAACACACGTGGTTGGAAAACTCTGGCCTCCTCTCTCTGTATCTGTCTTTGTCTCTCTCTATCTCTGTCTCTGTTTCTGACTCCTCTCTCTTTTTTCTTTCTTTTTTTAAATTTTTGCTTTTTAGAATTTTGTTTAAGGTGAAGCATCTTTCTGGGCCTGTTGGCGCCAACTAGCCCTTTATTTGTTAATAATTCCCTCTCCCTCTCCCCACCCAGTAGAGGCAGAGGGAACAGAACTGTCCTTCTACAAGAAAAAACTCCATGGCTTCTGCGATCTAGCCATGTTGGGGGAAACGGAGGAATGAAGAGATCCCATTAATAATTCAGCCTGCACTATAGACAACTCACGTGGTAGGAAGACACAGGCCTCCTCTCTCTGTTTCTGTCTTTGTCTCTCTCTATCTCTGTTGCTGTCTCTGACTCCTCTCTCTTTTTTTTTCTTTTTTGTAAATTTTTGCTTTTTAGAATTTTGTTTAAGGAGAGGCATCCTTTTGAGCCTGTTTTCCTTAACTAGCCCTTTATCTTGTTAAAAATGCCCTCTCCCACTCCCCTCCCAGGAGAGGCAGAGGGAACAGAACAGCTCTTCTTCAAGAACCAGCTCCATGGCTCCTGCTATCTAGCCATGTTGGGGGAAACAGAGGAATGAAGAGATTGCACTAATAATTTAAACTCCAGTATAGACAACCCACGTGGAGAGGCAGAGGGAACAGAACAGCCCTTGTTCAAAAACAAGCTCCATGGCTCCTGCAATCTAGCCATGTTGGCAGAAACAGAGGAATGAAGAGATCCCACAAATAATTCAGCCTCCAGTATAGACAACTCACGAGGTAGGAAGAATCAGTCCTCCTCTCTCTGTATCTGTCTTTGTCTCTCTCTATTTCTGTCTGTGTCTCTGACTCCTCTCTCTTTTTTCTTTTTTTTTTTTTAGTTTTTGCTTTTTAGAATTTTGTTTCAGGGGAGACATCTATCTGGGCCTGTTGGCCCCACCTAGCCCTTTATCTTGTTAATAATTGCCTCTCCCACTCCCCACCCAGGAGAGGCAGAGGAAACAGAACAGCCCTTCTTCAAGAACAAGCTCCATGGCTTCTGCGATCTAGCCATGTTGGGGGAAATGGAGGAATGAAGAGATCCCACTAATAATTCAGCCTCCAGTATAGACAAATCCCATGGTAGGAAGACTCAGGACTCCTATCTCTGTATCTGTCTTTGTCTCTCTCTATCTCTGTTACTGTCTCTGAATCTTCTCTCCTTTTTCTTTCTTTTTTTTAAATTTTTGCTGTTTAGAATTTTGTTTAAGGTGAGGCATCTTTCTGAGCCTGTTTTCCTTACCTAGCTTTTTATATTGTTAATAATTCCCTCTCCCACTCCCCATCCAGGAGAGGCAGAAGGAACAGAACAGCCCTTCTTCATGAAACAGCTCCATGGCTTCTGCGAACTAGCCATGTTGGGGGAGAGGAAGGAATGAAGAGATCCCACTAAAATTCAGCCTCCTGTATAGACAACTCGCGTGGAGAGGCAGAGGGAACAGAACAGCCTTTCTTCAAGAACCAGCTCCATGGCTCCTGCAATATATCCATGTTGGGGGAAACAGAGGAATGAAGAGATCCCACTAATAATTCAGCCTCCAGTATAGAAAACTCGCGGGGTAGGAAGACTCAGGCCTCCTCTCTCTGTTGCTGTCTTTGTCTTTATCTCTGTCTCTGTCTCTGTCTCGGTCTCCTCTCTATTTTTTCTTTCTTTTATTTAAATTTTTGCTTTTCAGAATTTTGTTTAAGGTGAGGCATCTTTCTTGGCCTGTTGGCTCTATCTAACCCTTTATCTTGTAAATAATTCCCTCTCCCACTCCCCACAAAGGAGAGGCAGAGGTAACAAAACAGGCCTTGTTCAAAAACCAGCTCCATTGCTCCTGCGTTCTAGCCATGTTGGGGGAAACGAAGGAACGAAGAGATCCCACTAATAATTCAGCTTTCAATACAGACAACTCACGTGGAGAGGCAGAGGGAACAGAACAGAACTTCTTCAAGAAACAGCTCCATGGCTCCTTCGATTTAGCCATGTTGGGGGAAACAGACGAATGAAGAGATCCCAATAATAATTTGGAATCCAGTATAAACAACTCGCGTGTTGGAAGATTCAGTCCTCCCTCTGTATCTGTCTTTGTCTCTCTCTATCTCTGCCTCTGTCTCTAACTCCTCTCTCTTTTTTCTTTCTTTCTTTTTAATTTATGCTTTTAAATTTTTTTTAAAGTGAAGCATCTTTCTGGGCCTTCTGGCCTCACCTAGCCCTTAATCTTGTTAATAATTCCGTCTCCCACTCCCCACCCAGGACAGGCAGAGTGAACAGAATAGCCCTTCTTCAAGAAAGAGCCCCATGGCACCTGCGATCTAGCCATGTTGGGGGAAACAGAGAAATGAAGATATCCCACTAATAATTCAGCCTCCAGTATAGAAAACTCTCGTGGAGAGGCACAGGAAACAGAACAGCCCTTCTTCAAGAACCAGCATCATGGCTCCTGAAATCTAGCCATGTTGGGGGAAACGAAGGAATTAAAAGATCCCACTAATAATTCAGCCTCCAGTATAGAAAACTGGCGTGGTAGGAAGACCCAGGTCTACTCTCTCTGTATCTGTCTTCGTCTCTCTCTATCTCTGTCTCTGTCTCTGACTCCTATATCTTTTTTCTTTTTTTTTTTTAAATTTTAGCTTTTTAGAATTTTGTATAAAGTGAGGCATCTTTCTGGGCCGGTTGGCCCCACCTATCCCTTTATGTTGTTAATAATTCCCTCTCCCACGCCCCACCCAGGAGAGGCAGAGGGAACAGAACAGCCCTTCTTCAAGAACCAGCTCCATGGCTCCTACAATCTAGCCAAGTTGAAGGAAATGGAGGAATGAAGAGATCCCACTAATAATTCAGCCTCCAGTATTTAAAACTCACGTGGTAGGAAGACTCAGGCCTCCTCTCCCTGTATCTTTATTTGTCTCTCACTATCTCTCTTGCTGTCTCTGACTCCACTCTCTTTTTTCTTTCTTTTTTTTGAATTTTTGCTTTTTAGAATTTTCTTTAAGGTGAGGCATCTTTCTGGGCCTGTTGGTCCACCTTGCCCTTTATGTTGTTAATAATTCCCTATCCGGCTCCCCACCCAGGAGAGGCTGAGGGAACAGAACAGCCCTTTTTCAAGAACCACCTCCATGGCTTCTACGATCTAGCCATGTTGAGGGAAATGGAGGACTGAAGAAATCCCACTAATAATTCAGCCTCCAATATAGACAACTCGCATGGTGAGGCAGAGGGAACAGAACAGCCCTTCTTCAAGAACCAGCTCCATGATTCTGCTATCTAGCCTTGTTGGGGGAAACAAAGGAATGAAGAGATCACACTAATAATTCAGCCTCCAGTATAGACAACTCACGTGGAGAGGCAGAGGGAACAGAACAGCCCTTCTTTAAGAACAAGCTCCATGGCTCCTGCAATCTATCCATGTTGGGGGAAACTGAGGAATGAAGAGATCCCACTAATAATTCAGACTCCAGTATAGAAAACTTGCATGGTAGGAAGACTCAGGCCTCCTCTCTCTGTATCTTTCTTTGTCTCTCTCTATCTTTGTTGCTGTCTCTGACTCTTCTCTCTTATTTCTTTCTTTTTTTTTAAATTTTTGCTTTTTAGAATTTTGTTTAAGGTGAGGCATCTTTCTGGACCTGTTGGCCCCTAATTGCTCTTTATCTTGTTAATAATTTCCTCTCCCACTCCCCACCCAGGAGAGGCAGAGGGAACTGAACAGCCCTTCTTCAAGGACCTGCTCCATGGCTTCTGCAATCTAGCCATGTTGGGGGAAACGGAGGAATAAAGAGATCCCATTAATAATTCATCCTCCAGTATAGACAATTCACATGGTTGGAAGACTCAGGACTCCTCTCTCTGTATGTGTATTTGTCTCTCTCTATCTCTATTACTGTCTCTGACTTCTCTGTCCTTTTTCTTTCTTTTTTTTTCATTTTTGCTTTTTAGAATTTTGTTTAAGGTGAGGCATCTTTCTGAGCCTGTTTTCCTTACCTAGCCCTTTATATTTTTAATAACTCCCTCTCCCTCTCCCCAATAAGGAGAGGCAGAGGGAACAGAAGAGCCCTTCTTCAAGATCCAGCTCCATGGCTCCTGCTATCTAGGCTTGTTGGGGGAAATGGAGGAATGAAGTGATCGCACTAATAATTCAGCCTCCAGTATAGACAACTCGTGTGGAGAGCCAGAGGGAACAGAACAGCCCTTCCTCAAGAACCAGCTCCATTGCTCCTGCAATCAATCCATGTTGGGGGAAAGAGAGGAATAAAGAGATCCCACTAATAATTCAGCCTCCAGTACAAACAACTCACATGGTAGGAAGACTCAGGTCTCCTCTCTCTGTGTCTGTCTTTGTCTCTCTCTATCTCTGTCTCTGTCTTTGACTCCTCTGTCTTTTTCTTTCTTTTTTTAAATTTTTGCTTTTTAGAATTTTGTTTAAGGTGAGGCATCCTTCTGGGCCTGTTGGCCCCACCTTCCCCTTTACCTTGTTAGTAATTTCCTCTCCCACTCCCCACCCAGGAGAGGCAGAGGGAACTGAACAGCCCTTCTTCAAGGACCTGCTCCATGGCTTCTGCAATCTAGCCATGTTGGGGGAAACGGAGGAATAAAGAGATCCCATTAATAATTCATCCTCCAGTATAGACAATTCACATGGTTGGAAGACTCAGGACTCCTCTCTCTGTATGTGTATTTGTCTCTCTCTATCTCTATTACTGTCTCTGACTTCTCTGTCCTTTTTCTTTCTTTTTTTTTCATTTTTGCTTTTTAGAATTTTGTTTAAGGTGAGGCATCTTTCTGAGCCTGTTTTCCTTACCTAGCCCTTTATATTTTTAATAACTCCCTCTCCCTCTCCCCAATAAGGAGAGGCAGAGGGAACAGAAGAGCCCTTCTTCAAGATCCAGCTCCATGGCTCCTGCTATCTAGGCTTGTTGGGGGAAATGGAGGAATGAAGTGATCGCACTAATAATTCAGCCTCCAGTATAGACAACTCGTGTGGAGAGCCAGAGGGAACAGAACAGCCCTTCCTCAAGAACCAGCTCCATTGCTCCTGCAATCAATCCATGTTGGGGGAAAGAGAGGAATAAAGAGATCCCACTAATAATTCAGCCTCCAGTACAAACAACTCACATGGTAGGAAGACTCAGGTCTCCTCTCTCTGTGTCTGTCTTTGTCTCTCTCTATCTCTGTCTCTGTCTTTGACTCCTCTGTCTTTTTCTTTCTTTTTTTAAATTTTTGCTTTTTAGAATTTTGTTTAAGGTGAGGCATCCTTCTGGGCCTGTTGGCCCCACCTTCCCCTTTACCTTGTTAGTAATTTCCTCTCCCACTCCCCTCCCAGGAGAGGAAGAGGGAATAGAACAACACTTCTTCAAGATCCAGCTCCATGGCTTCTGCGATCTAGCCATGTTGGGGAAATTGTGGAATGAAGAAATCCCATTAATAATTCAGCCTCCAGTATAGACAACTCACGTGTTAAGAAGACTCAGGCCTCCTCTCTCTGTATCTGTCTTTGTCTCTCTATATCTCTGTTGCTGTCTCTGATACCTCTCTCTTTATTACTTATTTTTTTTTAATTTTTGCTTTTTAGAATTTAGTTTAAGAAGAGGCATCTTTCTGAGCCTGTTTTCCTTAACTTGCCCTTTATCTTGTTAATAATGCCCTCTCCCACTACCCACCCAGGAGAGGCAGAGGGAACAGAACAGCCCTTCTTCAAGAACCACCTCCATGGCTTCTACGATCTAGCCATGTTGGGGGAAATGGAGGAATGAAGAGATCCCTCTAATAATTCAGCCTCCAGTATAGACAAATCGCATGGAGAGGCAGAGGGAACAGAACAGCCCTTCTTCATGAAACAGCTCCATGGCTCCTGCAATCTATCCATGTTGGGGGAAACAGAGGAATGAAGAAATGCCACTAATAATTCAGCCTCTAGTATAGACAACTCACGTGATAGGAAGACTCAGGCCTCCTCTCTCTGTATCTGTCTTTGTCTCTCTCTATCTCTGTCTCTGTCTCTGGCTCCTCTCTCTTTTTCTTTTTTTTTTTTAATTTTTGCTTTTTAGAATTTTGTTTAAGGTGAGGCATCTTTCTGGGCCTCTTGGCCCCACCAAGCCCTTTATCTTGTTAATAATTACCTCTTCCAGTCCCCACCCAGGAGAGGATGAGGAACAGAACAGCCCTTTTTCAAGAACCAGCTCCATGGCTTCTGCAATCGAGCCCTGTGGAGGGAAACGGGGGACTGAAGAGATACCACTAATAATTCAGCCTCCAGTTTGGACAACTCGCGTAGAGAGACAGAGGGAACAGAACAGCCCATTTTCAAGAACCATCTCCATGGTCCTGCTATCTTGCCATGTTGGGTAAAACAGAAGAATGAAGAGATCCCATTAATAATACAGCCTCCAGTATAGACAACTAACGTGATAGGAAGTCTCAGCCCTCCTTAAGGTGGTAGGAAGGGCCAAAAAGCACAGAAAATGTTTTAACTTAAAAAATATTAAAAAGGAAAAATTAGATGATAAAAAGGGAAGAGACAGAGACCAAGAGAGAGGAAGAGATAGGCAGGTACAAATACAGGGGTCCTGAAAGTGGCCTTCCTACCACAACAGCTTTTTTTGTGACAGAGGCCAAGTCATCAGTGGGAAGCCTTGATTTCTGTTCCCCAAAAATGAACAGTTTGGAGAGTCCATGAAGCTTGTGTCTTCAAGAAGGATTCTTCCCTTTACCTCTCCTGGATTGGCAGAAGGAGAGGGAATAATTTTAACAAAGTAAGGTGGTAGGAAGGGCCAGAAAGCACAGAAAATGCTTTACCTTAAAAACTTTTAAAAAGCAAAAAATTAAAAATAAAGTGAGAGGAGACAGAGAACGAGAAAGAGGAAGAGACAGACATGTACAGATACAGGAGTCCTGGAAAAGGTCTTCCTACCACGCTAGTTGTGTGTGCCAGAGGCCAATTTATCAGGGGAATGTCTAGATTTCTGTTCCCCCAATATATCTACGTTGCAGAATGGTTGAGGCTTGTGTCTTCAAGAAGGCCTCTTCCATTTACCTCTCCTGGGTTGGGAGGGGGGAAGGGAATAATTTTAACAAAATAAGGCAGTAGGCAGGGCCAGAATGCGCAGAAAATGCTTTACTTTAAAAATTATAAAAAGCAAAATTAAAAAAAAAAAAAGAGAGGAGACATAGACCAAGATAGAGGAAGATTCAGAAAGGTACAGATACAGGAGTCCTGGAAGGCCTCTTCTCTTTGCCTCTCTTGGGTTAAGTGGGGAAAATGAATTATTTTAACAAAAATAAGGCAGAAGGGTCTCCAGAATGTACATGAAATGCTTGACCTTAAAACATTCTAAAAAGCAAAAATTGAAAATTATGAGAGAGGAGACAGGGACTGAGACAGAGGTAGAGACAGACAGGTAGAAAGACAAGAGGACTGGAAGGGGTCTTCCTGCCACACGATTTTTGTGTTCTGGAGGACAAATTATCAGTGGGAAGTCTTGATATCTGTTCCAACCAAAATGGCTAGTTTGCAGAATCCATGAAGCTTGTGTCTTAAAGAAGGCCTCTTCCCTATGCCTCTCCTGGGTTGGGAGAAGGACAGGGAAATATTTAACAAAATAAGGTGATAGGAGGCTCGAGAAAGTGCACCAAATGATTTACCTTAAAAGATTCTAAAAAGTAAAAGTGAAAACAGAAGAGAGAGAAGACCGAGACCGAGGCAGTGTTAGAGAAAGACAGGTCCCGAGACAAGAGGCCTTGAAGTGGTCTTCCTACCATGTGAGTTTTGTGTGCCAGAGGCCAAAATATCAGTGGGAAGTCTTGATTTCTGTTCCCTAAAAATGGCTAGTTTGCTGAATCCATGAGGCTTGTGTCTTCAAGAAGGCCTCTACCCTTTCCCTCTCCTGATTAGGAGGAGGAGAGAAAATAATTTTAACAAAATAAGGCAGTATGAAGGGCCAAATAGTGTAGAAAATGTTTTAACTTAAAAAATATTAAAAAGGAAAAATTAGAAAAAAAGGGAAGAGACAGAGACCAAGAGAGAGGAAGAGATAGGCAGGTACAAATACAGGGGTCCTGAAAGTGGCCTTCCTACCACAACAGCTTTTTTTTTTTGACAGAGGCCAAGTCATCAGTGGGAAGTCTTGATTTTTTTTCCCCAAAAAAGAACAGTTTGGAGAATCCATGAGGCTTGTGTCTTCAAGAAGGATTCTTCCCTTTACCTCTCCTGGATTGGGAGAAGGAGAGGAAATAATTTTAACAAAATAAGGCGGTAGGAAGGGCCGGAAAGCACAGAAAATGCTTTACCTTAAAAAATTTTAAAAAGCAAACATTAAAAAAAAAATGATAGGAGACAGAGAACGAGAAAGAGGAAGAGACAGACATGTACAGATACAGGAGTCCTGGAAAAGGTCTTCCTACCACGCTAGTTTTGTGTGCCAGAGGCCAATTTATCAGTGGAATGTCTAGATTTCTGTTCCCCCAATATAGCTACTTTGCAGAATGCTTGAGGCTTGTGTCTTCAAGAAGGCCTCTTCCCTTTGCCTCCTTTGGATTTGGAGAAGGAGAGGGAATTATTTTAACAAAATAAGGTGGTAGATGTGGCCAGAAAGCACATAAAATGCTCTACCTTAAAAAATTCTTAATAGCAATAATTATTTAAAAAATAGAGAGGAGATAGAGGCCGAGACACAGTTAGAGACAGACAAGCACAAAGACAGCAGGCCTGGAAGGGGTCTTCCTACCACGCCAGTTTTGTGTGTCGGAAGCCAAATTATCAATGGGAAGTCTTGATTTCTGATCTTCAAATATGGCTAGTTTGCATAATCCATGAGGATTTTGTCTTCAAGGTCTCTTCCCTTTGCTTCTCCTGAGTTGGGAGGGGGAGAAGGAATTATTTTTACAACATAAGGTGGTTTGTGTGACCAGAAAGCACAGAAAATGCTTTACCTTAAAAAAATCCTAAAAAGCAATAATTTAAGAAAAAAGAAATTACACAGAGACTGAGAGAGAGGAAGAGACAGAAAGGTACAGATACATGAGGCCTGGAAGAGGTCTTACTACCATGGGAGTTTTGTGTGCCAGAGGCCAAAATATCAGTGGGAAGTCTTGATTTCTGTTCCCCCAAAATTTCCAGCTTGTAGAATCCATGAGCCTTGTGTCTTCAAGAAGGCCTCTTCCCTGTACCTCTCCTGGGTTGGGAGGGGGGAAGGGAATAATTTTAACAAAATAAGGCAGTAGGCAGGGCCAGAATGCGCAGAAAATGCTTTACTTTAAAAATTATAAAAAGCAAAATTTAAAAAAAAAAAAGAGAGAGGAGACATAGACCAAGACAGAGGAAGATTCAGAAAGGTACAGATACAGGAGTCCTGGAAGGGGTCTTCCTACCACGGCTGTTTTTGGGCCAGAGGCCAAATTATCAGTGAGAAGGCTTGATTTCTGTTCCCCCAAAATCGCTAGTTTGTAGAATTCATGAGGCTTGTGTCTTCAAGAAGGACTCTTCTCTTTGCCTCTCTTGGGTTGAGTGGGGAAAATGAATTATTTTAATAAAAATAAGGTGGAAGGGGGCTCCAGAAAGTGCATGAAATGCTTGACCTTAAAACATTCTAAAAAGCAAAAATTGAAAATTATGAGAGAGGAGACAGGGACTGAGACAGAGGTAGAGACAGACAGGTAGAAAGACAAGAGGCCTAGAAAGGGTCTTCCTACCACACGAGTTTTGTGTGACGGAAGACAAATTATCAGTGGGAAGTCTTGATATCTGTTCCATCCAAAATGGCTAGTTTGCAGAATCCATGAAGCTTATGTCTTAAAGAAGGCCTCTTCCCTTTGCCTCAACTGGGTTGGGATTGCGATAGGGAAATATTTAACAAAATAATGTGATAGGAGGCTCCAGAAAGTGCACAAAATGCTTTACCTTAAAAGTTTGTAAAAATTAAAAGTGAAAACAGAAGAGAGAGAAGACCGAGACCAAGGCAGTGTTAGAGAAAGACAGGTCCCGAGACAGGAGGCCTTGAGGGGGTCTTCCTACCACGCGAGTTTTGTGTGCCAGAGGCCAAAATATCAGTGGGAAGTCTTGATTTTTGTTCCCTAAAAATGGCTAGTTTGCTGAATCCATGAGGCTTGTGACTTCAAGAAGGCCTCTACCCTTTGCCTCTCCTGATTAGGAGGAGGAGAGAAAATAATTTTAACAAAATAAGGTGGCATGAAGGGCCAAATAGTGCAGAAAATGTTTTAACTTAAAAAATATTAAAAAGGAAAAATTAGAAAAAAAGGGAGGAGACAGAGACCAAGACAGAGGAAGACACAGGCAGGTACAAATACAGGGGTCCTGAAAGTGGCCTTCCTACCACAACAGCTTTTTTTTTTTTTGACAGAGGCCAAGTCATCAGTGGGAAGTCTTGATTTTTGTTCCCCAAAAAAGAACAGTTTGGAGAATCCATGAGGCTTGTGTCTTCAAGAAGGATTCTTCCCTTTACCTCTCCTGGATTGGGAGAAGGAGAGGGAATAATTTTAACAAAATAAGGCGGTAGGAAGGGCTGGAAAGCGCTGAAAATGCTTTACCTTAAGAAATTTCAAAAAGCAAAAATTTTTAAAAAAGTGAGAGGTGACAGAGAACGAGAACGAGGAATAGACAGACATGTACAGATACAGGAGTCCTTGAAAAGGTCTTCCTACCACGCTAGTTGTGTGTGCCAGAGGCCAATTTATCAATGGAATGTCTAGATTTCTGTTCCCCCAATATAGCTGCTTTGCAGAATCCTTGAGTCTTGTGTCTCCAAGAAAGTCTCTTCCCTTTGCCTCTTCTGGATTTGGAGAAGGAGAGGGAATTATTTTAACAAAATTAGGTGGTAGATGTGGCCAGAAAGCACATAAAATGCTCTACCTTAAAAAATTCTTAATAGCAAAATTTAGTTAAAAAAACAGAGAGGAGATAGAGGCCGAGACACAGTTAGAGACAGACAAGCACAAAGACAGCAGGCCTGGAAGGGGTCTTCCTACCACGTGAGTTTTATGTGTCGGAGGCCAAATTACCAGTGGGAAGTCTTGATTTCTGATCTCCAAATATGGCTAGTTTGCAGAATCCATGAGGAATTTAGTCTTCAAGAAGGTCTCTTCCCTTTGCTTCTCCTGGGTTGGGAGGGGGAGAGGGAATTATTTTTACAACATAAGGTGGTATGTGTGACCAGAAAGCACACAAAATCCTTTACATTAAAAAAATCCTAAAAAGCAATAATTTAAGAAAAAAGAGATGACACAGAGACCGAGAGAGAGGAACAGACAGAAAGGTACAGATACAAGAGGCCTGGAAGAGGTCTTACTACCATGGGAGTTTTCTGTGCCGGAGGCCAAAATATCAGTGGGAAGTCTTAATTTTTGTTCCCCCAAAACTTCTAGCTTCTAGAAACCATGAGGCTTGTGTCTTCAAGAAGGCCTCTTACCTTTACCTCTCCTGGGTTTGGAGGGGGGAAGGCAATAATTTTAACAAAATAAGGCAGTAGGCAGGGCCAGAAACGCAGAAAATGCTTTACTTTAAAAATTATAAAAAGCGTCCTTCAGAAGATTCCGAATGGATACTGGGAACTAGATATTTCAGGGGACAGGAGAAATTAAGATTTTCTACTCATAATTCAGCCTCCAGCAAGCAAAGCTAGTGTGGTAGGGAGACCCTCTGGACTTCTATCTCTGTCTCTGTTGCTCTGAGGTCTCTGTCTCTCTCTGCTACTGTCTCCACATTTTTTTTTTTGGTAATTTTTCCTTTTTAAAAATTTTTTAAGTGTAAAGATTTTCTCTGGCTCTCAGGTCCACCTTTTTTGTTTTGTTAATAATCCCTTCTGGTCCTTCATCCCAGGCAGGAGAGTTGGGGGCTTCCTTCGGAAGATTCCGCATTGATACTGGGAACAAGATATTTCAGGGGACTGGAGAAATGAAGATTTTCTACTTGTAATTCAGACGCCAGCATGCAAAGGTAGTGTGGTAGGGAGCACCTCTGGCCCTCTATCTCTGTCTCTGTGTCTCTGAGGTCTCACTCTCTCTCTGCTCCTGTCTCCTCATTTTTGTTTTTTGGTAATATTTCCTATTTACAATTTTTTTAAATATAAAGATTTTCTCTGGCACTCTGCTTCATCTTTTTTTTTGGTTAATAATCCCTTCTGGTCCTTCCTCCTAGGCAGGAGAGTTGGGCCCTTCTTTGAGAAGATTCGCATGGATACTGGGAAGTAGATATTTCACGGGACAGGAGAAATGAAGATTTTCTACTCATAATTCAGCCTCCAGCAAGCAAAGTTAGTGTGGTAGGGAGACCTTCTGGCCTTCTATCTCTGTCTCTGTTTCTCTGAGGTCTCTGTCTCTCTCTGCTACTGTCTCCTTATTTTTTTTTTGGTAATTTTTACTTTTTACAAATTTTTAAAATGTAAAGATTTTCTCTGGCTCTCAGCTCCACCTTTTTTGTTTTGTTAATAATCCCTTCTGGTCCTTCCTCCCAGGCAGGAGAGTTGGGGGCTTCCTTCGGAAGATTCCGCATTGATACTGGGAACAAGATATTTCAGGGGACAGGAGAAATGAAGATTTTCTACTCGTAATTAAGACTCCAGCAAGCAAAGGTAGTGTGGTAGGGAGTCCCTCTGGCCTTCTATCTCTGTCTCTGTGTCTCTGAGGTCTCTGTTTCTCTCTGCTCCTGTCTCCTCATTTTTTTTTTTGTAATTTTTCCTATTTACACTTTTTTTAAATGTAAAGATTTTCTCTGGCTTTCTGCTCCACCTTTTTTTTTTTGTTAATAATATCTTCTGGTCCTTCCTCCCAGGCAGGAGAGTTGGGCCTTAGTTCAGAAGATTGCACATGGACACTGGGAACAAGATATTTCAGGGGACAGGAGAAATGAAGATTTTGTACTCATAATTCAGCCACCAACAAGCAAAGCTAGTGTGGTAGGGAGCCCCTCTGGCCTTCTATCTCTGTCTCTGTGTTTCTGAGGTCTCTGTCTCTTTCTGCTCCTGTCTCCACATTTTTTTTTTTTGGTAATTTTTCCTTTTTACAATTTTTTAAATGTAAAGATTTTCTATGGCTCTCAGCTCCACCTTTTTTGTTTTGTTAATTATCTCTTCAGATCCTTCCTCCCAGGCAAGAGAGTTGGGCCAGTTCTTCAGAAGATTCCGCATGGATACTGGGAAGTAGATATTTCACGGGACAGGAGAAATGAAATGAAGATTTTGTACTCATAATTCAGTCACCAGCAAGCAAAGCTAGTGTGGTAGGGAGCCCCTCTGGCCTTCTATCTCTGTCTCTGTGTCCTGAGGTTTCTGTATCTCTCTGCTCCTGTCACATCATGATTTTTGTTTTTTTTTTTGTAATTTTTCCTTTTTACAATTTTTTTAAATGTAAACATTTTCTCTGATTGTCAGTTCCACATTTTTTGTTTTGTTAATAATCCCTTCTGGTCCTTCCACCCAGGCAGGAGAGTGGGGCCCTTCCTTCAGAAGATTCCGCATGGATACTGGGAACTAGATATTTCCAGGGACAGGAGAAATGAAGATTTCTACTCATCATTCAGCCTCCAGCAAGCAAAGATAGTGTGGTAGGGAGCACCTCTGGCCTTCTATCTCTGTTTCTGTGTCTCTGAGGTCTCTGTCTCTCTCTGCTCCTGTCTCCACATTTTTTTCTTGGTAATTTCTCCTTTTTACAATTTTTTAAATGTAAAGATTTTCTCTGGCTCTCAGCTCCACCTTTCTTGTTTTGTTAATAATCCCTTCTGGTCCTTCCTCCCAAGGAAGAGAGTTGGGCCCTTCCTTCAGAAGATTCCACATGGATACTGGGAACTAGATATTTCAAAGGACAGGAGAAATGAAGATTTTCTACTCATAATTCAGCCTCCAGCAAGCAAAGCTATTGGGGTGGGGAGCCCCTCTGGCCTTCTATTTCTGTCTCTGTGTCTCTGAGGCCTCTGATTCTCTCTGCTCCTGTCTCCTCAATTTTTGGTAATTTTTCCTTTTTACACTTTTTTTTAAATGTAAACGTTTTCTCTGGCTCTCAGCTCCATGTGTTTTGTTTTGTTAATAATCCCTTCTGGTCCTTACTCCCAGGAAGGAGAGTTGGGCCCTTCCTTCAGAAGATTCCGCATGGAAACTGGGAACTAGATATTTAAGAAGACAAGAGAAATGAAGATTTTCTACTCATAATTCAGCCTCCAGCAAGCAAAGCTAGTGTGGTAGGGAGGCCCTCTGGCCTTCTATCTCTGTCTCTGTGTCTGTGAGGTCTCTGTCTCTCTCTGCTCCTGTCTCCTCAATTTTTTTTTTGTAATTTTTCCTTATTACAATATTTTTAAATATAAAGATTCTCTCTGACTCACAGCTCCATCTTTTTTGTTTTGTTAATAAGCCCTTCTGTGCCTTCCTCCCAGGCAGGAGAGTTGGGCCCTTCCTTCAGTAGATTCTGCATGGTTACGGGGAAGTAGATATTTCAGGGGAGAGGAGAAATGAAGATTTTCTACTCATAATTCAAACTTCAGGAAGGAAAGCTAGTGTGGTATGGAGCCCCTCAGTCCTTCTATCTCTGTCACTGTGTCTCTGACATCTCTGTCTCCCTCTGCTCCTGTCTCCTCATTTTTTTTGGTAATTTTTCCTTTTTAAATTTTTTTAAATGTAAAGATTTTCTATAGCTCTTAGCTCCACCTTTTTTGTTTTGTTAATATTCCCTTCTGGTCCTTCCTCCCAGGCAGGAGAGTTGGGCCCTTCCTTCAGAAGATTCCACATGGATACTGGGAATTATATATTTCAGGTGAGAGGAGAAATGAATATTTTCGACTCATAATTCAGCCTCCAACAAGCGAAGCTAGTGTGGTGGGGAGCCCCACTGTCCTTCTATCTCTGTCTCTGTGTGTCTGAGGTCTCTGTCTATCTCTGCTCCTGTCTCCTCATTTATTTTTAGGTAATTTTTCCTTTTTAAATTTTTTTTAAATGTAAAGTTTTTCTCTGGCTTTCATCTCCACCTGTTTTGTTTTGTTAATAATCACTTCTGGTCCTTCCTCCCAGGCAGGAGAGTTGGGCCCTTCCTTCCGATGTTTCCGCATGGATACTGGGAACTAAATAATTCAGGGGACAGGAGAAATGAAGACTTTCTACTCATTATTCAGCCTCCAGCAAGCAAAGCTAGTGTGGTAGGAAGCATCTCTGGCCTTCTATCTCTGTCTCTGTGTCTCTGAGGTCTCTGACTCTCTGCTCCTGTCTCCTCATTTTTTTTTTTGGTAAATTTTCCTTTTTACAATTTTTTTAAAAGTAAAGATTTTCTCTGGCTCTCAGTTCCACTTTTTTTGTATTGTTAATAATCCCTTCTGGGCTTTCCTCCCAGGCAGGAGAGTTGGGCCCTTCCTTCAGAAGATTCCCCATGGATACTCGGAACTAATTATTTCAGGGGACAGGAGAAATGAAGATTTTCTACTCGTAATTCAGCCTCCAGCAAGCAAAACTAGTGTGGTACGGAGCCCCTCTGGCCTTCTATCTCTGTCTCTGTGTCTCTGAGGTCTCTGTCTCTCTCTGCTCTTGTCTCCTTAATATTTTTTTTAAATTCTCCTTTTTACTATTTTTAATGTAATGATTTTCTATGGCTCTCAGCTCCACCTTTTTTGTTTTGTTAATAATCCCGTCTGGTCCTTCCTCCCAGGCAGGAGAGTTGGGCCCTTCCTTCAGAATATTCCGCATGGATACTAGGAACGACATATTTCAGGGACAGGAGAAATGAAGATATTCTACTCATAATTCTGCATCCTGCAAGCAAAGCTAGTGTGGTAGGGAGCCCCTCTGGTGTTCTATCTCTGTCTCTGAGTCTGGGGTCTCTGTCTCTCTCTGCTCCTGTCTCCTCCTTTTTTATTTTAAAATTTTTCCATTTTACAATTTTTTAAATGTAAAGATTTTCTATGGCTCTCATCTCCACCTTTTTTGTTTTGTTAATAATCCCTTCTGGTCCTTCCTACCAGGCAGGAGATTGGGCCCTTCTTTCAGAAGATTTTGCATGGATACTCCGAACTAGATATTTCAGGGGACAGGAGTAATGAAGACTTTCTACCCAAAATTCACCCTCCAGGAAGCAAAGCTACTGTGGTAGGGAACACCTCTGGCCTTCTATCTCTGTCTCTGCATCACTGAGGTCTCTGCCTCTCTCTGCTCCTGTCTCCACATTTTTTTTTTGGAAAATTTTCCTTTTTACAATTTTTTTAAATGTAAAAATCTTCTGTGTCTCTCAGCTCCACCTTTTTTGTTTTGTTAATTATGCCTTGAGGTCCTTCCTCCCAGGCAGGAGTGTTGGGCCCTTCCTTCAGAAGATTCCGCATGGATACTGGGAAGTAGATATTTCAGTTGACAGGAGAAATGAAGATTTTCTACTCATAATTCAGCCTAAATCCAGCAATGCTAGTGTGGTAGGGAGCCCTTCGGGCCTTCTATTTCTGTCTCTGTGTCTCTGAGGTCTCTGTCTCTCTCTGCTCCTGTCACCCCCTTTTTATTTAAATTTTTCCTTTTTACAATTTTTTAAATGTAAAGATTTTCTATGGCTCTCAGCTCCACCTTTTTTGTTTTGTTAATATTCCCTTCTGGTCCTTCCTCCCAGGCAGGAGAGTTGGGCCCTTCCTTCAGAAGATTTCTCATGGAAACTGGGAACTAGATATTTCAGGAGACAGGAGAAATGAAGATTTTCTACTCATAATTCAGCCTCCAGCAAGCAAAGCTTGTGTGGTAGGGAGCCCCACAGGCTTTCTTTCTCTGTCTCTGTGTCTCTGAGTTCTCTGTCTCTCTCTGCTCATGTCTCCTGAGTTTTTTTTTGGTAATTTTTCTTTTTTACAATTTTATTAAATGTGAAGTTTTTCTCTGGCTCTCAGCTCCACCTTTTTTGTTTTGTTAATAATCCCTTCTGTTCCTACCTCCCAGGCAGGAGAGTTGGGCTCTTCCTTCAGAAGATTCTGCATGGATACTTGGAAGTAGATATTTCACGGGACAGGAGAAATGAAGATTTTGTACTCATAATTCAGCCTCCAGCAAGCAAAGCTAGTGTGGTAGGGCACCCTTCAGGCCTTCTATCTCTGTCTCTGTGTCTCTGAGGTCTCTGTCTCTCTCTGCTCCTGTCACATCATGATTTTTGTTTTTTATTTGTAATTTTTTCCTTATTACAATATTTTTAAATATAAAGATTCTCTCTGGCTCACAGCTCCACCTTTTTTGTTTTGTTAATAAGCCCTTCTGTGCCTTCCTCCCAGGCAGGAGAGTTGGGCCCTTCCTTCAGTAGATTCTGCATGGTTATTGGGAAGTAGATATTTCAGGGGAGAGGAGAAATGAAGATTTTCTACTCATAATTCAACCTTCAGGAAGGAAAGCTAGTGTGGTATGGAGCCCCTCAGGCCTTCTATCTCTGTCACTGTTTCTCTGACATCTATGTCTCCCTCTTCTCCTGTCTCCTCTTTTTTTTTTTTTTGGTAATTTTTCCTTTTTAAAATTTTTTAAATGTAAATATTTTCTATAGCTCATAGCTCCACCTTTTTTTTTTTCTTAATAATCCCTTCTGGTCCTTCCTCCCAGGCAGGAGAGTTGGGCCCTTCCTTGAGAAGATTTTGCATGGATACTGGGAACTAGATATTTCAGGGGACAGGAGAAATGAAGATTTTCTACTCATAATTCAACCTTCAGCAAGCAAAGCTAGTGTGCTAGGGAGCCCCTCTGGCCTTCTATCTCTGTTTCTGTGTCTCTGAGGTCTCTGTCTCTCTCTCTCTCCTCCTGTCTCCTCATTATTTTTTTATGGTAATCTTTCCTTTTCACAATGTTTTTAAATGTAAAGATTTTCTCTGGCTCTCAGATCCACCTTTTTTGTTTTGTTAATAATCCCTTCTGGTCGTTCCTCCCAGGCAGGAGAGTTGGGCCCTTCCTTCAGAAGATTCTACTTGGATACTGGGAACTATGTATTTCAGGTTCGAGGAGAAATGAATATTTTCTACTCATAATTCAGCCTCCAGCCAGCAAAGCTAGTGTGGTGGGGAACCCCACTGTCCTTCTATCTCTCTCTGTGTGTCTGAGGTCTCTGTCTCTCTCTGCTCCTGTCTCCTCAATTTTTTTTTGGTAATTTATCCTTTTAAAAATTTTTTTAAATGTAAAGTTTTTCTCTGGCTTTAATCTCCACCTGTTTTGTTTTGTTAATAATCCCTTCTGATCCTTCCTTAAAGGCAGGAGAGTTGGGCCTTTCCTTCAGATGATTCCGCATTGATACTAGGAACTAGATAATTCAGGGGACAGGAGAAATGAAGACTTTCTTCTCATAATTTAGCCTCCAGCAAGCAAAGCTAGTGTAGTAGGAAGCACCTCTGGTCCTCAAACTCTGTCTCTGTGTCTCTGAGTTCTCTGTCTCTCTGCTCCTGTCTCCTCATTTTTTTTTTTTGGTAAATTTTCTTTTTAAAATTTTTTTAAATGTAAAGATTTTCTATGGCTCTCAGTTCCAACTTTTTTGTATTGTTAATAATCCCTTCTGGTCTTTCCTCCCGGGCAGGAGAGTTGGGCCCTTCCTTCAGAAGATTCCACATGGATACAGGAAATGAGTTATTTCAGAGGACAGGAGAAATGAAGATTTTCTAATCATAATTCAGCCTTCTGCAAGCAAAACTAGTGTTGTAGGGAGCCCCTCTGGCCTTCTTTCTCTGTCTCTGTGTCTCTGAGATCTCTGTCTCTCTCTGCTCCTGTCTTCTCATGTTTTTTGGGTAATTTTTACTTTTTACAATTTTATTTAATGTAAAGATTTTCTCTGGCTCTCAGCTCCACCTTTTTTGTTTTGTTAATAATCCTTTCTGATCCTTTCTCCCAGGCAGAGAGAATCTTCCTTCATAAGATTCCGCATGGATACTGGGAAGTAGATATTTCACGGGACAGGAGAAATGAAGATTTTCTACTCATAATTCAGCCACCAGCAAGCAAAGCTAGTGTGGTGGGGAGGACTTCTGGCCTTCCATCTCTGTCTCTGTGTCTCTGAGGTCTCTGTCTCTCTCTGCTCCTGTCTCCTCATTTTTTATTTTTGGTAATTTTTCTTTTGACAATTCTTTTAAATGTAAAGATTTTCTTTGGCTCTCAGCTCCACCTTTTTTGTTTTGTTAATAATCCCCTCTGGTCCTCCCTTTCAGGCAGGACAGTTTGGCACTTCCTTGAGAAGATTTCGCATGGATTCTGGGAAGTAGATATTTCAGGGAACAGGAGAAATGACGATTTTCTACTCATAATTCAGCCTCCAGCAAGCAAAACTAGTGTGGTATGGTGCCCCTCTGGGCTTCTATCCCTGTCTCTGTGTCTCTGAAGTCTCTGTCTCCCTCTGCTCCTGTCTCCTCATTTTTTTTGGTAATTTTTCCTTTTTAGCATTTTTTAAATGTAAAGATTTTCTATAGCTCTCAGCTCCACCTTTTTTGTTTTGTTAATAATCCCTTCTGGTCCTTCCTCCCAAGCTGGAGAGTTGGACCCTTTCTTCAAAAGATTTCACATGGATACTGGGAAGTAGATATTTCAGGGAGGGGAGAAATGAAGATTTCCTACTCATAATTCAGCTTCCAGCAGGCAAACCTAGTGTGGTAGAGAGCCCCTCTGGCCTTCTATCTCTGTCTCTGTGTCTCTGAGCTCTCTGTCTCTCTCTGCTCCTGTTTTCTCCTGTTTTTTTGTTGGTAATTTTTCCTTTTTACAATTTTTTTAAATGTAAACATTTTCTTTGGCTCTCAGCTCCACGTTTTTTGTTTTGTTAATAATCACTTTTGGTCCCTCCTCCCAGGCAGAAGTGTACCGCCCTTCCTTCAGAGGATTCCGCATAGATACAGGGAAGTATATATTTAAGGGGCAGTAGAAATGAAGATATTCTAGTCACACCTAAGCCTCCAGCAAGAGAAGCTAGTGTAGTAGGGCGCCCCTCTGGCCTTCTATCTCTGTCTCTGTGTCTCTGACGTCTCTGTCATTCTCTGCTCCTGTCTCCTCATTTTTTTTGGTAATTTTTCTTTTTACAATATTTTTAAATGTAAATATTTTTCCTGGCTCTCAGCTCCATCTTTTTTTGTTTTTTTTAATAATCCCTTCTGGTCCTTCCTTCCAGGCAGGAGAGTTGAGCCATTCCTTCAAAAGATTCCGCATTTATACTGTGAACTAAATATTTCAGGGGACAGGAGAAATGAAGATTTTCTACTCATAATTCCGCCAGGAGCAAGCAAAACTAGTGTGGTAGAGGGCCCCTCTGGCCTTCTATCTCTGTCTCTGTGTCTTTGAGGTCTCTGTCTCTCTCTGCTCCTCTCTCCTCATTTATTTTTTTTTTTGGTAATTTTTCCTTTTATCAATTTTTTTAAATGTAAAGATGTTCTCTGGCTCTCAGTTCCACATTTTTTGGTTTGTGAATAATCCCTTCTGGTCCTTCCTCCCAGGGAGGAGAGTTGGGCACTTCCTTCAGAAGATTCCGCATGGATACTGTTAAGTAGATATTTCAGGGGACGGGAGAAATGAATATTTTCTACTCATAATACATCCTCCAGCAAGGAAAGCTAGTGTGGTAGGGAGCACCTCTGGCCTTCTATCTCTGTCTCTGTGTCTCTGTGGTCTCTTTCTCTCTCTGCTAATGTCTCCTCATATTTTTTTTGTAATTTTTCCTTTTTACAATTTTTTTAAATGTAAAGATTTCTCTGGCTCTCAGCTCCACATTTATTGTTTTGTTAATGATCCCTTCTGGTCCTTCATTCCAGACAGGAGAGTTGGGCCCTTTCTACAGAAGACTCCGCATGGATACTGGGAACTAGATATTTCAGGGGACAGGAGAAATGAAGATTTTTGTATTCATAATTCAGCCACCAGCAAGCAAAGCTAGTGTGGTAGAGAGACACTCTGGCCTTCTATCTCTATCACTGTTTCTCTGAGGTCTCTGTCTCTCTTTGTTCCTGTCTCCTCATTTTTTTTTTTTGGTAATTTTTCCTTTTTACATTTTTTTAAATGTAAAGATATTATCTGGTTCTCAGCTCCACCTTTTTTGTTTTGTTAATTATCCCTTCTGGTCCTTCCTCCCAGGCAGGAGAATTGGGCCTTTTCTTCAGAAAATTCCGCATGCATACTGAGAACTAGATATTTCAGGGGACAGGAGATATGAAGATTTTCTACTCACAATACAGCCTCCAACAAGCAAAGCTAGTGTGGTAGAGAGCCCCTCTGGCCTTCTATCTCTGTCACTGTGTCTCTGAGGTCTCTGTCTCTCTCTGATCCTGTCTCCTCATTTTTTTTTTGGTAATTTTTCCTTTTTACAATTTTTTCAATGTAAAGATTTTCTCTGGCTCTCAACTCCACCATTTTTGTTTTGTTAAAAATCCCTTCTGGTCCTTCATCCCAAACAGGAGAGTTGGGCCCTTCCTTCAGAAGATTCCTCATGGATACTGGGAACTAGATATTTCAGGGGACAGGAGAAATGAAGATTTTCTACTCATAATTCAGCCTCCAGCAAGCAAAGCTAGTGTGGTAGTGAGCCCTTCTGGCCTTCTACATCTGTCTCTATGTCTCTGAGGTCTCTATCTCCCTCTGCTCATGTCTCCTCATTTATTTTTGGTAATCTTTCTTTTTTACAAATTTTTATATGTAAAGAATTTCTATAGCTCTCAGCTCCACCTTTTATGTTTTGTTAATAATCCCTTCTGTTCCTTCCTCCCATGCTGGAGCGTTGTGCCCTTCCTTCAGACGATTCCGCATGGGTACTGGGAAGTAGATATTTCAGGGGACTGGAGAAATGAAGATTTTCTACACATAATTCAGACTCCAGCAAGCAAAGCTAGTGTGGTAGGGAACGCCTCTTGCCTTCTATCTCTGTCTCTGTGTCTCTGAGGTCTCTGTCTCTCTCTGCTCCTGTCTCCCCCTGTTTTTTAATTTTTCCTATTTACAATTTTTTAAATGTAAAGATTTTCTATGGCTCTCAGCTCCACCATTTTGTTTTGTTAATATTCCCTTCTGGTCCTTCCTCCCAGGCAGGAGAGTTGGGCCCTAACTTCAGAAGATTTCTCATGTATACTGGGAACTAGATTATTTCAGGGTACAGGAGAAATGAAGATTTTCTACTCATAATTCAGCCTCCAACAAGCAAAACTAGTGTGGTAGGGAGTTCCACTGGCCTTCTTTCTCTGTCTCTGTGTCTCTGAGGTCTCTGTCTCTCTCTGTTCCTGTCTCCTCATTTTATTTTTGGTAATTTTTCCTTTTTATAATTTTATTAAATGTAAAGGTTTTCCCTGGCTCTCAGCTCCACCTTTTTTGTTTTGTTAATAATCCCTTCTGGTCCTTCCTCCACGCAGGAGAGTTGGGCCTTTTCTTCAGAAATTTCCGCATGCATACTGAGAACTAGATATTTCAGGGGACAGGAGAATTGAAGATTTTCATCACATATTACGGCCTCCAGCAACTAAAGCTAGAGTGGGAGAGAGTCACTCTGGCCTTCTATCTCTGTCACTGTGTCTCTGAGGTCTCTGTCTCTCTCTGCTCCTGTCTACTCCTTTTATTTTTTTTTAATTTTCCATTTTACTATTTTTTAAATGTAAAGATTTTCTATGGCTCTCAGCTCCACCTTTTTTGTTTTGTTAATAATCCCTTCTGGTCCTTCCCACATGGATACTAGGAACCACATATTTCAGGGGACAGGAGAAATGAAGATATTCTACTCATAATGTAGCATCCAGCAAGCAAAGCTAGTGTGGTAGGGAGCCCCTCTGGCCTTCTATCTCTGTCTCTGTGACTGAGGTCTCTGTCTCTCTCTGCTCCTGTTTCCTCCTTTTTAATTTTTAAATTTTTCCTTTTTACAATTTTTTAAATGTAAAGATTTTCTATGGTTCTCAGCTCCACCTTTTTGTTTTGTTAATAAAGCCTTCTGGTCCTTCCTACCAGGCAGGAGAGTTGGGTCCTTCCTTCAGAAGATTTCGCATGGATACTGGGAACTAGATATTCCAGGGGACAGCAGAAATAAAGACTTTCTACTCATAATTTAACCTCCAGGAAGCAAAGCTAGTGTGGTAGGGAACACCTCTGGCCTTCTATCACTATCTCTGTGTCTCTGAGGTCTCTGTCTCTCTCTGTTACTGTCTCCTCAATTTTTTTTTTGTAATATTTTCTTACAATATTTTTAAATGTAAAGAATTTCCTGGCTCTCAGCTCCACCTTTTTTGTTTTGTTAATAATCCCTCCTGGTGCTTCCTCCCAGGCAGGAGAATTGGACCCTTCCTTCAGAAGATTCCACATGGATACTGGGAACTAGTTATATCATTGGACAAGAGAAATGAATATTTTCTATTCCTAATTCAGCCTCCAACAAGCAAAGTTAGTGTGGTAGGTAGGCCATCTGGCCTTCTATCTCTGTCTTTTTGTCTCTGAGGTCTCTGTCACTCTATGCTCATGTCTCCTCATTTTATTTTTTTGGGGGGAATTTTTCCTTTTAACTATTTTTTTAAATGTAAAGATTTTCTCTGACTCTCAGCTCCACCTTTTTTGTTTTTTAATAATCCCTTCTGGTCCTTCCTCCCAGGCAGGAGTGTTGGGCCCTTCTTTCAGAAGATTCTGCATGGATTCTGGGAACTAGATATTTCAGGGGACAGGAGAAATGAAGATTTTCTACTCATAATTCAGCCTCCAGCAAGCAAAGCTAGTGTCGTTGGGAGCCCCACTGGCCTTCTTTCTCTGTCTCTGAGTCTCTGGGTGCTCTGTCTCTCTCTGCTCCTGTCTCATCATTTTTTTTTGGTAATTTCTCCTTTCTACAATTTTATTAAATGTAAAGATTTTCTCTGGCTCTCTGCTCCACCTATTTTGTTTTGTTAATAATCCCTTCTGGTTCTTCCTCCCAGGTAGGAGAGGTTTACCTTTTCTTCAGAAAATTCTGCATGCATAGTGAGAACTAGATATTTCAGGGAACAGGAGAAATGAAGATTTTTCTACACATAATACAGCCTCCAGCTAGCAAAGCTAGTGTGGTAGAGAGCCCCTCTGGCCTTCTATCTCTGTCTCTGTGTCTCTAAGATCTCTGTCTCTCTCAGCTCCTGTCTCTCTGGTTTTTTTTGGTAATTTTTCTTTTTACATTTTTTTTAATGTAAAGATTTTCTCTGGCTCTCAGCTCCACCATTTTTGTTTTGTTAATAATAACTTCTTGTCCTTCATCCCAAGCAGGAGAGTTGGGCTCTTCCTTCAGAAGATTCCTCATGGATACTGGGAACTAGATATTTCAGGGGACAGGAGAAAAGTTTTTCTACTCATAATTCAGCCTCCAGCAAGCAAAGCTAGTGTGGTACGAAGCCCCTCTGAAGTTCTATCTCTGTCTCTGTGTCTGTGAAGTCTCTGTCTCCCTCTGCTCCTGTCTCCTCAGTTTTTTTTGGTAATTTTTACTTTTTACAATTTTTTAAATGTAATGATTTTCTATAGCTCTCAGCTCCACCTTTTTTGTTTTGTTAATAATCCCTTCTGGTCCTTCCTCCCATGCTGGAGAGTTGGGCCAGTTCTTCAAAAGATTTCGCATGGATACTGGGAAGTAGATATTTCAGGGGACTGGAGAAATGAAGATTTTCTACTCATAATTCAGCCTCCAGCAAGCAAAGCTAGTGTGGTAGGGAGCCCCTCCGGCCTTCTATCTCTGTCCTTATGTCCCTGAGGTTTCTGTCTCTCTCTGCTCCTGCCTCATCATTATATTTTTTTTGGTAATTTTTCCTTTATACAATTTTTTTAAATGTAAATATTTTCTCTGCCTCTCAGCACCACCTTTTTTGATTTGTTAATAATATCTTCTGGTCCTTCCTCCCAGGCAGGAGACTTGGGCTCTTCTTTCAGAAGATTCCGCATGGATACTGGGAACAAGATATTTCAGGGGACAGGAGAAATAAAGATTTTCTACTCATAATTCAGCCTCCAGCAAGCAAAGCTAATGTGGTAGGGAGCCCCTCTGGCCTTCTATCTCTGTCTCTGTGTCTCTGAAATCTCTGTCTCTCTCTGCTAAAGACTCTTCCTTTTTTTTTGGTAATTTTTACTTTTTACAATTTTTTTAAGTGTAAATATTTTCTTTGGCTCTCAGCTCCACCTTTTTTGATTTGTTAATAATCCCTTCTGGTCCTTTCTCCCAGGCAGAAGAGTTGGGCCCTTCCTTCAGAAGATTCCTCATGGGTACTGGGAAGTAGATATTTCAGGGGACAGGAGAAATGAAGATTTTCTACTCATAATTCAGCCTCCAGCAAACAAAGCTAGTGTGGTAGGGAAGCCCTCTGGCCTTCTATCTCTGTCTCTGTGTCTCTGAGATATCTGTCTCTCCCTGCTCCTGTCTCTTCATTTATTTTTTTTGGTAATCTTTCCTTTTATCAATTTTTTTAAATGTAAAAATTTTCTCTGGCTCTCAGTTCCCCATTTTTTGTTTTGTGAATAATCCCTTCTGGTCCTTCCTCCCAGGCAGGAGAGTTGGGACCTTCCTTCAGAAGTTTCCGCATGGGTACTGGGAAGTAGATATTTCAGGGGACAGGAGAAATGAAGATTTTCTACACATAATTAAGCCTCCAGCAAGCAAAGCTTGTGAGGTAGGGAGCCCCTCTGGCCTTCTATCTCTGTCTCTGTGTCTCTGAGGGCTTGTCTCTCTCTGCTCCTGTCTCATCATTTTTTTTTGGTAATTTTTCCTTTTTATTATTTTTTAAATGTAAAGATTTTCTCTGGCTCTCAGCTCCACCTATTTTGTTTTGTTAATAATCCCTTCTGTTTCTTCCTCCCAGACAGGGAGTTGGGCCTTTTCTTCAGAAAATTCCACATACATATTGAGAACTAGATATTTCAGGGGACAGGAGAAATGAAGATATTCTACTCATAATTCAGCCTGCAGCAAGAAAAGCTAGTGTCGTAGGGAGCCCCACTGGCCTTCTTTCTCTGTCTCTGAGTCTCTAGGTGCTCTGTCTCTCACTGCTCCTGTCTCATCATTTTTTTTTGGTAATTTTTCCTTTTTACAATTTTATTAAATGTAAAGATTTTCTCTGGCTCTCAGCTCCACCTATTTTGTTTTGTTAATAATCCCTTCTGGTTCTTCCTCCCAGGTAGGAGAGTTGGGCCTTTTCTTCAGAAAATTCCGCATACATATTGAGAACTAGATATTTCAGGGAACAGGAGAAATGAAGATATTTCTACTCATAATACAGCCTCCAGCAGGCAAAGCTAGTGTCGTAGAGAGCCCCTCTGGCCTTCTATCTCTGTCACTGTGTCTCTGAGGTCTCTGTCTCTCTCTGCTCCTGTCTCCTCATTTTCTTTTTTTTGGTAATTTTTCTTTTTTTTTCAATATTTTAAATGTAAAGACTTTGTCTGGTTCTCAGGTAGGTCCACCTTTTTTGTTTTGTTAATAATCCCTTCTGATCTTTCCTCCCAGGCAGGAGAGTTGGGCCATTACTTCAGAAAATTTTGCATGGATACTGGGAACTAGATATTTCAGGGGACAGGAGAAATGAAGATTTTCTACTCATATTTCAGCCACCAGCAAGCCAAGCTAGTGTGGTAGGGAGCCCATCTGTCCTTCTATCTCTGTCTCTGTGTCTCTGAGGTCTCTATCTCTCTCTGCACCTGTCTCCTCATTTTTTTTGGTAATTTTTCCTTTTTACCATTTTTTTAATGTAAAGATTTTCTCTGGCTCTCAGCTCCACCTTTTTTGTTTTGTTAATAATCCCTTCTGGTCCTTCCTCCCAGGCAGGAGAGTTGGGCTCTTCCTTCAGAAGATTCCGCATAGATACTGGGAAATAGGTATTTCAGGGGACAGGAGAAATGAAGATTATCTACTCATAATTCAGCCACCAGCAAGCAAAGGTAGTGTGGTAGGGAGGCCTTCTGGCCTTCTATCTCTGTCTCTGTGTCTCTGAGGTCTCTGTCTCTCTCTGCTCCTGTCACATCATGATTTTTGGTTTTTTTTTGTAATTTTTTTCTTATTCCAATATTTTTAAATATAAAGATTCTCTCTGGCTCACAGCTCCACATTTTTTGTTTTGTTTATAAGCCCTTCTGTGCCTTCCTCCCAGGCAGGAGAGTTGGGCCCTTCCTTCAGTAGATTCTGCATGGTTACTGGGAAGTAGATATTTCAGGGGACAGGAGAAATGAAGATTTTCTACTCATAATTCAACCTTCAGCAAGGAAAGCTAGTGTGGTATGGAGCCCCTCAGGCCATCTATCTCTGTCACTGTTTCTCTGACATCTATGTCTCCCTCTGCTCCTGTCTCCTCTTTTTATTTTGGTAATTTTACCTTTTTAAAATTTTTTAAATATAAAGACTTTCTATAGCTCTTAGCTCCAACTTTTTTTTTGTTAATAATCCCTTCTGGTCCTTCCTCCCAGGCAGGAGAGTTGGGCCCATTCCTTCAGAAGATTTTGCATGGATACTGGGAACTAGATATTTCAGGGGACAGGAGAAATGAAGATTTTCTACTCATAATTCAACCTCCAGCAAGCAAAGGTAGTGTGGTAGGGAGCCCCTCAGGCCTTCTATCTCTGTCTCTGTGTCTCTGAGTTCTCTGTCTCTCTCTGCTCCTGTCTCATATTTTTTTTATGGTAATCTTTCCTTTTCACAATTTTTTTAAATGTAAAGATTTTCTCTGGCTCTCAGGTCCACCTTTTTTGTTTTGTTAATAATCCCTTCTGGTCCTTCCTCCCAGGCTGGAGAGTTGGGCCCTTCCTTCAGGAGAGTCCACTTGGATACTGGGAACTATATATTTCAGGTTCGAGGAGTAATGAATATTTTCTACTCATAATTCAGCCTCCAGCAATCAAAGCTAGTGTGGTGGTGAACCCCACTGTCCTTCTATCTCTGTCTCTGTGTGTCTGAGGTCTCTGTCTCTCTCTGCTCCTGTCTCCTCATTTTTCTTTTGGTAATTTTTCCTTTTTAAATTTTTTTAAATGTTAAGTTTTTCTCTGGCTCTCATCTCCACCTGTTTTGTTTTGTTAATAATCCCTTCTGATCCTTCCTCACAAGCAGGAGAGTTGGGTCTTTCTTTCAGATGATTCCGCTTGGATACTGGGAGCTAGATAATTCAGGGGACAGGAGAAATGAAGACATTCTTCTCATAATTCAGCCTCCAGCAAGCAAAGCTAATGTAGTAGGAAGCACCTCTGGTTCAATCTCTGTCTCTGTGTCTCTGAGGTCTCTGTCTCTCTGCTCCTGTCTCCTCATTTTTTTTTTTGGTAAATTTTCCTTTTTACAATTTTTTTAAATGTAAAGATTTTCTCTGGCTCTCAGTTCCACCTTTTTTGTATTGTTAATAATCCCTTCTGGTCTTTCCTCCCAGGCAGGAGAGTTGGGCCCTTCTTTCAGATGATTCCACATGGATACTGGGAACTAGATATTTCAGTGGACAGGAGACATGAAGATCTTCTACTCATATTTCAGCCTCCAGCAAGAAAAGCTAGTGTGGTAGGGAGCCCCTCTGGCCTTCTATCTCTGTCTCTGTGTCTCTGTGGTCTCTCTCTCTATCTGCTAATGTCTCCTCATTTTTTTTTGTAATTGTTCCTTTTTACAATTTTTTTAAATGTAAAGATTTCTCTGGCTCTCAGCTCCATCTTTATTGTTTTGTTAATGATCCCTTCTGGTCCTTCATCCCAGACAGGAGAGTTGGGCCCTTTCTACAGAAGACTCCACATGGATACTGGGAACTGGATATTTCAGGGGACAGGAGAAATGAAGATTTTTCTATTCATAATTCAGCCACCAGCAAGCAAAGCTATTGTGGTAGAGAGCCCCTCTGGCCTTCTATCTCTATCACTGTTTCTCTGAGGTCTCTGTCTCTCTTTGTTCCTGTCTCCTCATTTTTTTTTTTTTTTGGTAATTTTTCCTTTTTACAATTTTTAAATGTAAAGATTTTCTCTGGCTCTCAGCTCCACCATTTTTGTTTTGTTAATAATTCCTTCTGGTCCTTCATCCCAAGCAGGAGAGTTGGGCCCTTCCTTCAGAAGATTCCTCATGGATACTGGGAACTATATATTTCAGGGGACAGGAGAAATGAATATTTTCTACTCATAATTCAGCCTCCAGCAAGCAAAGCTAGTGTGGCAGGGAGCCCCTCTGGCTTTCTATCACTGTCTCTGTGTCTCTGAGGTCTCTGTCTCTCTCTGCTAATGTCTCTTCATTTCTTTTTTGTAATTTTTCCTTTTTACAATTTTTTTAAATGTAAAGATATTATCTGGTTCTCAGCTCCACCTTTTTTGTTTTGTTAATTATCCCTTCTGGTCCTTCCTCCCAGGCAGGAGAGTTGGGCCGTTTCTTCAGAAAATTCCGCATGCATACTGAGAACTAGGTATTTCAGGGGACAGGAGATATGAAGATTTTCTACTCATAATTCAGCCTCCAGCAATCAAAGCTAGTGTGGTAGTGAGTCCTTCTGGCCTTCTTCATCTGTCTCTGTGCCTCTGAGGTCTCTATCTCCCTCTGCTCATGTCTCCTCATTTTTTTTTGGTAATTTTTCCTTTTTACAAATTTTTATATGTAAAGAATTTCTATAGCTCTCAGCTCCACATTTTATGTTTTGTTAATAATCCCTTCTGGTCCTTCCTCCCATGCTGGAGCGTTGTGCCCTTCCTTCAGACGATTCCGCATGGGTACTGGGAAGTAGATATTTCAGGGGACAGGAGAAATGAAGATTTTCTACTCATAATTCAGACTCCAGAAAGCAAAGTTTGTGTGGTAGGGAATGCCTCTTGCCTTCTATCTCTGTCTCTGTGTCTCTGAGGTCTCTGTCTCTCTCTGCTACTGTCTCCCCCTGTTTTTTAATTTTTCCGTTTTACAATTTTTTAAATGTAAAGATTTTCTATGGCTCTCAGCTCCACCTTTTTTGTTTTGTTAATATTCCCTTCTGGTCCTTCATCCCAGGCAGTAGAGTTGGGCCCTACCTTCAGAAGATTTCTCATGTATACTGGGAACTAGATATTTCAGGGTACAGGAGAAATGAAGATTTTCTACTCATAATTCAGCCTCCAGCAAGCAAAACTAGTGTGGTCAGGAGTTCCATTGGCCTTCTTTCTCTGTCTCTGTGTCTCTGAGGTCTCTGTCTCTCTCTGTTCCTGTCTCCTCATATTATTTTTTGTAATTTTTCCTTTTTAAATTTTATTAAATGTAAAGATTTTCCCTGGCTCTCAGCTCCACCTTTTTTGTTTTGTTAATAATCCCTTCTGGTCCTTCCTCCCAGGCAGGAGAGTTGGGCCTTTTCTTCAGAAATTTCCGCATGCATACTGAGAACTAGATATTTCAGGGGACAGGGGAAATGAAGATTTTCTACACATAATTAAGCCTCCAGCAAGCAAAGCTTGTGAGGTAGGGAGCCCCTCTGGCCTTCTATCTCTGTCTCTGTGTCTCTGAGGGCTTGTCTCTCTCTGCTCCTGTCTCATCATTTTTTTTTGGTAATTTTTCCTTTTTATTATTTTTTAAATGTCAAGATTTTCTCTGGCTCTCAGCTCCACCTATTTTGTTTTGTTAATAATCCCTTCTGTTTCTTCCTCCCAGACAGGGAGTTGGGCCTTTTCTTCAGAAAATTCTGCATACATATTGAGAACTAGATATTTCAGGGGACAGGAGAAATGAAGATATTCTTCTCATAATTCAGCCTGCAGCAAGAAAAGCTAGTGTCATAGGGAGCCCCACTGGCCTTCTTTCTCTGTCTCTGAGTCTCTAGGTGCTCTGTCTCTCCCTGCTCCTGTCTCCTCATTATTTTTTTATGGTAATCTTTCCTTTTCACAATATTTTTAAATGTAAAGATTTTCTCTGGCTCTCAGCTCCACCTTTTTTGTTTTGTTAATAATCCCTTCTGGTCCTTCCTTCAGAAGATTCCGCATGGATACTAGGAACGACATATTTCAGGGGACAGGAGAAATGAAGATATTCTACTCATAATTCAGCATCCAGCAAACAAAGCTAGTGTGGTAGGGAGCCCCTCTGGCCTTCTATCTCTGTCTATGTGTCTGACGTCTCTGTCTCTCTCTGCTCCTGATTCCTCCTTTTTTTATTTTTAAATTTTTCCTTTTTACAATTGTTTAAATGTAAAGATTTTCTTTGGTTCTCAGCTCCACGTTTTTTGTTTTGTTAATAAAGCCTTCTGGTCCTTCCTTCCAAGCAGGAGAGTTGGGTCCTTCCTTCAGAAGATTTCGCATAGATACTGGGAACTAGATATTTCAGGGGACAGCAGAAATAAAGACTTTCTACTCATAATTTAACCTCCAGGAAGCAAAGCTAGTGTGGTAGGGAACACCTCTGGCCTTCTATCTCTGTCTCTGTGTCTCTGAGATCTCTGTCTCTCTCTGCTCCTGTCTCCTCATTTTCTTTTTTTGGAAAATTTTCCTTTTGACAATTTTTTCAAATGTAAAGATTTTCCTGGCTCTCAGCTCCACCTTTTTTGTTTTCCTAATTATCCCTTCAGGTCCTTCCTCCCAGGCAGGAGTGTTGGGCCCTTCCTTCAGAAGATTCCGCATGCATACTGGGAAATAGATATTTCAGGGGAGAGGAGAAATGAAGATTTTGTACTCATAATTCAGCCACCAGCAAGCAAAGCTAGTGTGGTAGGGAGCCCCTCTGGCCTTCTATCTCTGTCTCTGTGTCTCTGAGGTCTCTTTCTATCTCTGCTCCTGTCACATCATGATTTTTGCTTTTTTTTGGTAATTTTTCCTTTTTAAAAATTTTTAAATGTAAAGATTTTCTATGGCTCTCAGTTCCACCTTTTTTGTTTTGTTAATATTCCCTTCTGGTCCTTCCTCCCAGGCAGCAGAGTTGGGCCCTTCCTTCAGATGATTCCGCATGGAAACTGGGAACTAGATATTTCAGGGGACAGGAGAAATGAAGATTTTCTACTCATAATTGAGCCTCCAGCAAGCAAAGCTTGTATATTAGGGAGCCCCTCTGTCCTTCTATATCTTTGTCTGTGTCTCTGAGGTCTCTGTCTCTCTCTGCTCCTGTCTCCTCAATTCTTTTTTTTGGTGATTTTTCCTTTTTACAATTTTATTAAATATAAAGATTTACTCTGGCTCTCACCTCCAGCTTTTTTGTTTGGTTAATAATCCCTCCTATTCCTTCCTCCCAGGCAGGAGAGTTGGGCCCTTCCTTCAGAAGATTCCACAAAAATACTGGGAATTAGATATTTCAGGGGACAGGAGAAATGAAGATTTTCTACTCATAATTCAGCCTACAGCAAACAAAGCTAGTGTGGTAGGGAGCACCTCTGGCCTGCGATCTCTGTCTCTGTGTCTGTGAGGTCTCTGTCTCTCTCTGCTCCTGTCTCCTCATTTTTATTTTGGTAATTTTTCTTTTTTACAATTTTTTTAAATGTAAACATTTTTCCTGGCTCTCAGCTCCACCTTTTTTGTTTTTATAATAATCCCTTCTGGTCCTTCCTCCCAGGCAGGAGAGTTGATCCCTTCCTTCAGAAGATCCCGCATTTATACTGTGGACTAGATATTTCAGGGGACAGGAAAAATGAAGATTTTCTACTCATACTTCAGCCTCCAGCAACCAAAGCTTGTGTGGGAGGAAGCCCGTCGGGCCTTCTATCTCTGTCTCTGTGTCTTTGAGGTCTCTGTCTCTCTCTGCTCCTGTCTCCTCATTTTCTTTTTTTTTGGTAATTTTTCCTTTTTACAATTTTTTGAAATGTAAAGATTTTCTCTGACTCTCAGCTCCACCTTTTTTGTTTTGTTAATAATCCCTTCTGGTCCTTCCTCCCAGGCAGGAGAGTTGGGCCCATCCTTCAGAAGATTCCGCATAGATACTGGGAACTAGATATTTCAGGGGACAGGAAAAATATAGATTTTCTATTCATAATTCAGCCTCCAACAAGCAAAGCTAGTGTGGAAGGGAGCCCCTCTGGCCTTCTATCTCTGTCTCTGTGTCTTTGAGGTCTCTGTTTCTCTCCGCCCGGGTCTCCTCATTTTCTATTTTAGGTAATTTTTCCTTTATACAATTGTTTTAAGTGTAAAGATTTTCTCTGGCTCTCAGCTCCACCTTTTTTGTTTTGTTAATAATCCCTTCGGGTCCTTCCTCCCAGGAGAGTTGGGCACTTCTTTCAGAAGATTATGCATGGATACTAGGAACTCGATATTTCAGGGGACAGGAGAAATGAAGATTTTCTACTCATAATTCAGCGTACAGAAAGAAAAGCTAGTGTGGTAGGGAGGCCCTCTGGACTTCTATCTCTGTCTCTGTGTCTCTGAGATCTCCATCGCTCTCTGCTCCTGTCTCCCCATTTTTTTTTGGTAATTTTTACTTTTTACAATTTTTTTAATGTTAAGATTTTATCTGGCTCTCAGCTCCACCATTTTTGTTTTGTTAATAATAACTTCTGGTCCTTCATCCCAAGCAGGAGAGTTGGGCTCTTTCTTCAGAAGATTCCTCATGGATACTGGGAACTAGATATTTCAGGGGACAGGGGAAAAGTTTTTCTACTCATAATTCAGCCTCCAGCAAGCAAAGCTAGTGTGGTACGAAGCCCCTCTGGACTTCTATCTCTGTCTCTGTGTCTCTGAGGGCTCTGTCTTTCTCTGATGCTGTTTACCCATTTTTTTGAAATTTTCCTTTTTACAATTTTTTAAATGTAAAGATTTTCTATGGCTCTCAGCTCCACATTTTCTGTTTTCTTCATATTCCCTTCTTTTCCTTCCTCCCAGTCAGGAGAGTTGGGCCCTTCCTTCAGAAGATTTCACATGGATACTGGGAACTAGATATTTCAGGGAACAGGAGATATGAAGATTTTCTACTCATAACTGAGCCTCCAGCAAGCAAAGCTAGTGTTGTAGGGAGCCCCACTGGCTTTCTTTCTCTGTCTCTGTGTCTCTGAGTGCTCTGTCTCTCTCTGCTCTTGTCTCCTCATTCTTTTGGTAATTTTTCATTTTTACAATTGTATTAAATGTAAAGATTTTCTTTGGCTCTCAGCTCCACTTTTTTCTTTTGTTAATAATCCCTTCTGGTTCTTCCTCCCAGGTAGGAGAGTTGGGCCTTTTCTTCAGAAAATTCCGCATGCATATTGAGAACTAGATATTTCAGGGAACAGGAGAAATGAAGATATTTCTACTCATAATACAGCCTCCAGCAGGCAAAGCTAGTGTCATAGAGAGCCCCTCTGGCCTTCTATCTCTGTCACTGTGTCTCTGAGGTCTCTGTCTCTCTCTGCTCCTGTCTCCTCATTTTCTTTTTTTTTTGTAATTTTTTTTTTTCAATATTTTTAAATGTAAAGATTTTGTCTGGTTCCCAGGTAGGTCCACCTTTTTTGTTTTGTTAATAATCCCTTCTGATCTTTCCTCCCAGGCAGGAGAGTTGGGCCATTACTTCAGAAAATTTTGCATGGATACTGGGAACTAGATATTTCAGGGGACAGGAGAAATGAAGATTTTCTACTCATATTTCAGCCAACAGCAAGCAAAGTTAGTGTGGTAGGGAGCCCATCTGTCTTTCTATCTCTGTGTCTCTGAAGACTCTATCTCTCTCTGCACCTGTATCCTCATTTTTTTTTTTGGTAATTTTTCCTTTTTACAATTTTTTTAATGTAAAGATTTTCTCTGGCTCTCATCTCCACCTTTTTTGTTTTGTTAATAATCCCTTCTGGTCCTTCCTCCCAGGCAGGAGAGTTGGGCCCTTCCTTCAGAAGATTCCGCATGGATACTGGGAAATAGGTATTTCAGGGGACAGGAGAAATGAAGATTATCTACTCATAATTCAGCCACCAGCAAGCCAAGCTAGTGTGGTAGGGAGGCCTTCTCGCCTTCTATCTCTGTCTCTGTGTCTCTGAGGTCTCTGTCTCTCTCTGCTCCTGTCTCATCTTTTTTTTTTGTTAGTTTTAACTTTTAACAATTTTTTAAATGAAAAGATTTTCTCTGGCTATCAGCTCCACCATTTTTGTTTTGTTAATAATCCCTTCTGGTTCTTCCTCCCAAGCAGGAGAGTTGGGCCCTTCCTTCAGAAGTTTTCACATGGAAACTGGGAACTAGATATTTAAGAAGACAAGACAAATGAAGATTTTCTACTCATAATTCAGCCTCCAGCAAGCAAAGCTAGTGTGGTAGGGAGGTCCTCTGGCCTTCTATCTCTGTCTCTGTGTCTGTGAGGTCTCTGTCTCTCTCTGCTCCTGTCTCCTCAATTTTTTTTTGTAATTTTTCCTTATTACAATATTTTTAAATATAAAGATTCTCTCTGGCTCACAGCTCCATCTTTTTTGTTTTGTTAATAAGCCCTTCTGTGCCTTCCTCCCAGGCAGGAGAGTTGGGCCCTTCCTTCAGTAGATTCTGCATGGTTACTGGGAAGTAGATATTTCACGGGACAGGAGAAATGAAGATTTTCTACTCATAATTCAACCTTCAGCAAGGAAAGCTAGTGTGGTATGGAGCCCCTCAGTCCTTCTATCTCTGTCACTGTGTCTCTGACATCTCTGTCTCCCTCTGCTCCTGTCTCCTCATTTTTTTTGGTAATTTTTCCTTTTTAATTTTTTTTAAATGTAAAGATTTTCTATAGCTCTTAGCTCCACCTTTTTTGTTTTGTTAATATTCCCTTCTGGTCCTTCCTCCCAGGCAGGAGAGTTGGGCCCTTCCTTCAGAAGATTCCACATGGACACTGGGAATTATATATTTCATGTTAGAGGAGAAATGAATATTTTCTCCTCATAATTCAGCCTCCAACAAGCGAAGCTAGTGTGGTGGGGAGCCCCACTGTCCTTCTATCTCTGTCTCTGTGTGTCTGAGGTCTCTGTCTATCTCTGCTCCTGTCTCCTCATTTATTTTTAGGTAATTTTTCCTTTTTAAATTTTTTTTAAATGTAAAGTTTTTCTCTGGCTTTCATCTCCACCTGTTTTGTTTTGTTGATAATCACTTCTGGTCCTTCCTCCCAGGCAGGAGAGTTGGGCCCTTCCTTCCGATGTTTCCACATGGATACTGGTAACTAAATAATTCAGGGGACAGGAGAAATGAAGACTTTCTACTCATTATTCAGCCTCCAGCAAGCAAAGCTAGTGTGGTAGGAAGCATCTCTGGCCTTCTATCACTGTCTCTGTGTCTCTGAGGTCTCTGACTCTCTGCTCCTGTCTCCTCATTTTTTTTTTTTTGGTAAATTTTCCTTTTTACAATTTTTTTAAAAGTAAAGATTTTCTCTGGCTCTCAGTTCCACTTTTTTTGTATTGTTAATAATCCCTTCTGGGCTTTCCTCCCAGGCAGGAGAGTTGGGCCCGTCCTTCAGAAGATTCCCCATGGATACTCGGAACTAATTATTTCAGGGGACAGGAGAAATGAATAATTTCTACTCATAATTCAGCCTCCAGCAAGCAAAACTAGTGTGGTACGGAGCCCCTCTGTCCTTCTATCTCTGTCTCTGTGTCTCTGAGGTCTCTGTCTCTCCCTGCTCTTGTCACCGTAATTTTTTTTTAAATTCTCCTTTTTACTATTTTTAATGTAATGATTTTCTATGGCTCTCAGCTCCACCTTTTTTGTTTTGTTAATAATCCCGTCTGGTCCTTCCTCCCAGGCAGGAGAGTTGGGCCCTTCCTTCAGAATATTCCGCATGGATACTAGGAACGACATATTTCAGGTACAGGAGAAATGAAGATATTCTACTCACAATTCTGCATCCTGCAAGCAAAGCTAGTGTGGTAGGGAGCCCCTCTGGTATTCTATCTCTGTCTCTGTGTCTGGGGTCTCTGTCTCTCTCTGCTCCTGTCTCCTCCTTTTTTTATTTTAAAATTTTTCCATTTTACAATTTTTTAAATGTAAAGATTTTCTATGGCTCTCATCTCCACCTTTTTTGTTTTGTTAATAATCCCTTCTGGTCCTTCCTACCAGGCAGGAGATTTGGGCCCTTCTTTCAGAAGATTTTGCATGGATACTCCGAACTAGATATTTCAGGGGACAGGAGTAATGAAGACTTTCTACCCAAAATTCACCCTCCAGGAAGCAAAGCTACTGTGGTAGGGAACACCTCTAGCCTTCTATCTCTGTCTCTGCATCACTGAGGTCTCTGCCTCTCTCTGCTCCTGTCTCCACATTTTTTTTGGAAAATTTTCCTTTTTACAATTTTTTTAAATGTAAAAATCTTCTGTGTCTCTCAGCTCCACCTTTTTTGTTTTGTTAATTATGCCTTGAGGTCCTTCCTCCCAGGCAGGAGTGTTGGGCCCTTCCTTCAGAAGATTCCGCATGGATACTGGGAAGTAGATATTTCAGTTGACAGGAGAAATGAAGATTTTCTACTCATAATTCAGCCTAAATCCAGCAATGCTAGTGTGGTAGGGAGCCCTTCGGGCCTTCTATTTCTGTCTCTGTGTCTCTGAGGTCTCTGTCTCTCTCTGCTCCTGTCACCCCCTTTTAATTTAAATTTTTCCTTTTTACAATTTTTTAAATGTAAAGATTTTCTATGGCTCTCAGCTCCACCTTTTTTGTTTTGTTAATATTCCCTTCTGGTCCTTCCTCCCAGGCAGGAGAGTTGGGCCCTTCCTTCAGAAGATTTCTCATGGAAACTGGGAACTAGATATTTCAGGAGACAGGAGAAATGAAGATTTTCTACTCATAATTCAGCCTCCAGCAAGCAAAGCTTGTGTGGTAGGGAGCCCCACAGGCTTTCTTTCTCTGTCTCTGTGTCTCTGAGTTCTCTGTCTCTCTCTGCTCATGTCTCCTGAGTTTTTTTTGGTAATTTTTCTTTTTTACAATTTTATTAAATGTGAAGTTTTTCTCTGGCTCTCAGCTCCACCTTTCCTGTTTTGTTAATAATCCCTTCTGTTCCTACCTCCCAGGCAGGAGAGTTGGGCCATTTCTTCAGAAAATTTCGCATGCGTACTGAGAACTAGATATTTCAGGGGACAGGAGAAATGAAGATTTTCTACTCATAATACAGACTCCAGCAACATAAGCTAGTCTGGTAGAGAGCCCCTTTGGCCTTCTATCTCTGTCACTGTGTCTCTGAAGTCTCTGTCTTTCTGATCCTGTCTCCTCATTTTTTTTTGGTAATTTTTCCTTATTACAATTTTATAAATGTAAAGATTTTCTCTGGCTCTCAGCTCCACCATTTTTGTTTTGTTAATAATCCCTTCTGGTCCTTCATCCCAAGCAAGAGCGTTGGGCCCTTCCTTCAGAAGATTCCGCATGGATACTAGGAACGACATATTTCAGGAGACAGGAAAAATGAAGATATTCTACTCATAATTCAGCCTCCAGCAAGCAAAGCTAGTGTGGTATGGAGCCCCTCTGGCCTTGTATCTCAGTCTCTGTGTCTCTGAGGTCTCTGTCTCTCTCTGCTTCTGTCTCCTTTTTTTTTAAAATTTTACCTTTATACAATTTTTTAAATGTAATGATTTTCTATGGCTCTGAGCTCCACCTTTTTTGTTTTGTCAATAATCCCTTCAGGTCCTTCCTATCAGGCAGGAGAGTTGGGCCCTTCCTTCAGAAGATTTCACATGGATACTGGGAACTAGATATTTCAGGGGACAGGAGAAATGAAAACTTTCTACTCATAATTCAGCTTCCAGGAAGCAAAGCTACTGTGGTAGGGAGCACCTCTGTCCTTCTATCTCTGTCTCTGTGTCTCTGAGGTCTCTGTCTTTCTCTGCTACTTCCTCCTCATTTTTTTGGGGGTAAATTTTCCTTTTTACAATTTTTTTAAATGTAAAGATTTTCTCTGGCTCTCAACTCCACCTTTTTTGTTTTGTTAATTATCTCTTCAGGTCCTTCCTCCCAGGCAGGAGAGTTGGGCTCTTCCTTCAGAAGATTCTGCATGGATACTTGGAAGTAGATATTTCACGGGACAGGAGAAATGAAGATTTTGTACTCATAATTCAGCCTCCAGCAAGCAAAGCTAGTGTGGTAGGGCACCCTTCAGGCCTTCTATCTCTGTCTCTGTGTCTCTGAGGTCTCTGTCTCTCTCTGCTCCTGTCACATCATGATTTTTGTTTTTTATTTGTAATTTTTTCCTTATTACAATATTTTTAAATATAAAGATTCTCTCTGGCTCACAGCTCCACCTTTTTTGTTTTGTTAATAAGCCCTTCTGTGCCTTCTGCCCAGGTAGTAGAGTTGGGCCCTTCCTTCAGTAGATTCTGCATGGTTATTGGGAAGTAGATATTTCAGGGGACAGGAGAAATGAAGATTTTCTACTCATAATTCAACCTTCAGGAAGGAAAGCTAGTGTGGTATGGAGCCCCTCAGGCCTTCTATCTCTGTCACTGTGTCTCTGACATCTATGTCTCCCTCTTCTCCTGTCTCCTCTTTTTTTTTTTTTTGGTAATTTTTCCTTTTTAAAATTTTTTAAATGTAAATATTTTCTATAGCTCATAGCTCCACCTTTTTTTTTTCTTAATAATCCCTTCTGGTCCTTCCTCCCAGGCAGGAGAGTTGGGCCCTTCCTTGAGAAGATTTTGCATGGATACTGGGAACTAGATATTTCAGGGGACAGGAGAAATGAAGATTTTCTACTCATAATTCAACCTTCAGCAAGCAAAGCTAGTGTGCTAGGGAGCCCCTCTGGCCTTCTATCTCTGTTTCTGTGTCTCTGAGGTCTCTGTCTCTCTCTCCTCCTGTCTCCTCATTATTTTTTTATGGTAATCTTTTCTTTTCACAATGTTTTTAAATGTAAAGATTTTCTCTGGCTCTCAGCTCCACCTTTTTTGTTTTGTTAATAATCCATTCTGGTCCTCCCTCCCAGGCAGGAGAGTTGGGCCCTTCCTTCAGAAGATTCTACTTGGATACTGGGAACTATGTATTTCAGGTTCGAGGAGAAATGAATATTTTCTACTCATAATTCAGCCTCCAGCAAGCAAAGCTAGTGTGGTGGGGAACCCCACTGTCCTTCTATCTCTGTCTCTGTGTGTCTGAGGTCTGTGTCTCTCTCTGCTCCTGTCTCCTTAATTTTTTTTTCGGTAATTTTTCCTTTTTAAAATTTTTTTAAATGTAAAGTTTTCTCTGGCTCTAATCTCCACCTGTTTTGTTTTGTTAATAATCCCTTCTGATCCTTCCTTACAGGCAGGAGAGTTGGGCCTTTCCTTCAGATGATTCCGCATTGATACTAGGAACTAGATAATTCAGGGGACAGGAGAAATGAAGACTTTCTTCTCATAATTCAGCCTCCAGCAAGCAAAGCTAGTGTAGTAGGAAGCACCTCTGGTCCTCAAACTCTGTCTCTGTGTCTCTGAGTTCTCTGTCTCTCTGCTCCTGTCTCCTCATTTTTTTTTTTTTTGGTAAATGTTCTTTTTAAAATATTTTTAAATGTAAAGATTTTCTATGGCTCTCAGTTCCAACTTTTTTGTATTGTTAATAATCCCTTCTGGTCTTTCCTCCCGGGCAGGAGAGTTGGGCCCTTCCTTCAGAAGATTCCGCATGGATACAGGAAACGAGTTATTTCAGAGGACAGGAGAAATGAAGATTTTCTAATCATAATTCAGCCTTCTGCAAGCAAAACTAGTGTTGTAGGGAGCCCCTCTGGCCTTCTTTCTCTGTCTCTGTGTCTCTGAGATCTCTGTCTCTCTCTGCTCCTGTCTTCTCATTTTTTTTGGGTAATTTTTACTTTTTACAATTTTATTTAATGTAAAGATTTTCTCTGGCTCTCAGCTCCACCTTTTTTGTTTTGTTAATAATCCTTTCTGATCCTTTCTCCCAGGCAGAGAGAATCTTCCTTCATAAGATTCCGCATGGATACTGGGAAGTAGATATTTCACGGGACAGGAGAAATGAAGATTTTCTACTCATAATTCAGCCACCAGCAAGCAAAGCTAGTGTGGTGGGGAGGACTTCTGGCCTTCCATCTCTGTCTCTGTGTCTCTGAGGTCTCTGTCTCTCTCTGCTCCTGTCTCCTCATTTTTTATTTTTGGTAATTTTTCTTTTGACAATTCTTTTAAATGTAAATATTTTCTTTGGCTCTCAGCTCCACCTTTTTTGTTTTGTTAATAATCCCCTCTGGTCCTCCCTCTCAGGCAGGACAGTTTGGCACTTCCTTCAGAAGATTTCGCATGGATTCTGGGAAGTAGATATTTCAGGGAACAGGAGAAATGACGATTTTCTACTCATAATTCAGCCTCCAGCAAGCAAAACTAGTGTGGTAGGGTGCCCCTCTGGCCTTCTATCCCTGTCTCTGTGTCTCTGAAGTCTCTGTCTCCCTCTGCTCCTGTCTCCTCATTTTTTTTGGTAATTTTTCCTTTTTAGCATTTTTTAAATGTAAAGATTTTCTATAGCTCTCAGCTCCACCTTTTTTGTTTTGTTAATAATCCCTTCTGGTCCTTCCTCCCAAGCTGGAGAGTTGGACCCTTTCTTCAAAAGATTTCACATGGATACTGGGAAGTAGATATTTCAGGGAGTGGAGAAATGAAGATTTCCTACTCATAATTCAGCTTCCAGCAAGCAAACCTAGTGTGGTAGAGAGCCCCTCTGGCCTTCTATCTCTGTCTCTGTGTCTCTGAGCTCTCTGTCTCTCTCTGCTCCTGTTTTCTCCTGTTTTTTTTGTTGGTAATTTTTCCTTTTTACAATTTTTTTAAATGTAAACATTTTCTTTGGCTCTCAGCTCCACGTTTTTTGTTTTGTTAATAATCACTTTTGGTCCCTCCTCCCAGGCAGAAGAGTACCGCCCTTCCTTCAGAGGATTCCGCATAGATACAGGGAAGTATATATTTAAGGGGCAGTAGAAATGAAGATATTCTAGTCACACCTAAGCCTCCAGCAAGAGAAGCTAGTGTAGTAGGGCGCCCCTCTGGCCTTCTATCTCTGTCTCTGTGTCTCTGACGTCTCTGTCACTCTCTGCTCCTGTCTCCTCATTTTTTTTGGTAATTTTTCTTTTTACAATATTTTTAAATGTAAATATTTTTCCTGGCTCTCAGCTCCATCTTTTTTTTGTTTTTTTAATAATCCCTTCTGGTCCTTCCTTCCAGGCAGGAGAGTTGAGCCATTCCTTCAAAAGATTCCGCATTTATACTGTGAACTAAGTATTTCAGGGGACAGGAGAAATGAAGATTTTCTACTCATAATTCCGCCAGGAGCAAGCAAAACTAGTGTGGTAGGGGGCCCCTCTGGCCTTCTATCTCTGTCTCTGTGTCTTTGAGGTCTCTGTCTCTCTCTGCTCCTGTCTCCTCATTTATTTTTTTTTTTTTGGTAATTTTTCCTTTTATCAATTTTTTTAAATGTAAAGATTTTCTCTGGCTCTCAGTTCCATATTTTTTGGTTTGTGAATAATCCCTTCTGGTCCTTCCTCCCAGGGAGGAGAGTTGGGCACTTCCTTCAGAAGATTCCGCATGGATACTGTTAAGTAGGTATTTCAGGGGACGGGAGAAATGAATATTTTCTACTCATAATACACCATCCAGCAAGGAAAGCTAGTGTGGTAGGGAGCCCCTCTGGCCTTCTATCTCTGTCTCTGTGTCTCTGTGGTCTCTTTCTCTCTCTGCTAATGTCTCCTCATATTTTTTTTTGTAATTTTTCCTTTTTACAATTTTTTTAAATGTTAAGATTTCTTTGGCTCTCAGCTCCACATTTATTGTTTTGTTAATGATCCCTTCTGGTCCTTCATTCCAGACAGGAGAGTTGGGCCCTTTCTACAGAAGACTCCGCATGGATATTGGGAACTAGATATTTCAGGGGACAGGAGAAATGAAGATTTTTGTATTCATAATTCAGCCACCAGCAAGCAAAGCTAGTGTGGTAGAGAGACCCTCTGGCCTTCTATCTCTATCACTGTTTCTCTGAGGTCTCTGTCTCTCTTTGTTCCTGTCTCCTCATTTTTTTTTTTGGTAATTTTTCCTTTTTACATTTTTTTTAAATGTAAAGATATTATCTGGTTCTCAGCTCCACCTTTTTTGTTTTGTTAATTATCCCTTCTGGTCCTTCCTCCCAGGCAGGAGAATTGGGCCTTTTCTTCAGAAAATTCCGCATGCATACTGAGAACTAGATATTTCAGGGGACAGGAGATATGAAGATTTTGTACTCACAATACAGCCTCCAGCAAGCAAAGCTAGTGTGGTAGAGAGCCTCTCTGGCCTTCTATCTCTGTCATTGTGTCTCTGAGGTCTCTGTCTCTCTCTGTTCCTGTCTCCTCGTTTTTTTTTTGGTAATTTTTCCTTTTTACAATTTTTTAAATGTAAAGATTTTCTCTGGCTCTCAACTCCACCATTTTTGTTTTGTTAAAAATCCCTTCTGGTCCTTCATCCCAAACAGGAGAGTTGGGCCCTTCCTTCAGAATATTCCTCATGGATACTGGGAACTAGATATTTCAGGGGACAGGAGAAATGAAGATTTTCTACTCATAATTCAGCCTCCAGCAAGCAAAGCTAGTGTGGTAGTGAGCCCTTCTGGCCTTCTACATCTGTCTCTATGTCTCTGAGGTCTCTATCTCCTTCTGCTCATGTCTCCTCATTTATTTTTGGTAATCTTTCTTTTTTACAAATTTTTATATGTAAAGAATTTCTATAGCTCTCAGCTCCACCTTTTATGTTTTGTTAATAATCCCTTCTGTTCCTTCCTCCCATGCTGGAGCGTTGTGCCCTTCCTTCAGACGATTCCGCATGGGTACTGGGAAGTAGATATTTCAGGGGACTGGAGAAATGAAGATTTTCTACTCATAATTCAGACTCCAGCAAGCAAAGCTAGTGTGGTAGGGAACGCCTCTTGCCTTCTAACACTGTCTCTGTGTCTCTGAGGTCTCTGTCTCTCTCTGCTCCTGTCTCCCCCTGTTTTTTAATTTTTCCTTTTTACAATTTTTTAAATGTAAAGATTTTCTATGTCTCTCAGCTCCACCATTTTGTTTTGTTAATATTCCCTTCTGGTCCTTCCTCCCAGGCAGGAGAGTTGGGCCCTAACTTCAGAAGATTTCTCATGTATACTGGGAACTAGATTATTTCAGGGTACAGGAGAAATGAAGATTTTCTACTCATAATTCAGCCTCCAGCAAGCAAAACTAGTGTGGTAGGGAGTTCCACTGGCCTTCTTTCTCTGTCTCTGTGTCTCTGAGGTCTCTGTCTCTCTCTGTTCCTGTCTCCTCATTTTATTTTTGGTAATTTTTCCTTTTTATAATTTTATTAAATGTAAAGGTTTTCCCTGGCTCTCAGCTCCACCTTTTTTGTTTTGTTAATAATCCCTTCTGGTCCTTCCTCCACGCAGGAGAGTTGGGCCTTTTCTTCAGAAATTTCCGCATGCATACTGAGAACTAGATATTTCAGGGGACAGGAGAATTGAAGATTTTCATCACATATTACGGCCTCCAGCACCTAAAGCTAGAGTGGGAGAGAGCCACTCTGGCCTTCTATCTCTGTCACTGTGTCTCTGAGGTCTCTGTCTCTCTCTGCTCCTGTCTAGTCCTTTTATTTTTTTTTTAATTTTCCATTTTACTATTTTTTAAACGTAAAGATTTTCTATGGCTCTCAGCTCCACCTTTTTTGTTTTGTTAATAATCCCTTCTGGTCCTTCCCACATGGATACTAGGAACCACATATTTCAGGGGACAGGAGAAATGAAGATATTCTATTCATAATGTAGCATCCAGCAAGCAAAGCTAGTGTGGTAGGGAGCCCCTCTGGCCTTCTATCTCTGTCTCTGTGACTGAGGTCTCTGTCTCTCTCTGCTCCTGTCTACTCCTTTTATTTTTTTTTAATTTTCCATTTTACTATTTTTTAAATGTAAAGATTTTCTATGGCTCTCAGCTCCACCTTTTTTGTTTTGTTAATAATCCCTTCTGGTCCTTCCTGCATGGATACTAGGAACAACATATTTCAGGGGACAGGAGAAATGAAGATATTCTACTCATAATTTAGCATCCAGCAAGCAAAGCTAGTGTGGTCGGGAGGCCCTCTGGCCTTCTATCTCTGTCTCTGTGACTGAGGTCTCTGTCTCTCTCTGCTCCTGTTTCCTCCTTTTTAATTTTTAAATTTTTCCTTTTTACAATTTTTTAAATGTAAAGATTTTCTATGGTTCTCAGCTCCACCTTTTTTGTTTTGTTAATAAAGCCTTCTGGTCCTTCCTACCAGGCAGGAGAGTTGGGTCCTTCCTTCAGAAGATTTCGCATGGATACTGGGAACTAGATATTCCAGGGGACAGCAGAAATAAAGACTTTCTACTCATAATTTAACCTGCATGAAGCAAAACTAGTGTGGTAGGGAACACCTCTGGCCTTCTATCACTATCTCTGTGTCTCTGAGGTCTCTGTCTCTCTCTGTTACTGTCTCCTCAATTTTTTTTGTAATATTTTTTTACAATATTTTTAAATGTAAAGATTTTCCTGGCTCTCAGCTCCACCTTTTTTGTTTTGTTAATAATCCCTCCTGGTGCTTCCTCCCAGGCAGGAGAATTGGACCCTTCCTTCAGAAGATTCCGCATGGATACTGGGAACTAGTTATATCATTGGACAAGAGAAATGAATATTTTCTATTCCTAATTCAGCCTCCAACAAGCAAAGTTAGTGTGGTAGGTAGGCCATCTGGCCTTCTATCTCTGTCTTTTTGTCTCTGAGGTCTCTGTCACTCTATGCTCATGTCTCCTCATTTTATTTTTTGGGGGGGAATTTTTCCTTTTAACTATTTTTTTAAATGTAAAGATTTTCTCTGACTCTCAGCTCCACCTTTTTTGTTTTTTAATAATCCCTTCTGGTCCTTCCTCCCAGGCAGGAGTGTTGGGCCCTTCTTTCAGAAGATTCTGCATGGATTCTGGGAACTAGATATTTCAGGGGACAGGAGAAATGAAGATTTTCTACTCATAATTCAGCCTCCAGCAAGCAAAGCTAGTGTCGTAGGGAGCCCCACTGGCCTTCTTTCTCTGTCTCTGAGTCTCTGGGTGCTCTGTCTCTCTCTGCTCCTGTCTCATCATTTTTTTTTGGTAATTTCTCCTTTCTACAATTTTATTAAATGTAAAGATTTTCTCTGGCTCTCTGCTCCACCTATTTTGTTTTGTTAATAATCCCTTCTGGTTCTTCCTCCCAGGTAGGAGAGTTTTACCTTTTCTTCAGAAAATTCTGCATGCATAGTGAGAACTAGATATTTCAGGGAACAGGAGAAATGAAGATTTTTCTACACATAATACAGCCTCCAGCTAGCAAAGCTAGTGTGGTAGAGAGCCCCTCTGGCCTTCTATCTCTGTCTCTGTGTCTCTAAGGTCTCTGTCTCTCTCAGCTCCTGTCTCCCTGGTTTTTTTTGGTAATTTTTCTTTTTACATTTTTTTTAATGTAAAGATTTTCTCTGGCTCTCAGCTCCACCATTTTTGTTTTGTTAATAATAACTTCTTGTCCTTCATCCCAAGCAGGAGAGTTGGGCTCTTCCTTCAGAAGATTCCTCATGGATACTGGGAACTAGATATTTCAGGGGACAGGAGAAAAGTTTTTCTACTCATAATTCAGCCTCCAGCAAGCAAAGCTAGTGTGGTACAAAGCCCCTCTGAAGTTCTATCTCTGTCTCTGTGTCTGTGAAGTCTCTGTCTCCCTCTGCTCCTGTCTCCTCAGTTTTTTTTGGTAATTTTTACTTTTTACAATTTTTTAAATGTAATGATTTTCTATAGCTCTCAGCTCCACCTTTTCTGTTTTGTTAATAATCCCTTCTGGTCCTTCCTCCCATGCTGGAGAGTTGGGCCAGTTCTTCAAAAGATTTCGCATGGATACTGGGAAGTAGATATTTCAGGGGACCGGAGAAATGAAGATTTTCTACTCATAATTCAGCCTCCAGCAAGCAAAGCTAGTGTGGTAGGGAGCCCCTCCGGCCTTCTATCTCTGTCCTTATGTCCCTGAGGTTTCTGTCTCTCTCTGCTCCTGACTCCTCATTATAATTTTTGGTAATTTTTCCTTTATACAATTTTTTTAAATGTAAATATTTTCTCTGCCTCTCAGCACCACCTTTTTTGATTTGTTAATAATATCTTCTGGTCCTTCCTCCCAGGCAGGAGACTTGGGCTCTTCTTTCAGAAGATTCCGCATGGATACTGGTAACAAGATATTTCAGGGGACAGGAGAAATAAAGATTTTCTACTCATAATTCAGCCTCCAGCAAGCAAAGCTAATGTGGTAGGGAGCCCCTCTGGCCTTCTATCTCTGTCTCTGTGTCTCTGAAATCTCTGTCTCTCTCTGCTAAAGACTCTTCCTTTTTTTTTGGTAATTTTTACTTTTTACAATTTTTTTAAGTGTAAATATTTTCTTTGGCTCTCAGCTCCACCTTTTTTGATTTGTTAATAATCCCTTCTGGTCCTTTCTCCCAGGCAGAAGAGTTGGGCCCTTCCTTCAGAAGATTCCTCATGGGTACTGGGAAGTAGATATTTCAGGGGACAGGAGAAATGAAGATTTTCTACTCATAATTCAGCCTCCAGCAAACAAAGCTAGTGTGATAGGGAAGCCCTCTGGCCTTCTATCTCTGTCTCTGTGTCTCTGAGATATCTGTCTCTCCCTGCTCCTGTCTCTTCATTTATTTTTTTTGGTAATCTTTCCTTTTATCAATTTTTTTAAATGTAAAAATTTTCTCTGGCTCTCAGTTCCACATTTTTTGTTTTGTGAATAATCACTTTTGGTCCTTCCTCCCAGGCAGGAGAGTTGGGACCTTCCTTCAGAAGTTTCCGCATGGGTACTGGGAAGTAGATATTTCAGGGGACAGGAGAAATGAAGATTTTCTACACATAATTAAGCCTCCAGCAAGCAAAGCTTGTGAGGTAGGGAGCCCCTCTGGCCTTCTATCTCTGTCTCTGTGTCTCTGAGGGCTTGTCTCTCTCTGCTCCTGTCTCATCATTTTTTTTTTTGGTAATTTTTCCTTTTTATTATTTTTTAAATGTAAAGATTTTCTCTGGCTCTCAGCTCCACCTATTTTGTTCTGTTAATAATCCCTTCTGTTTCTTCCTCCCAGACAGGGAGTTGGGCCTTTTCTTCAGAAAATTCCGCATACATATTGAGAACTAGATATTTCAGGGGACAGGAGAAATGAAGATATTCTACTCATAATTCAGCCTGCAGCAATAAGAGCTAGTGTTGTAGGGAGCCCCAATGGCCTTCTTTCTCTGTCTCTGAGTCTCTAGGTGCTCTGTCTCTCACTGCTCCTGTCTCATCATTTTTTTTTGGTAATTTTTCCTTTTTACAATTTTATTAAATGTAAAGATTTTCTCTGGCTCTCAGCTCCACCTATTTTGTTTTGTTAATAATCCCTTCTGGTTCTTCCTCCCAGGTAGGAGAGTTGGGCCTTTTCTTCAGAAAATTCCGCATACATATTGAGAACTAGATATTTCAGGGAACAGGAGAAATGAAGATATTTCTACTCATAATTCAGCCGGCAGCAATAAGAGCTAGTGTTGTAGGGAGCCCCAATGGCCTTCTTTCTCTGTCTCTGAGTCTCTAGGTGCTCTGTCTCTCACTGCTCCTGTCTCATCATTTTTTTTTGGTAATTTTTCCTTTTTACAATTTTATTAAATGTAAAGATTTTCTCTGGCTCTCAGCTCCACCTATTTTGTTTTGTTAATAATCCCTTCTGGTTCTTCCTCCCAGGTAGGAGAGTTGGGCCTTTTCTTCAGAAAATTCCGCATACATATTGAGAACTAGATATTTCAGGGAACAGGAGAAATGAAGATATTTCTACTCATAATACAGCCTCCAGCAGGCAAAGCTAGTGTCGTAGAGAGCCCCTCTGGCCTTCTATCTCTGTCACTGTGTCTCTGAGGTCTCTGTCTCTCTCTGCTCCTGTCTCCTCATTTTCTTGTTTTTGGTAATTTTTCTTTTTTTTCAATATTTTAAATGTAAAGACTTTGTCTGGTTCTCAGGTAGGTCCACCTTTTTTGTTTTGTTAATAATCCCTTCTGATCTTTCCTCCCAGGCAGGAGAGTTGGGCCATTACTTCAGAAAATTTTGCATGGATACTGGGAACTAGATATTTCAGGGGACAGGAGAAATGAAGATTTTCTACTCATATTTCAGCCACCAGCAAGCAAAGCTAGTGTGGTAGGGAGCCCATCTGTCCTTCTATCTCTGTCTCTGTGTCTCTGAGGTCTCTATCTCTCTCTGCACCTGTCTCCTCATTTTTTTTTTTGGTAATTTTTCCTTTTTACCATTTTTTTAATGTAAAGATTTTCTCTGGCTCTCAGCTCCACCTTTTTTGTTTTGTTAATAATCCCTTCTGGTCCTTCCTCCCAGGCAGGAGAGTTGGGCTCTTCCTTCAGAAGATTCCGCATAGATACTGGGAAATAGGTATTTCAGGGGACAGGAGAAATGAAGATTATCTACTCATAATTCAGCCACCAGCAAGCAAAGGTAGTGTGGTAGGGAGGCCTTCTGGCCTTCTATCTCTGTCTCTGTGTCTCTGAGGTCTCTGTCTCTCTCTGCTGCTGTCACATCATGATTTTTGGGTTTTTTTTTGTAATTTTTTTCTTATTCCAATATTTTTAAATATAAAGATTCTCTCTGGCTCACAGCTCCACATTTTTTGTTTTGTTTATAAGCCCTTCTGTGCCTTCCTCCCAGGCAGGAGAGTTGGGCCCTTCCTTCAGTAGATTCTGCATGGTTACTGGGAAGTAGATATTTCAGGGGACAGGAGAAATGAAGATTTTCTACTCATAATTCAACCTTCAGCAAGGAAAGCTAGTGTGGAATGGAGCCCCTCAGGCCATCTATCTCTGTCACTGTTTCTCTGACATCTATGTCTCCCTCTGCTCCTGTCTCCTCTTTTTATTTTGGTAATTTTACCTTTTTAAATTTTTTTAAATATAAAGACTTTCTATAGCTCTTAGCTCCAACTTTTTTTTTGTTAATAATCCCTTCTGGTCCTTCCTCCCAGGCAGGAGAGTTGGGCCCATTCCTTCAGAAGATTTTGCATGGATACTGGGAACTAGATATTTCAGGGGACAGGAGAAATGAAGATTTTCTACTCATAATTCAACCTCCAGCAAGCAAAGGTAGTGTGGTAGGGAGCCCCTCAGGCCTTCTATCTCTGTCTCTGTGTCTCTGAGTTCTCTGTCTCTCTCTGCTCCTGTCTCATATTTTTTTTTATGGTAATCTTTCCTTTTCACAATTTTTTTAAATGTAAAGATTTTCTCTGGCTCTCAGGTCCACCTTTTTTGTTTTGTTAATAATCCCTTCTGGTCCTTCCTCCCAGGCTGGAGAGTTGGGCCCTTCCTTCAGGAGAGTCCACTTGGATACTGGGAACTATATATTTCAGGTTCGAGGAGTAATGAATATTTTCTACTCATAATTCAGCCTCCAGCAATCAAAGCTAGTGTGGTGGTGAACCCCACTGTCCTATCTCTGTCTCTGTGTGTCTGAGGTCTCTGTCTCTCTCTGCTCCTGTCTCCTCATTTTTCTTTTGGTAATTTTTCCTTTTTAAATTTTTTTAAATGTTAAGTTTTTCTCTGGCTCTCATCTCCACCTGTTTTGTTTTGTTAATAATCCCTTCTGATCCTTCCTCACAAGCGGGAGAGTTGGGTCTTTCCTTCAGATGATTCCGCTTGGATACTGGGAGCTAGATAATTCAGGGGACAGGAGAAATGAAGACATTCTTCTCATAATTCAGCCTCCAGCAAGCAAAGCTAATGTAGTAGGAAGCACCTCTGGTTCAATCTCTGTCTCTGTGTCTCTGAGGTCTCTGTCTCTCTGCTCCTGTCTCCTCATTTTTTTTTGGTAAATTTTCCTTTTTACAATTTTTTTAAATGTAAAGATTTTCTCTGGCTCTCAGTTCCACCTTTTTTGTATTGTTAATAATCCCTTCTGGTCTTTCCTCCCAGGCAGGAGAGTTGGGCCCTTCTTTCAGATGATTCCACATGGATACTGGGAACTAGTTATTTCAGAGGACAGGAGAAATGAAGATTTTCTACTCATAATTCAGCCTCCTACAAGCAAAACTAGTGTTGTAGGGAGCCCCTCTGGCCTTCTTGATCTGTCTCTGTGTCTCTGAGGTCTCTGTCTCTCTCTGCTCCTGTCTCCTCATTTTTTTTGGTAATTTTTACTTTTTACAATTTTATTAAATGTAAAGATTTTCTCTGGTTCTCAGCTCCACCTTTTTTGTTTTGTTAATAATCCCTTCTAGTCATTTCTCCGAGGCAGAGAGAATCTTCCTTCATAAGCTTCCGCATGGATACTGGGAACTAGATATTTCAGTGGACAGGAGACATGAAGATCTTCTAATCATAATTCAGCCACCAGCAAGCAAAGCTAGTGTGGTGGGGAGGACTTCTGGCCTTCTATCTCTGTCTCTGTTCTTTGAGGTCTCTGTCTATCCCTGCTCCTGTCTCATCATTTTTTATTTTTGGTAATTTTTCCTTTTGACAATTCTTTTAAATGTAAAGATTTTCTTTGGCTCTCAGCTCCACCTTTTTTGTATTGTTAATAATCCCTTCTGGTCCTTCCTCTCAGGCAGAACTGTTTGGCACTTCCTTCAGAAGATTTCGCATGGATACTGGGAATTAGATATTTCAGGGAACAGGAGAAATGACGATTTTCTACTCATAATTCAGCGTCCAGCAAGCAAAACTAGTGTGGTAGGGTGCCCCTCTGGCCTTCTATCCCTGTCTCTGTGTCTCTGAAGTCTCTGTCTCCCTCTGCTCCTGTCTCCTCAGTTTTTTTGGTAATTTTTCCTTTTTAGCATTTTTTAAATGTAAAGATTTTCTATAGCTCTCAGCTCCACCTTTTTTGTTTTGTTAATAATCCCTTCTGGTCCTTCCTCCCAAGCTGGAGAGTTGGACCCTTTCTTCAAAAGATTTCGCATGGATACTGGGAAGCAGATATTTCAGGGAGGGGAGAAATGAACATTTCCTACTCATAATTCAGCCTCCAGCAAGCAAAGCTAGTTTGGTTGGGAGCCCCTCCGGCCTTCTATCTCTGTCTCTGTGTCTCTGAGCTCTCTGTCTCTCTCTGCTCCTGTTTCCTCCTTTTTTTTTTGTTGGTAATTTTTCCTTTTTACAATTTTTTTAAATGTAAACATTTTCTTTGGCTCTCAGCTCCACGTTTTTTGTTTTGTTAATAATCACTTTTGGTCCCTCCTCCCAGGCAGAAGAGTACCGCCCTTCCTTCAGAAGATTCTGCATAGATACAGGGAAGTATATATTTATGGGGCAGGATAAATGAAGATATTCTAGTCATAATTCAGCCTCCAGCAAGAAAAGCGAGTGTGGTAGGGTGCCCCTCTGGCCTTCTATCTCTGTCTCTGAGTCTCTGAGATCTCTGTCTCTCTCTGCTCCTGTCTCCTCATTTTTTTTTGGTAATATTTTTATTTTTCCAATTTTTTTAAATGTAAACATTTTTCCTGGCTCTCAGCTCCAACTTTTTTGTTTTTTTAATAATCCCTTCTGGTCCTTCCTCCCAGGCAGGAGAATTGAGCCCTTCCTTCAGAAGATTCCGCATTTATACTGTGAACTAGATATTTCAGGGGACAGGAGAAATGAAGATTTTCTACTCATAATTCAGCCAGCAGCAAGCAAAGCTAGTGAGGTAGGGGGCCCCTCTTTCCTTCTATCTCTGTCTCTGTGTCTTTGAGGTCTCTGTCTCTCTCTGCTCCTGTCTCCTCATTTTCTTTTTTTCGGTAATTTTTCTTTTTTTTCAATTTTTTTAAATGTAAAAATTTTTTCTGACTCTCAGCTCCACCTTTTTTTTTTTTTAATTAATAATCCCTTCTGGTCCTTCCTCCCCGGCATGAGAGTTTGGCCCTTCCTTCAGAAGTGTCCGCATGGATACTGTTAAGTAGATATTTCAGGGGATGGGAGAAAAGAAGATTTTCTACTCATATTTCAGCCTCCAGCAAGAAAAGCTAGTGTGGTAGGGAGCCCCTCTGGCCTTCTATCTCTGTCTCTGTGTCTCTGTGGTCTCTCTCTCTATCTGCTAATGTCTCCTCATTTTTTTTGTAATTGTTCCTTTTTACAATTTTTTTAAATGTAAAGATTTCTCTGGCTCTCAGCTCCATCTTTATTGTTTTGTTAATGATCCCTTCTGGTCCTTCATCCCAGACAGTGGAGTTGGGCCCTTTCTACAGAAGACTCCACATGGATACTGGGAACTGGATATTTCAGGGGACAGGAGAAATGAAGATTTTTCTATTCATAATTCAGCCACCAGCAAGCAAAGCTAGTGTGGTAGAGAGCCCCTCTGGCCTTCTATCTCTATCACTGTTTCTCTGAGGTCTCTGTCTCTCTTTGTTCCTGTCTCCTCATTTTTTTTTTTTTTGGTAATTTTTCCTTTTTACAATTTTTAAATGTAAAGATTTTCTCTGGCTCTCAGCTCCACCATTTTTGTTTTGTTAATAATTCCTTCTGGTCCTTCATCCCAAGCAGGAGAGTTGGGCCCTTCCTTCAGAAGATTCCTCATGGATACTGGGAACTATATATTTCAGGGGACAGGAGAAATGAATATTTTCTACTCATAATTCAGCCTCCAGCAAGCAAAGCTAGTGTGGCAGGGAGCCCCTCTGGCTTTCTATCACTGTCTCTGTGTCTCTGAGGTCTCTGTCTCTCTCTGCTAATGTCTCTTCATTTCTTTTGGTAATTTTTCCTTTTTAATTTTTTTTAAATGTAAAGATTTTCTATAGCTCTTAGCTCCACCTTTTTTGTTTTGTTAATATTCCCTTCTGGTCCTTCCTCCCAGGCAGGAGAGTTGGGCCCTTCCTTCAGAAGATTCCACATGGACACTGGGAATTATATATTTCATGTGAGAGGAGAAATGAATATTTTCTACTCATAATTCAGCCTCCAACAAGCGAAGCTAGTGTGGTGGGGAGCCCCACTGTCCTTCTATCTCTGTCTCTGTGTGTCTGAGGTCTCTGTCTATCTCTGCTCCTGTCTCCTCATTTATTTTTAGGTAATTTTTCCTTTTTAAATTTTTTTTAAATGTAAAGTTTTTCTCTGGCTTTCATCTCCACCTGTTTTGTTTTGTTGATAATCACTTCTGGTCCTTCCTCCCAGGCAGGAGAGTTGGGCCCTTCCTTCCGATGTTTCCACATGGATACTGGTAACTAAATAATTCAGGGGACAGGAGAAATGAAGACTTTCTACTCATTATTCAGCCTCCAGCAAGCAAAGCTAGTGTGGTAGGAAGCATCTCTGGCCTTCTATCACTGTCTCTGTGTCTCTGAGGTCTCTGACTCTCTGCTCCTGTCTCCTCATTTTTTTTTTTTTTTTGGTAAATTTTCCTTTTTACAATTTTTTTAAAAGTAAAGATTTTCTCTGGCTCTCAGTTCCACTTTTTTTGTATTGTTAATAATCCCTTCTGGGCTTTCCTCCCAGGCAGGAGAGTTGGGCCCGTCCTTCAGAAGATTCCCCATGGATACTCGGAACTAATTATTTCAGGGGACAGGAGAAATGAATAATTTCTACTCATAATTCAGCCTCCAGCAAGCAAAACTAGTGTGGTACGGAGCCCCTCTGTCCTTCTATCTCTGTCTCTGTGTCTCTGAGGTCTCTGTCTCTCTCTGCTCTTGTCTCCTTAATTTTTTTTTTAAATTCTCCTTTTTACTATTTTTAATGTAATGATTTTCTATGGCTCTCAGCTCCACCTTTTTTGTTTTGTTAATAATCCCGTCTGGTCCTTCCTCCCAGGCAGGAGAGTTGGGCCCTTCCTTCAGAATAGTCCGCATGGATACTAGGAACGACATATTTCAGGTACAGGAGAAATGAAGATATTCTACTCATAATTCTGCATCCTGCAAGCAAAGCTAGTGTGGTAGGGAGCCCCTCTGGTATTCTATCTCTGTCTCTGTGTCTGGGGTCTCTGTCTCTCTCTGCTCCTGTCTCCTCCTTTTTTTATTTTAAAATTTTTCCATTTTACAATTTTTTAAATGTAAAGATTTTCTATGGCTCTCATCTCCACCTTTTTTGTTTTGTTAATAATCCCTTCTGGTCCTTCCTACCAGGCAGGAGATTTGGGCCCTTCTTTCAGAAGATTTTGCATGGATACTCCGAACTAGATATTTCAGGGGACAGGAGTAATGAAGACTTTCTACCCAAAATTCACCCTCCAGGAAGCAAAGCTACTGTGGTAGGGAACACCTCTAGCCTTCTATCTCTGTCTCTGCATCACTGAGGTCTCTGCCTCTCTCTGCTCCTGTCTCCACATTTTTTTTTGGAAAATTTTCCTTTTTACAATTGTTTTAAATGTAAATATCTTCTGTGTCTCTCAGCTCCACCTTTTTTGTTTTGTTAATTATGCCTTGAGGTCCTTCCTCCCAGGCAGGAGTGTTGGGCCCTTCCTTCAGTAGATTCTGCATGGTTACTGGGAAGTAGATATTTCAGGGGACAGGAGAAATGAAGATTTTCTACTCATAATTCAACCTTCAGCAAGGAAAGCTAGTGTGGAATGGAGCCCCTCAGGCCATCTATCTCTGTCACTGTTTCTCTGACATCTATGTCTCCCTCTGCTCCTGTCTCCTCTTTTTATTTTGGTAATTTTACCTTTTTAAAATTTTTTAAATATAAAGACTTTCTATAGCTCTTAGCTCCAACTTTTTTTTTGTTAATAATCCCTTCTGGTCCTTCCTCCCAGGCAGGAGAGTTGGGCCCATTCCTTCAGAAGATTTTGCATGGATACTGGGAACTAGATATTTCAGGGGACAGGAGAAATGAAGATTTTCTACTCATAATTCAACCTCCAGCAAGCAAAGGTAGTGTGGTAGGGAGCCCCTCAGGCCTTCTATCTCTGTCTCTGTCTCTCTGAGTTCTCTGTCTCTCTCTGCTCCTGTCTCATATTTTTTTTATGGTAATCTTTCCTTTTCACAATTTTTTTAAATGTAAAGATTTTCTCTGGCTCTCAGGTCCACCTTTTTTCTTTTGTTAATAATCCCTTCTGGTCCTTCCTCCCAGGCTGGAGAGTTGGGCCCTTCCTTCAGGAGAGTCTACTTGGATACTGGGAACTATATATTTCAGTTTCGAGGAGAAATGAATATTTTCTACTCATAATTCAGCCTCCAGCAAGCAAAGCTAGTGTGGTGGGGAACCCCACTGTCCTTCTATCTCTGTCTCTGTGTGTCTGAGGTCTGTGTCTCTCTCTGCTCCTGTCTCCTCAATTTTTTTTTTGGTAATTTTTCCTTTTTAAAATTTTTTTAAATGTAAAGTTTTTCTCTGGCTCTAATCTCCACCTGTTTTGTTTTGTTAATAATCCCTTCTGATCCTTCCTTACAGGCAGGAGAGTTGGGCCTTTCCTTCAGATGATTCCGCATTGATACTAGGAACTAGATAATTCAGGGGACAGGAGAAATGAAGACTTTCTTCTCATAATTCAGCCTCCAGCAAGCAAAGCTAGTGTAGTAGGAAGCACCTCTGGTCCTCAAACTCTGTCTCTGTGTCTCTGAGTTCTCTGTCTCTGTGCTCCAGTCTCCACATTTTTTTTTTGGTAAATTTTCTTTTTAAATTTTTTTTAAATGTAAAGATTTTCTATGGCTTTCAGTTCCAACTTTTTTGTATTGTTAATAATCCCTTCTGGTCTTTCCTCCCGGGCAGGAGAGTTGGGCCCTTTCTACAGAAGACTCCACATGGATACTGGGAACTAGATATTTCAGGGGACAGGAGAAATGAAGATTTTTGTATTCATAATTCAGCCACCAGCAAGCAAAGCTAGTGTGGTAGAGAGACCCTCTGGCCTTCTATCTCTATCACTGTTTCTCTGAGGTCTCTGTCTCTCTTTGTTCCTGTCTCCTCATTTTTTTTTTTTTGGTAATTTTTCCTTTTTACATTTTTTTAAATGTAAAGATATTATCTGGTTCTCAGCTCCACCTTTTTTGTTTTGTTAATTATCCCTTCTGGTCCTTCCTCCCAGGCAGGAGAATTGGGCCTTTTCTTCAGAAAATTCCGCATGCATACTGAGAACTAGATATTTCAGGGGACAGGAGATATGAAGATTTTCTACTCACAATACAGCCTCCAACAAGCAAAGCTAGTGTGGTAGAGAGCCCCTCTGGCCTTCTATCTCTGTCACTGTGTCTCTGAGGTCTCTGTCTCTCTCTGTTCCTGTCTCCTCGTTTTTTTTTTTGGTAATTTTTCCTTTTTACAATTTTTTAAATGTAAAGATTTTCTCTGGCTCTCAACTCCACCATTTTTGTTTTGTTAAAAATCCCTTCTGGTCCTTCATCCCAAACAGGAGAGTTGGGCCCTTCCTTCAGAAGATTCCTCATGGATACTGGGAACTAGATATTTCAGGGGACAGGAGAAATGAAGATTTTCTACTCATAATTCAGCCTCCAGCAAGCAAAGCTAGTGTGGTAGTGAGCCCTTCTGGCCTTCTACATCTGTCTCTATGTCTCTGAGGTCTCTATCTCCCTCTGCTCATGTCTCCTCATTTATTTTTGGTAATCTTTCTTTTTTACAAATTTTTATATGTAAAGAATTTCTATAGCTCTCAGCTCCACCTTTTATGTTTTGTTAATAATCCCTTCTGTTCCTTCCTCCCATGCTGGAGCGTTGTGCCCTTCCTTCAGACGATTCCGCATGGGTACTGGGAAGTAGATATTTCAGGGGACTGGAGAAATGAAGATTTTCTACACATAATTCAGACTCCAGCAAGCAAAGCTAGTGTGGTAGGGAACGCCTCTTGCCTTCTATCTCTGTCTCTGTGTCTCTGAGGTCTCTGTCTCTCTCTGCTCCTGTCTCCCCCTGTTTTTAATTTTTCCTTTTTACAATTTTTTAAATGTAAAGATTTTCTATGGCTCTCAGCTCCACCATTTTGTTTTGTTAATATTCCCTTCTGGTCCTTCCTCCCAGGCAGGAGAGTTGGGCCCTAACTTCAGAAGATTTCTCATGTATACTGGGAACTAGATTATTTCAGGGTACAGGAGAAATGAAGATTTTCTACTCATAATTCAGCCTCCAGCAAGAAAAACTAGTGTGGTAGGGAGTTCCACTGGCCTTCTTTCTCTGTCTCTGTGTCTCTGAGGTCTCTGTCTCTCTCTGTTCCTGTCTCCTCATTTTACTTTTGGTAATTTTTCCTTTTTATAATTTTATTAAATGTAAAGGTTTTCCCTGGCTCTCAGCTCCACCTTTTTTGTTTTGTTAATAATCCCTTCTGGTCCTTCCTCCACGCAGGAGAGTTGGGCCTTTTCTTCAGAAATTTCCGCATGCATATTGAGAACTAGATATTTCAGGGGACAGGAGAATTGAAGATTTTCATCACATATTACGGCCTCCAGCAACTAAAGCTAGAGTGGGAGAGAGCCACTCTGGCCTTCTATATCTGTCACTGTGTCTCTGAGGTCTCTGTCTCTCTCTGCTCCTGTCTACTCCTTTTATTTTTTTTTTAATTTTCCATTTTACTATTTTTTAAATGTAAAGATTTTCTATGGCTCTCAGCTCCACCTTTTTTGTTTTGTTAATAATCCCTTCTGGTCCTTCCCACATGGATACTAGGAACGACATATTTCAGGGGACAGGAGAAATGAAGATATTCTACTCATAATTTAGCATCCAGCAAGCAAAGCTAGTGTGGTAGGGAGCCCCTCTGGCCTTCTATCTCTGTCTCTGTGACTGAGGTCTCTGTCTCTCTCTGCTCCTGTTTCCTCCTTTTTAATTTTTAAATTTTTCCTTTTTACAATTTTTTAAATGTAAAGATTTTCTTTGGTTCTCAGCTCCACCTTTTTTGTTTTGTTAATAAAGCCTTCTGGTCCTTCCTACCAGGCAGGAGAGTTGGGTCCTTCCTTCAGAAGATTTCGCATGGATACTGGGAACTAGATATTCCAGGGGACAGCAGAAATAAAGATTTTCTACTCATAATTCAGCCACCAGCAAGCAAAGCTAGTGTGGTGGGGAGGACTTCTGGACTTCCATCTCTGTCTCTGTGTCTCTGAGGTCTCTGTCTCTCTCTGCTCCTGTCTCCTCATTTTTTATTTTTGGTAATTTTTCTTTTGACAATTCTTTTAAATGTAAAGATTTTCTTTGGCTCTCAGCTCCACCTTTTTTGTTTTGTTAATAATCCCCTCTGGTCCTCCCTCTCAGGCAGGACAGTTTGGCACTTCCTTCAGAAGATTTCGCATGGATTCTGGGAAGTAGATATTTCAGGGAACAGGAGAAATGACGATTTTCTACTCATAATTCAGCCTCCAGCAAGCAAAACTAGTGTGGTAGGGTGCCCCTCTGGCCTTCTATCCCTGTCTCTGTGTCTCTGAAGTCTCTGTCTCCCTCTGCTCCTGTCTCCTCAGTTTTTTTGGTAATTTTTCCTTTTTAGCATTTTTTAAATGTAAAGATTTTCTATAGCTCTCAGCTCCACCTTTTTTGTTTTGTTAATAATCCCTTCTGGTCCTTCCTCCCAAGCTGGAGAGTTGGACCCTTTCTTCAAAAGATTTCACATGGATACTGGGAAGTAGATATTTCAGGGAGGGGAGAAATGAAGATTTCCTACTCATAATTCAGCTTCCAGCAAGCAAACCTAGTGTGGTAGCGAGCCCCTCTGGCCTTCTATCTCTGTCTCTGTGTCTCTGAGCTCTCTGTCTCTCTCTGCTCCTGTTTCCTCCTGTTTTTTTGTTGGTAATTTTTCCTTTTTACAATTTTTTTAAATGTAAACATTTTCTTTGGCTCTCAGCTCCACGTTTTTTGTTTTGTTAATAATCACTTTTGGTCCCTCCTCCCAGGCAGAAGAGTACCGCCCTTCCTTCAGAGGATTCCGCATAGATACAGGGAAGTATATATTTAAGGGGCAGTAGAAATGAAGATATTCTAGTCACACCTAAGCCTCCAGCAAGAGAAGCTAGTGTAGTAGGGCGCCCCTCTGGCCTTCTATCTCTGTCTCTGTGTCTCTGAGGTCTCTGTCACTCTCTGCTCCTGTCTCCTCATTTTTTTTGGTGATTTTTCTTTTTACAATATTTTTAAATGTAAATATTTTTCCTGGCTCTCAGCTCCATCTTTTTTGTTTTTTTAATAATCCCTTCTGGTCCTTCCTTCCAGGCAGGAGAGTTGAGCCATTCCTTCAAAAGATTCCGCATTTATACTGTGAGCTAAATATTTCAGGGGACAGGAGAAATGAAGATTTTCTACTCATAATTCCGCCAGCAGCAAGCAAAACTAGTGTGGTAGGGGGCCCCTCTGGCCTTCTATCTCTGTCTCTGTGTCTTTGAGGTCTCTGTCTCTCTCTGCTCCTGTCTCCTCATTTATTTTTTTTTTGGTAATTTTTCCTTTTATCAATTTTTTTAAATGTAAAGATTTTCTCTGGCTCTCAGTTCCATATTTTTTGGTTTGTGAATAATCCCTTCTGGTCCTTCCTCCCAGGGAGGAGAGTTGGGCACTTCCTTCAGAAGATTCCGCTTGGATACTGTTAAGTAGATATTTCAGGGGATGGGAGAAATGAATATTTTCTACTCATAATACATCCTCCAGCAAGGAAAGCTAGTGTGGTAGGGAGTCCCTCTGGCCTTCTATCTCTGTCTCTGTGTCTCTGTGGTCTCTCTCTCTCTGCTAATGTCTCCTCATATTTTTTTTTGTAATTTTTCCTTTTTACAATTTTTTTAAATGTAAAGATTTCTCTGGCTCTCAGCTCCACATTTATTGTTTTGTTAATGATCCCTTCTGGTCCTTCATTCCAGACAGGAGAGTTGGGCCCTTTCTACAGAAGACTCCGCATGGATACTGGGAACTAGATATTTCAGGGGACAGGAGAAATGAAGATTTTTGTATTCATAATTCAGCCACCAGCAAGCAAAGCTAGTGTGGTAGAGAGACCCTCTGGCCTTCTATCTCTATCACTGTTTCTCTGAGGTCTCTGTCTCTCTTTGTTCCTGTCTCCTCATTTTTTTTTTGGTAATTTTTCCTTTTTACATTTTTTTAAATGTAAAGATATTATCTGGTTCTCAGCTCCACCTTTTTTGTTTTGTTAATTATCCCTTCTGGTCCTTCCTCCCAGGCAGGAGAATTGGGCCTTTTCTTCAGAAAATTCCGCATGCATACTGAGAACTAGATATTTCAGGGGACAGGAGATATGAAGATTTTCTACTCACAATACAGCCTCCAGCAAGCAAAGCTAGTGTGGTAGAGAGCCCCTCTGGCCTTCTATCTCTGTCACTGTGTCTCTGAAGTCTCTGTCTCTCTCTGTTCCTGTCTCCTCATTTTTTTTTTTTTTGGTAATTTTTCCTTTTTACAATTTTTTCAATGTAAAGATTTTCTCTGGCTCTCAACTCCACCATTTTTGTTTTGTTAAAAATCCCTTCTGGTCCTTCATCCCAAACAGGAGAGTTGGGCCCTTCCTTCAGAAGATTCCTCATGGATACTGGGAACTAGATATTTCAGGGCACAGGAGAAATGAAGATTTTCTACTCATAATTCAGCCTCCAGCAAGCAAAGCTAGTGTGGTAGTGAGCCCTTCTGGCCTTCTACATCTGTCTCTATGTCTCTGAGGTCTCTATCTCCCTCTGCTCATGTCTCCTCATTTATTTTTGGTAATCTTTCTTTTTTACAAATTTTTATATGTAAAGAATTTCTATAGCTCTCAGCTCCACCTTTTATGTTTTGTTAATAATCCCTTCTGTTCCTTCCTCCCATGCTGGAGCGTTGTGCCCTTCCTTCAGACGATTCCGCATGGGTACTGGGAAGTAGATATTTCAGGGGACTGGAGAAATGAAGATTTTCTACACATAATTCAGACTCCAGCAAGCAAAGCTAGTGTGGTAGGGAACGCCTCTTGCCTTCTATCTCTGTCTCTGTGTCTCTGAGGTCTCTGTCTCTCTCTGCTCCTGTCTCCCCCTGTTTTCTAATTTTTCCTTTTTACAATTTTTTAAATGTAAAGATTTTCTATGGCTCTCAGCTCCACCATTTTGCTTTGTTAATATTCCCTTCTGGTCCTTCCTCCCAGGCAGGAGAGTTGGGCCCTAACTTCAGAAGATTTCTCATGTATACTGGGAACTAGATTATTTCAGGGTACAGGAGAAATGAAGATTTTCTACTCATAATTCAGCCTCCAGCAAGCAAAACTAGTGTGGTAGGGAGTTCCACTGGCCTTCTTTCACTGTCTCTTTGTCTCTGAGGTCTCTGTCTCTCTCTGTTCCTGTCTCCTCATTTTATTTTTGGTAATTTTTCCTTTTTATAATTTTATTAAATGTAAAGGTTTTCCCTGGCTCTCAGCTCCACCTTTTTTGTTTTGTTAATAATCCCTTCTGGTCCTTCCTCCACGCAGGAGAGTTGGGCCTTTTCTTCAGAAATTTCCGCATGCATACTGAGAACTAGATATTTCAGGGGACAGGAGAATTGAAGATTTTCATCACATATTACGGCCTCCAGCAACTAAAGCTAGAGTGGGAGAGAGCCACTCTGGCCTTCTATCTCTGTCACTGTGTCTCTGAGGTCTCTGTCTCTCTCTGCTCCTGTCTACTCCTTTTATTTTTTTTTTTAATTTTCCATTTTACTATTTTTTAAATGTAAAGATTTTCTATGGCTCTCAGCTCCCCCTTTTTTGTTTTGTTAATAATCCCTTCTGGTCCTTCCCACATGGATACTAGGAACGACATATTTCAGGGGACAGGAGAAATGAAGATATTCTACTCATAATTTAGCATCCAGCAAGCAAAGCTAGTGTGGTAGGGAGCCCCTCTGGCCTTCTATCTCTGTCTCTGTGACTGAGGTCTCTGTCTCTCTCTGCTCCTGTTTCCTCCTTTTTAATTTTTAAATTTTTCCTTTTTACAATTTTTTAAATGTAAAGATTTTCTTTGGTTCTCAGCTCCACCTTTTTTGTTTTGTTAATAAAGCCTTCTGGTCCTTCCTACCAGGCAGGAGAGTTGGGTCCTTCCTTCAGAAGATTTCGCATGGATACTGGGAACTAGATATTCCAGGGGACAGCAGAAATAAAGATTTTCTACTCATAATTCAGCCACCAGCAAGCAAAGCTAGTGTGGTGGGGAGGACTTCTGGACTTCCATCTCTGTCTCTGTGTCTCTGAGGTCTCTGTCTCTCTCTGCTCCTGTCTCCTCATTTTTTATTTTTGGTAATTTTTCTTTTGACAATTCTTTTAAATGTAAAGATTTTCTTTGGCTCTCAGCTCCACCTTTTTTGTTTTTTTAATAATCCCCTCTGGTCCTCCCTCTCAGGCAGGACAGTTTGGCACTTCCTTCAGAAGATTTCGCATGGATTCTGGGAAGTAGATATTTCAGGGAACAGGAGAAATGACGATTTTCTACTCATAATTCAGCCTCCAGCAAGCAAAACTAGTGTGGTAGGGTGCCCCTCTGGCCTTCTATCCCTGTCTCTGTGTCTCTGAAGTCTCTGTCTCCCTCTGCTCCTGTCTCCTCAGTTTTTTTGGTAATTTTTCCTTTTTAGCATTTTTTAAATGTAAAGATTTTCTATAGCTCTCAGCTCCACCTTTTTTGTTTTGTTAATAATCCCTTCTGGTCCTTCCTCCCAAGCTGGAGAGTTGGACCCTTTCTTCAAAAGATTTCACATGGATACTGGGAAGTAGATATTTCAGGGAGGGGAGAAATGAAGATTTCCTACTCATAATTCAGCTTCCAGCAAGCAAACCTAGTGTGGTAGCGAGCCCCTCTGGCCTTCTATCTCTGTCTCTGTGTCTCTGAGCTCTCTGTCTCTCTCTGCTCCTGTTTCCTCCTGTTTTTTTGTTGGTAATTTTTCCTTTTTACAATTTTTTTAAATGTAAACATTTTCTTTGGCTCTCAGCTCCACGTTTTTTGTTTTGTTAATAATCACTTTTGGTCCCTCCTCCCAGGCAGAAGAGTACCGCCCTTCCTTCAGAGGATTCCGCATAGATACAGGGAAGTATATATTTAAGGGGCAGTAGAAATGAAGATATTCTAGTCACACCTAAGCCTCCAGCAAGAGAAGCTAGTGTAGTAGGGCGCCCCTCTGGCCTTCTATCTCTGTCTCTGTGTCTCTGAGGTCTCTGTCACTCTCTGCTCCTGTCCTCCTCATTTTTTTTGGTGATTTTTCTTTTTACAATATTTTTAAATGTAAATATTTTTCCTGGCTCTCAGCTCCATCTTTTTTGTTTTTTTAATAATCCCTTCTGGTCCTTCCTTCCAGGCAGGAGAGTTGAGCCATTCCTTCAAAAGATTCCGCATTTATACTGTGAGCTAAATATTTCAGGGGACAGGAGAAATGAAGATTTTCTACTCATAATTCCGCCAGCAGCAAGCAAAACTAGTGTGGTAGGGGGCCCCTCTGGCCTTCTATCTCTGTCTCTGTGTCTTTGAGGTCTCTGTCTCTCTCTGCTCCTGTCTCCTCATTTATTTTTTTTTGGTAATTTTTCCTTTTATCAATTTTTTTAAATGTAAAGATTTTCTCTGGCTCTCAGTTCCATATTTTTTTGGTTTGTGAATAATCCCTTCTGGTCCTTCCTCCCAGGGAGGAGAGTTGGGCACTTCCTTCAGAAGATTCCGCTTGGATACTGTTAAGTAGATATTTCAGGGGATGGGAGAAATGAATATTTTCTACTCATAATACATCCTCCAGCAAGGAAAGCTAGTGTGGTAGGGAGTCCCTCTGGCCTTCTATCTCTGTCTCTGTGTCTCTGTGGTCTCTCTCTCTCTGCTAATGTCTCCTCATATTTTTTTTGTAATTTTTCCTTTTTACAATTTTTTTAAATGTAAAGATTTCTCTGGCTCTCAGCTCCACATTTATTGTTTTGTTAATGATCCCTTCTGGTCCTTCATTCCAGACAGGAGAGTTGGGCCCTTTCTACAGAAGACTCCGCATGGATACTGGGAACTATATATTTCAGGGGACAGGAGAAATGAAGATTTTTGTATTCATAATTCAGCCACCAGCAAGCAAAGCTAGTGTGGTAGAGAGACCCTCTGGCCTTCTATCTCTATCACTGTTTCTCTGAGGTCTCTGTCTCTCTTTGTTCCTGTCTCCTCATTTTTTTTTTTGGTAATTTTTCCTTTTTACATTTTTTTAAATGTAAAGATATTATCTGGTTCTCAGCTCCACCTTTTTTGTTTTGTTAATTATCCCTTCTGGTCCTTCCTCCCAGGCAGGAGAATTGGGCCTTTTCTTCAGAAAATTCCGCATGCATACTGAGAACGAGATATTTCAGGGGACAGGAGATATGAAGATTTTCTACTCACAATACAGCCTCCAGCAAGCAAAGCTAGTGTGGTAGAGAGCCCCTCTGGCCTTCTATCTCTGTCACTGTGTCTCTGAAGTCTCTGTCTCTCTCTGTTCCTGTCTCCTCATTTTTTTTTTTTTTGGTAATTTTTCCTTTTTACAATTTTTTCAATGTAAAGATTTTCTCTGGCTCTCAACTCCACCATTTTTGTTTTGTTAAAAATCCCTTCTGGTCCTTCATCCCAAACAGGAGAGTTGGGCCCTTCCTTCAGAAGATTCCTCATGGATACTGGGAACTAGATATTTCAGGGCACAGGAGAAATGAAGATTTTCTACTCATAATTCAGCCTCCAGCAAGCAAAGCTAGTGTGGTAGTGAGCCCTTCTGGCCTTCTACATCTGTCTCTATGTCTCTGAGGTCTCTATCTCCCTCTGCTCATGTCTCCTCATTTATTTTTGGTAATCTTTCTTTTTTACAAATTTTTATATGTAAAGAATTTCTATAGCTCTCAGCTCCACCTTTTATGTTTTGTTAATAATCCCTTCTGTTCCTTCCTCCCATGCTGGAGCGTTGTGCCCTTCCTTCAGACGATTCCGCATGGGTACTGGGAAGTAGATATTTCAGGGGACTGGAGAAATGAAGATTTTCTACACATAATTCAGACTCCAGCAAGCAAAGCTAGTGTGGTAGGGAACGCCTCTTGCCTTCTATCTCTGTCTCTGTGTCTCTGAGGTCTCTGTCTCTCTCTGCTCCTGTCTCCCCCTGTTTTCTAATTTTTCCTTTTTACAATTTTTTAAATGTAAAGATTTTCTATGGCTCTCAGCTCCACCATTTTGCTTTGTTAATATTCCCTTCTGGTCCTTCCTCCCAGGCAGGAGAGTTGGGCCCTAACTTCAGAAGATTTCTCATGTATACTGGGAACTAGATTATTTCAGGGTACAGGAGAAATGAAGATTTTCTACTCATAATTCAGCCTCCAGCAAGCAAAACTAGTGTGGTAGGGAGTTCCACTGGCCTTCTTTCACTGTCTCTTTGTCTCTGAGGTCTCTGTCTCTCTCTGTTCCTGTCTCCTCATTTTATTTTTGGTAATTTTTCCTTTTTATAATTTTATTAAATGTAAAGGTTTTCCCTGGCTCTCAGCTCCACCTTTTTTGTTTTGTTAATAATCCCTTCTGGTCCTTCCTCCACGCAGGAGAGTTGGGCCTTTTCTTCAGAAATTTCCGCATGCATACTGAGTACTAGATATTTCAGGGGACAGGAGAATTGAAGATTTTCATCACATATTACGGCCTCCAGCAACTAAAGCTAGAGTGGGAGAGAGCCACTCTGGCCTTCTATCTCTGTCACTGTGTCTCTGAGGTCTCTGTCTCTCTCTGCTCCTGTCTACTCCTTTTATTTTTTTTTAATTTTCCATTTTACTATTTTTTAAATGTAAAGATTTTCTATGGCTCTCAGCTCCACCTTTTTTGTTTTGTTAATAATCCCTTCTGGTCCTTCCCACATGGATACTAGGAACGACATATTTCAGGGGACAGGAGAAATGAAGATATTCCACTCATAATTTAGCATCCAGAAAGCAAAGCTAGTGTGGTAGGGAGCCCCTCTGGCCTTCTATCTCTGTCTCTGTGACTGAGGTCTCTGTCTCTCTCTGCTCCTGTTTCCTCCTTTTTAATTTTTAAATTTTTCCTTTTTACAATTTTTTAAATGTAAAGATTTTCTTTGGTTCTCAGCTCCACCTTTATTGTTTTGTTAATAAAGCCTTCTGGTCCTTCCTACCAGGCAGGAGAGTTGGGTCCTTCCTTCAGAAGATTTCGCATGGATACTGGGAACTAGATATTCCAGGGGACAGCAGAAATAAAGATTTTCTACTCATAATTCAGCCACCAGCAAGCAAAGCTAGTGTGGTGGGGAGGACTTCTGGACTTCCATCTCTGTCTCTGTGTCTCTGAGGTCTCTGTCTCTCTCTGCTCCTGTCTCCTCATTTTTTATTTTTGGTAATTTTTGTTTTGACAATTCTTTTAAATGTAAAGATTTTCTTTGGCTCTCAGCTCCACCTTTTTTGTTTTGTTAATAATCCCCTCTGGTCCTCCCTCTCAGGCAGGACAGTTTGGCACTTCCTTCAGAAGATTTCGCATGGATTCTGGGAAGTAGATATTTCAGGGAACAGGAGAAATGACGATTTTCTACTCATAATTCAGCCTCCAGCAAGCAAATCTAGTGTGGTAGGGTGCCCCTCTGGCCTTCTATCCCTGTCTCTGTGTCTCTGAAGTCTCTGTCTCCCTCTGCTCCTGTCTCCTCATTTTTTTTGGTAATTTTTCCTTTTTAGCATTTTTTAAATGTAAAGATTTTCTATAGCTCTCAGCTCCACCTTTTTTGTTTTGTTAATAATCCCTTCTGGTCCTTCCTCCCAAGCTGGAGAGTTGGACCCTTTCTTCAAAAGATTTCACATGGATACTGGGAAGTAGATATTTCAGGGAGGGGAGAAATGAAGATTTCCTACTCATAATTCAGCTTCCAGCAAGCAAACCTAGTGTGGTAGCGAGCCCCTCTGGCCTTCTATCTCTGTCTCTGTGTCTCTGAGCTCTCTGTCTCTCTCTGCTCCTGTTTCCTCCTGTTTTTTTGTTGGTAATTTTTCCTTTTTACAATTTTTTTAAATGTAAACATTTTCTTTGGCTCTCAGCTCCACGTTTTTTGTTTTGTTAATAATCACTTTTGGTCCCTCCTCCCAGGCAGAAGAGTACCGCCCTTCCTTCAGAGAATTCCGCATAGATACAGGGAAGTATATATTTAAGGGGCAGTAGAAATGAAGATATTCTAGTCACACCTAAGCCTCCAGCAAGAGAAGCTAGTGTAGTAGGGCGCCCCTCTGGCCTTCTATCTCTGTCTCTGTGTCTCTGAGGTCTCTGTCACTCTCTGCTCCTGTCTCCTCATTTTTTTTGGTGATTTTTCTTTTTACAATATTTTTAAATGTAAATATTTTTCCTGGCTCTCAGCTCCATCTTTTTTGTTTTTTTTAATAATCCCTTCTGGTCCTTCCTTCCAGGCAGGAGAGTTGAGCCATTCCTTCAAAAGATTCCGCATTTATACTGTGAGCTAAATATTTCAGGGGACAGGAGAAATGAAGATTTTCTACTCATAATTCCGCCAGCAGCAAGCAAAACTAGTGTGGTAGGGGGCCCCTCTGGCCTTCTATCTCTGTCTCTGTGTCTTTGAGGTCTCTGTCTCTCTCTGCTCCTGTCTCCTCATTTATTTTTTTTTTGGTAATTTTTCCTTTTATCAATTTTTTTAAATGTAAAGATTTTCTCTGGCTCTCAGTTCCATATTTTTTGGTTTGTGAATAATCCCTTCTGGTCCTTCCTCCCAGGGAGGAGAGTTGGGCACTTCCTTCAGAAGATTCCGCATGGATACTGTTAAGTAGATATTTCAGGGGATGGGAGAAATGAATATTTTCTACTCATAATACATCCTCCAGCAAGGAAAGCTAGTGTGGTAGGGAGTCCTCTGGCCTTCTATCTCTGTCTCTGTGTCTCTGTGGTCTCTCTCTCTCTGCTAATGTCTCCTCATATTTTTTTTTGTAATTTTTCCTTTTTACAATTTTTTTAAATGTAAAGATTTCTCTGGCTCTCAGCTCCACATTTATTGTTTTGTTAATGATCCCTTCTGGTCCTTCATTCCAGACAGGAGAGTTGGGCCCTTTCTACAGAAGACTCCGCATGGAGTACTGGGAACTAGATATTTCAGGGGACAGGAGAAATGAAGATTTTTGTATTCATAATTCAGCCACCAGCAAGCAAAGCTAGGTGGTGTGGTAGAGAGACCCTCTGGCCTTCTATCTCTATCACTGTTTCTCTGAGGTCTCTGTCTCTCTTTGTTCCTGTCTCCTCATTTTTTTTTTGGTAATTTTTCCTTTTTACATTTTTTTAAATGTAAAGATATTATCTGGTTCTCAGCTCCACCTTTTTTGTTTTGTTAATTATCCCTTCTGGTCCTTCCTCCCAGGCAGGAGAATTGGGCCTTTTCTTCAGAAAATTCCGCATGCATTACTGAGAACTAGATATTTCAGGGGACAGGAGATATGAAGATTTTCTACTCACAATACAGCCTCCAGCAAGCAAAGCTAGTGTGGTAGAGAGCCCCTCTGCGCCTTCTATCTCTGTCACTGTGTCTCTGAAGTCTCTGTCTCTCTCTGTTCCTGTCTCCTCATTTTTTTTTTTTTGGTAATTTTTCCTTTTTACAATTTTTCAATGTAAAGATTTTCTCTGGCTCTCAACTCCACCATTTTTGTTTTGTTAAAAATCCCTTCCTGGTCCTTCATCCCAAACAGAGAGAGTTGGGCCCTTCCTTCAGAAGATTCCTCATGGATACTGGGAACTAGATATTTCAGGGCACAGGAGAAATGAAGAGTTTCTACTCATAATTCAGCCTCCAGCAAGCAAAGCTAGTGTGGTAGTGAGCCCTTCTGGCCTTCTACATCTGTCTTCTATGTCTCTGAGGTCTCTATCTCCCTCTGCTCATGTCTCCTCATTTATTTTTGGTAATCTTTCTTTTTACAAATTTTTATATGTAAAGAATTTCTATAGCTCTCAGCTCCACCTTTTATGTTTTGTTAATAATCCCTTCTGTTCCTTCCTCCCATGCTGGAGCGTTGTGCCCTTCCTTCAGGACGATTCCGCATGGGTACTGGGAAGTAGATATTTCAGGGGACTGGAGAAATGAAGATTTTCTACACATAATTCAGACTCCAGCAGCAAAGCTAGTGTGGTAGGGAACGCCTCTTGCCTTCTATCTCTGTCTCTGTGTCTCTGAGGTCTCAGTCTCTCTCTGCTCCTGTCTCCCCCTGTTTTCTAATTTTTTCCTTTTTACAATTTTTTAAATGTAAAGATTTTCTATGGCTCTCAGCTCCACCATTTTGCTTTGTTAATATTCCCTTCTGGTCCTTCCTCCCAGGCAGGAGAGTTGGGCCCTAACTTCAGAAGATTTCTCATGTATACTGGGAACTAGATTATTTCAGGGTACAGGAGAAATGAAGATTTTCTACTCATAATTCAGCCTCCAGCAAGCAAAACTAGTGTGGTAGGGAGTTCCACTGGCCTTCTTTCTCTGTCTCCTGTGTCTCTGAGGTCTCTGTCTCTCTCTGTTCCTGTCTCCTCATTTTATTTTTGGTAATTTTTCCTTTTTATAATTTTATTAAATGTAAAGGTTTTCCCTGGCTCTCAGCTCCACCTTTTTTGTTTTGTTAATAATCCCTTCTGGTCCTTCCTCCACGCAGGAGAGTTGGGCCTTTTCTTCAGAAATTTCCGCATGCATACTGAGAACTAGATATTTCAGGGGACAGGAGAATTGAAGATTTTCATCACATATTACGGCCTCCAGCAACTAAAGCTAGAGTGGGAGAGAGCCACTCTGGCCTTCTATCTCTGTCACTGTGTCTCTGAGGTCTCTGTCGCTCTCTGCTCCTGTCTACTCCCTTTTATTTTTTTTTTTTAATTTTCCATTTTACTATTTTTTAAATGTAAAGATTTTCTATGGCTCTCAGCTCCACCTTTTTTGTTTTGTTAATAATCCCTTCTGGTCCTTCCCACATGGATACTAGGAACCACATATTTCAGGGGACAGGAGAAATGAAGATATTCTACTCATAATTTAGCATCCAGCAAGCAAAGCTAGTGTGGTAGGGAGCCCCTCTGGCCTTCTATCTCTGTCTCTGTGACTGAGGTCTCTGTCTCTCTCTGCTCCTGTTTTCTCCTTTTTAATTTTTAAATTTTTCCTTTTTACAATTTTTTAAATGTAAAGATTTTCTTGGTTCTCAGCTCACCTTTTTTGTTTTGTTAATAAAGCCTCTGGTCCTTCCTACCAGGCAGGAGAGTTGGGTCCTTCCTTCAGAAGATTTCGCATGGATACTGGGAACTAGATATTCCAGGGGACAGCAGAAATAAAGATTTTCTACTCATAATTCAGCCACCAGCAAGCAAAGCTAGTGTGGTGGGGAGGACTTCTGGACTTCCATCTCTGTCTCTGTGTCTCTGAGGTCTCTGTCTCTCTCTGCTCCTGTCTCCTCATTTTTTATTTTTGGTAATTTTTCTTTTGACAATTCTTTTAAATGTAAAGATTTTCTTTGGCTCTCAGCTCCACCTTTTTTGTTTTGTTAATAATCCCTCTGGTCCTCCCTCTCAGGCAGGGACAGTTTGGCACTTCCTTCAGAAGATTTCGCATGGATTCTGGGAAGTAGATATTTCAGGGAACAGGAGAAATGACGATTTTCTACTCATAATTCAGCCTCCAGCAAGCAAAACTAGTGTGGTAGGGTGCCCCTCTGGCCTTCTATCCCTGTCTCTGTGTCTCTGAAGTCTCTGTCTCCCTCTGCTCCTGTCTCCTCATTTTTTTTGGTAATTTTTCCTTTTTAGCATTTTTTAAATGTAAAGATTTTCTATAGCTCTCAGCTCCACCTTTTTTGTTTTGTTAATAATCCCTTCTGGTCCTTCCTCCCAAGCTGGAGAGTTGGACCCTTTCTTCAAAAGATTTCACATGGATACTGGGAAGTAGATATTTCAGGGAGGGGAGAAATGAAGATTTCCTACTCATAATTCAGCTTCCAGCAAGCAAACCTAGTGTGGTAGCGAGCCCCTCTGGCCTTCTATCTCTGTCTCTGTGTCTCTGAGCTCTCTGTCTCTCTCTGCTCCTGTTTCCTCCTGTTTTTTTGTTGGTAATTTTTCCTTTTTACAATTTTTTTAAATGTAAACATTTTCTTTGGCTCTCAGCTCCACGTTTTTTGTTTTGTTAATAATCACTTTTGGTCCCTCCTCCCAGGCAGAAGAGTACCGCCCTTCCTTCAGAGGATTCCGCATAGATACAGGGAAGTATATATTTAAGGGGCAGTAGATATGAAGATATTCTAGTCACACCTAAGCCTCCAGCAAGAGAAGCTAGTGTAGTAGGGCGCCCCTCTGGCCTTCTATCTCTGTCTCTGTGTCTCTGAGGTCTCTGTCACTCTCTGCTCCTGTCTCCTCATTTTTTTTGGTGATTTTTCTTTTTACAATATTTTTAAATGTAAATATTTTTCCTGGCTCTCAGCTCCATCTTTTTTGTTTTTTTAATAATCCCTTCTGGTCCTTCCTTCCAGGCAGGAGAGTTGAGCCATTCCTTCAAAAGATTCCGCATTTATACTGTGAGCTAAATATTTCAGGGGACAGGAGAAATGAAGATTTTCTACTCATAATTCCGCCAGCAGCAAGCAAAACTAGTGTGGTAGGGGGCCCCTCTGGCCTTCTATCTCTGTCTCTGTGTCTTTGAGGTCTCTGTCTCTCTCTGCTCCTGTCTCCTCATTTATTTTTTTTTGGTAATTTTTCCTTTTATCAATTTTTTTAAATGTAAAGATTTTCTCTGGCTCTCAGTTCCATATTTTTTTGGTTTGTGAATAATCCCTTCTGGTCCTTCCTCCCAGGGAGGAGAGTTGGGCACTTCCTTCAGAAGATTCCGCATGGATACTGTTAAGTAGATATTTCAGGGGACGGGAGAAATGAATATTTTCTACTCATAATACATCCTCCAGCAAGGAAAGCTAGTGTGGTAGGGAGTCCCTCTGGCCTTCTATCTCTGTCTCTGTGTCTCTGTGGTCTCTCTCTCTCTGCTAATGTCTCCTCATATTTTTTTTTGTAATTTTTCCTTTTTACAATTTTTTTAAATGTAAAGATTTCTCTGGCTCTCAGCTCCACATTTATTGTTTTGTTAATGATCCCTTCTGGTCCTTCATTCCAGACAGGAGAGTTGGGCCCTTTCTACAGAAGACTCCGCATGGATACTGGGAACTAGATATTTCAGGGGGACAGGAGAAATGAAGATTTTTGTATTCATAATTCAGCCACCAGCAAGCAAAGCTAGTGTGGTAGAGAGACCCTCTGGCATTCTATCTCTATCACTGTGTCTCTGAGGTCTCTGTCTCTCTTTGTTCCTGTCTCCTCATTTTTTTTTTTGGTAATTTTTCCTTTTTACATTTTTTTAAATGTAAAGATATTATCTGGTTCTCAGCTCCACCTTTTTTGTTTTGTTACTTATCCCTTCTGGTCCTTCCTCCCAGGCAGGAGAATTGGGCCTTTTCTTCAGAAAATTCCGCATGCATACTGAGAACTAGATATTTCAGGGGACAGGAGATATGAAGATTTTCTACTCACAATACAGCCTCCAGCAAGCAAAGCTAGTGTGGGTAGAGAGCCCCTCTGGCCTTCTATCTCTGTCACTGTGTCTCTGAGGTCTCTGTCTCTCTCTGTTCCTGTCTCCTCTTTTTTTTTTGGTAATTTTTCCTTTTTACAATTTTTTCAATGTAAAGATTTTCTCTGGCTCTCAACTCCACCATTTTTGTTTTGTTAAAAATCCCTTCTGGTCCTTCATCCCAAACAGGAGAGTTGGACCCTTCCTTCAGAAGATTCCTCATGGATACTGGGAACTAGATATTTCAGGGGACAGGAGAAATGAAGATTTTCTACTCATAATTCAGCCTCCAGCAAGCAAAGCTAGTGTGGTAGTGAGCCCTTCTGGCCTTCTACATCTGTCTCTATGTCTCTGAGGTCTCTATCTCCCTCTGCTCATGTCTCCTCATTTATTTTTGGTAATCTTTCTTTTTTACAAATTTTTATATGTAAAGAATTTCTATAGCTCTCAGCTCCACCTTTTATGTTTTGTTAATAATCCCTTCTGTTCCTTCCTCCCATGCTGGAGCGTTGTGCCCTTCCTTCAGACGATTCCGCATGGGTACTGGGAAGTAGATATTTCAGGGGACTGGAGAAATGAAGATTTTCTACACATAATTCAGACTCCAGCAAGCAAAGCTAGTGTGGTAGGGAACGCCTCTTGCCTTCTATCTCTGTCTCTGTGTCTCTGAGGTCTCTGTCTCTCTCTGCTCCTGTCTCCCCCTGTTTTTTAATTTTTCCTTTTTACAATTTTTAAATGTAAAGATTTTCTATGGCTCTCAGCTCCACCATTTTGCTTTGTTAATATTCCCTTCTGGTCCTTCCTCCCAGGCAGGAGAGTTGGGCCCTAACTTCAGAAGATTTCTCATGTATACTGGGAACTAGATTATTTCAGGGTACAGGAGAAATGAAGATTTTCTACTCATAATTCAGCCTCCAGCAAGCAAAACTAGTGTGGTAGGGAGTTCCACTGGCCTTCTTTCACTGTCTCTTTGTCTCTGAGGTCTCTGTCTCTCTCTGTTCCTGTCTCCTCATTTTATTTTTGGTAATTTTTCCTTTTTATAATTTTATTAAATGTAAAGGTTTTCCCTGGCTCTCAGCTCCACCTTTTTTGTTTTGTTAATAATCCCTTCTGGTCCTTCCTCCACGCAGGAGAGTTGGGCCTTTTCTTCAGAAATTTCCGCATGCATACTGAGTACTAGATATTTCAGGGGACAGGAGAATTGAAGATTTTCATCACATATTACGGCCTCCAGCAACTAAAGCTAGAGTGGGAGAGAGCCACTCTGGCCTTCTATCTCTGTCACTGTGTCTCTGAGGTCTCTGTCTCTCTCTGCTCCTGTCTACTCCTTTTATTTTTTTTTTAATTTTCCATTTTACTATTTTTTAAATGTAAAGATTTTTCTATGGCTCTCAGCTCCACCTTTTTTTGTTTTGTTAATAATCCCTTCTGGTCCTTCCCACATGGATACTAGGAACCACATATTTCAGGGGACAGGAGAAATGAAGATATTCTACTCATAATTTAGCATCCAGCAAGCAAAGCTAGTGTGGTAGGGAGCCCCTCTGGCCTTCTATCTCTGTCTCTGTGACTGAGGTCTCTGTCTCGCTCTGCTCCTGTTTCCTCCTTTTTAATTTTAATTTTTTCCTTTTTACAATTTTTTTAAATGTAAAGATTTTCTTTGGTTCTCAGCTCCACCTTTTTTGTTTTGTTAATAAAGCCCTTCTGGTCCTTCCTACCAGCAGGAGAGTTGGGTCCTTCCTTCAGAATATTTCGCATGGATACTGGGAACTAGATATTCCAGGGGACAGCAGAAATAAAGATTTTCTACTCATAATTCAGCCACCAGCAAGCAAAGCTAGTGTGGTGGGGAGGACTTCTGGACTTCCATCTCTGTTTCTGTGTCTCTGAGGTCTCTGTCTCTCTCTGCTCCTGTCTCCTCATTTTTTATTTTTGGTAATTTTTCTTTTGACAATTCTTTTAAATGTAAAGATTTTCTTTGGCTCTCAGCTCCACCTTTTTTGTTTTGTTAATAATCCCCTCTGGTCCTCCCTCTCAGGCAGGACAGTTTGGCACTTCCTTCAGAAGATTTCGCATGGATTCTGGGAAGTAGATATTTCAGGGAACAGGAGAAATGACGATTTTCTACTCATAATTCAGCCTCCAGCAAGCAAAACTAGTGTGGTAGGGTGCCCCTCAGGCCTTCTATCCCTGTCTCTGTGTCTCTGAAGTCTCTGTCTCCCTCTGCTCCTGTCTCCTCATTTTTTTTGGTAATTTTTCCTTTTTAGCATTTTTTAAATGTAAAGATTTTCTATAGCTCTCAGCTCCACCTTTTTTGTTTTGTTAATAATCCCTTCTGGTCCTTCCTCCCAAGCTGGAGAGTTGGACCCTTTCTTCAAAAGATTTCACATGGATACTGGGAAGTAGATATTTCAGGGAGGGGAGAAATGAAGATTTCCTACTCATAATTCAGCTTCCAGCAAGCAAACCTAGTGTGGTAGCGAGCCCCTCTGGCCTTCTATCTCTGTCTCTGTGTCTCTGAGCTCTCTGTCTCTCTCTGCTCCTGTTTCCTCCTGTTTTTTTGTTGGTAATTTTTCCTTTTTACAATTTTTTTAAATGTAAACATTTTCTTTGGCTCTCAGCTCCACGTTTTTTGTTTTGTTAATAATCACTTTTGGTCCCTCCTCCCAGGCAGAAGAGTACCGCCCTTCCTTCAGAGGATTCCGCATAGATACAGGGAAGTATATATTTAAGGGGCAGTAGATATGAAGATATTCTAGTCACACCTAAGCCTCCAGCAAGAGAAGCTAGTGTAGTAGGGCGCCCCTCTGGCCTTCTATCTCTGTCTCTGTGTCTCTGAGGTCTCTGTCACTCTCTGCTCCTGTCTCCTCATTTTTTTTGGTGATTTTTCTTTTTACAATATTTTTAAATGTAAATATTTTTCCTGGCTCTCAGCTCCATCTTTTTTGTTTTTTTAATAATCCCTTCTGGTCCTTCCTTCCAGGCAGGAGAGTTGAGCCATTCCTTCAAAAGATTCCGCATCTATACTGTGAGCTAAATATTTCAGGGGACAGGAGAAATGAAGATTTTCTACTCATAATTCCGCCCAGCAGCAAGCAAAACTAGTGTGGTAGGGGGCCCCTCTGGCCTTCTATCTCTGTCTCTGTGTCTTTGAGGTCTCTGTCTCTCTCTGCTCCTGTCTCCTCATTTATTTTTTTTTTGGTAATTTTTCCTTTTATCAATTTTTTTAAATGTAAAGATTTTCTCTGGCTCTCAGTTCCATATTTTTTGGTTTGTGAATAATCCCTTCTGGTCCTTCCTCCCAGGGAGGAGAGTTGGGCACTTCCTTCAGAAGATTCCGCATGGATACTGTTAAGTAGATATTTCAGGGGACGGGAGAAATGAATATTTTCTACTCATAATACATCCTCCAGCAAGGAAAGCTAGTGTGGTAGGGAGTCCCTCTGGCCTTCTATCTCTGTCTCTGTGTCTTTGTGGTCTCTCTCTCTCTGCTAATATCTCCTCATATTTTTTTTTGTAATTTTTCCTTTTTACAATTTTTTTAAATGTAAAGATTTCTCTGGCTCTCAGCTCCACATTTATTGTTTTGTTAATGATCCCTTCTGGTCCTTCATTCCAGACAGGAGAGTTGGGCCCCTTTCTACAGAAGACTCCGCATGGATACTGGGAACTAGATATTTCAGGGGACAGGAGAAATGAAGATTTTTGTATTCATAATTCAGCCACCAGCAAGCAAAGCTAGTGTGGTAGAGAGACCCTCTGGCCTTCTATCTCTATCACTGTTTCTCTGAGGTCTCTGTCTCTCTTTGTTCCTGTCTCCTCATTTTTTTTTTTTTTGGTAATTTTTCCTTTTTACATTTTTTTAAATGTAAAGATATTATCTGGTTCTCAGCTCCACCTTTTTTGTTTTGTTAATTATCCCTTCTGGTCCTTCCTCCCAGGCAGGAGAATTGGGCCTTTTCTTCAGAAAATTCCGCATGCATACTGAGAACTAGATATTTCAGCGGACAGGAGATATGAAGATTTTCTACTCACAATACAGCCTCCAGCAAGCAAAGCTAGTGTGGTAGAGAGCCCCTCTGGCCTTCTATCTCTGTCACTGTGTCTCTGAGGTCTCTGTCTCTCTCTGTTCCTGTCTCCTCTTTTTTTTTTGGTAATTTTTCCTTTTTACAATTTTTTCAATGTAAAGATTTTCTCTGGCTCTCAACTCCACCATTTTTGTTTTGTTAAAAATCCCTTCTGGTCCTTCATCCCAAACAGGAGAGTTGGGCCCTTCCTTCAGAAGATTCCTCATGGATACTGGGAACTAGATATTTCAGGGGACAGGAGAAATGAAGATTTTCTACTCATAATTCAGCCTCCAGCAAGCAAAGCTAGTGTGGTAGTGAGCCCTTCTGGCCTTCTACATCTGTCTCTATGTCTCTGAGGTCTCTATCTCCCTCTGCTCATGTCTCCTCATTTATTTTGGTAATCTTTCTTTTTACAAAATTTTTATATGTAAAGAATTTCTATAGCTCTCAGCTCCACCTTTTATGTTTTGTTAATAATCCCTTCTGTTCCTTCCTCCCATGCTGGAGCGTTGTACCCTTCCTTCAGACGATTCCGCATGGGTACTGGGAAGGAGATATTTCAGGGGACTGGAGAAATGAAGATTTTCTACACATAATTCAGACTCCAGCAAGCAAAGCTAGTGTGGTAGGGAACGCCTCTTGCCTTCTATCTCTGTCTCTGTGTCTCTGAGGTCTCTGCCTCTCTCTGCTCCTGTCTCCCCCTGTTTTTTAATTTTTCCTTTTTACAATTTTTTAAATGTAAGATTTTCTATGGCTCTCAGCTCCACCATTTTGCTTTGTTAATATTCCCTTCTGGTCCTTCCTCCCAGGCAGGAGAGTTGGGCCCTAACTTCAGAAGATTTCTCATGTATACTGGGAACTAGATTATTTCAGGGTACAGGAGAAATGAAGATTTTCTACTCATAATTCAGCCTCCAGCAAGCAAAACTATTGTGGTAGGGAGTTCCACTGGCCTTCTTTCACTGTCTCTTTGTCTCTGAGGTCTCTGTCTCTCTCTGTTCCTGTCTCCTCATTTTATTTTTGGTAATTTTTTCCTTTTATAATTTTATTAAATGTAAAGGTTTTCCCTGGCTCTCAGCTCCACCTTTTTTGTTTTGTTAATAATCCCTTCTGGTCCTTCCTCCACGCAGGAGAGTTGGGCCTTTTCTTCAGAAATTTCCGCATGCATACTGAGTACTAGATATTTCAGGGACAGGAGAATTGAAGATTTTCATCACATATTACGGCCTCCAGCAACTAAAGCTAGAGTGGGAGAGAGCCACTCTGGCCTTCTATCTCTGTCACTGTGTCTCTGAGGTCTCTGTCTCTCTCTGCTCCTGTCTACCCCTTTTATTTTTTTTAATTTTCCATTTTACTATTTTTTAAATGTAAAGATTTTCTATGGCTCTCAGCTCCACCTTTTTTGTTTTGTTAATAATCCCTTCTGGTCCTTCCCACATGGATACTAGGAACCACATATTTCAGGGACAGGAGAAATGAAGATATTCTACTCATAATTTAGCATCCAGCAAGCAAAGCTAGTGTGGTAGGGAGCCCCTCTGGCCTTCTATCTCTGTCTCTGTGACTGAGGTCTCTGTCTCTCTCTGCTCCTGTTTCCTCCTTTTTAATTTTTAAATTTTTCCTTTTTACAATTTTTTAAATGTAAAGATTTTCTTTGGTTTCAGCTCCACCTTTTCTGTTTTGTTAATAAAGCCTTCTGGTCCTTCCTACCAGGCAGGAGAGTTGGGTCCTTCCTTCAGAATATTTCGCATGGATACTGGGAACTAGATATTCCAGGGGACAGCAGAAATAAAGATTTTCTACTCATAATTCAGCCACCAGCAAGCAAAGCTAGTGTGGTGGGGAGGACTTCTGGACTTCCATCTCTGTCTCTGTGTCTCTGAGGTCTCTGTCTCTCTCTGCTCCTGTCTCCTCATTTTTTATTTTTGGTAATTTTTCTTTTGACAATTCTTTTAAATGTAAAGATTTTCTTTGGCTCTCAGCTCCACCTTTTTTGTTTTGTTAATAATCCCCTCTGGTCCTCCCTCTCAGGCAGGACAGTTTGGCACTTCCTTCAGAAGATTTCGCATGGATTCTGGGAAGTAGATATTTCAGGGAACAGGAGAAATGACGATTTTCTACTCATAATTCAGCCTCCAGCAAGCAAAACTAGTGTGGTAGGGTGCCCCTCTGGCCTTCTATCCCTGTCTCTGTGTCTCTGAAGTCTCTGTCTCCCTCTGCTCCTGTCTCCTCATTTTTTTTGGTAATTTTTCCTTTTTAGCATTTTTTAAATGTAAAGATTTTCTATAGCTCTCAGCTCCACCTTTTTTGTTTTGTTAATAATCCCTTCTGGTCCTTCCTCCCAAGCTGAAGAGTTGGACCCTTTCTTCAAAGATTTCACATGGATACTGGGAAGTAGATATTTCAGGGAGGGGAGAAATGAAGATTTCCTACTCATAATTCAGCTTCCAGCAAGCAAACCTAGTGTGGTAGCGAGCCCCTCTGGCCTTCTATCTCTGTCTCTGTGTCTCTGAGCTCTCTGTCTCTCTCTGCTCCTGTTTCCTCCTGTTGTTTTGTTGGTAATTTTTCCTTTTTACAATTTTTTTAAATGTAAACATTTTCTTTGGCTCTCAGCTCCACGTTTTTTGTTTTGTTAATAATCACTTTTGGTCCTCCTCCCAGGCAGAAGAGTACCGCCCTTCCTTCAGAGGATTCCGCATAGATACAGGGAAGTATATATTTAAGGGGCAGTAGAAATGAAGATATTCTAGTCACACCTAAGCCTCCAGCAAGAGAAGCTAGTGTAGTAGGGCGCCCCCTCTGGCCTTCTATCTCTGTCTCTGTGTCTCTGAGGTCTCTGTCACTCTCTGCTCCTGTCTCCTCATTTTTTTTGGTGATTTTTCTTTTTACAATATTTTTAAATGTAAATATTTTTCCTGGCTCTCAGCTCCATCTTTTTTGTTTTTTTAATAATCCCTTCTGGTCCTTCCTTCCAGGCAGGAGAGTTGAGCCATTCCTTCAAAAGATTCCGCATTTATACTGTGAGCTAAATATTTCAGGGGACAGGAGAAATGAAGATTTTCTACTCATAATTCCGCCAGCAGCAAGCAAAACTAGTGTGGTAGGGGGCCCCTCTGGCCTTCTATCTCTGTCTCTGTGTCTTTGAGGTCTCTGTCTCTCTCTGCTCCTGTCTCCTCATTTATTTTTTTTTTGGTAATTTTTCCTTTTATCAATTTTTTTAAATGTAAAGATTTTCTCTGGCTCTCAGTTCCATATTTTTTGGTTTGTGAATAATCCCTTCTGGTCCTTCCTCCCAGGAGGAGAGTTGGGCACTTCCTTCAGAAGATTCCGCATGGATACTGTTAAGTAGATATTTCAGGGGACGGGGAGAAATGAATATTTTCTACTCATAATACATCCTCCAGCAAGGAAAGCTAGTGTGGTAGGGAGTCCCTCTGGCCTTCTATCTCTGTCTCTGTGTCTCTGTGGTCTCTCTCTCTCTGCTAATGTCTCCTCATATTTTTTTTTGTAATTTTTCCTTTTTACAATTTTTTTAAATGTAAAGATTTCTCTGGCTCTCAGCTCCACATTTATTGTTTTGTTAATGATCCCTTCTGGTCCTTCATTCCAGACAGGAGAGTTGGGCCCTTTCTACAGAAGACTCCGCATGGATATTGGGAACTAGATATTTCAGGGGACAGGAGAAATGAAGATTTTTGTATTCATAATTCAGCCACCAGCAAGCAAAGCTAGTGTGGTAGAGAGACCCTCTGGCCTTCTATCTCTATCACTGTTTCTATGAGGTCTCTGTCTCTCTTTGTTCCTGTCTCCTCATTTTTTTTTTTTGGTAATTTTTCCTTTTTACATTTTTTTAAATGTAAAGATATTATCTGGTTCTCAGCTCCACCTTTTTTGTTTTGTTAATTATCCCTTCTGGTCCTTCCTCCCAGGCAGGAGAATTGGGCCTTTTCTTCAGAAATTCCGCATGCATACTGAGAACTAGATATTTCAGGGGACAGGAGATATGAAGATTTTCTACTCACAATACAGCCTCCAGCAAGCAAAGCTAGTGTGGTAGAGAGCCCCTCTGGCCTTCTATCTCT